>CM062055.1:10107500-10707500 GCA_030954485.1 Citrullus mucosospermus | reverse complement strand
GGTGAGTGTGTTTGGAATACGTTTTCAAGTGTTTAATTTAAAAAATAAGAGCGTTTGGTAACTACTAAAAATGGATTTTGAAGTGTATTCTAAAATGTTTTTTTTTTTTTTTTTATCAAAAGAGTAAACAAAAATGAGTTTTTTTACAAATATTTTTTCTTAAAGTCAATCCAAATGGGTCTGTAATATATATATGATTATAAAGACTATTGAGAGATAGACAAAAACTTTTCGAGTTCCCACCACCACTACTCACTAAGAAACAAGAAGAGAAAGCTGTTAGTTTGCCAGCCTATACACAATACAAAATCCACCACACTTTGTCTAAATGTAAGGCAAGCAAAAGGGAACTTCAAAACCAAACCAAATCAAACCAACTACATCCCAACCATATATATAACATTTGATGAAAACCAACCATGATTGCCTAAGGGGGAATAAGTTAATTTATTTCCATACTATTGTTTAAGGAGATAACTTGCACGATTAGACAATAAAACTCTTATATTGTATAAAATAATAAAAGCTAAGATCTCTAAGCTAAATGATTTTCACAATAACATGAGTTAGAATAATATATATCTTAATTCATGATATTGATCTAGTGAGATTATATTTCTCTCTCTTGGCCTTCCTTTAATTAGAACTTGATCATGTTTAATTGATTGAAAAAAAAGCTACTTAATAAAGTAGATGATGTGTCACACCCCCTTCCGGATTATCCTCCATAACCCGAGAGGAGATGTGAAGACAGCAAACTTGACTCCTCTGTAAGGTTCACTGTCCAACCACTATCACCAAAGACGGCCCAGACGAGGTCCTTGTGTAGGCAAAGCATCCCGAACTTGCTTGCTACCTGAAAAATTAGAACATGGGAAAGCGTGAGCTAAAGCCCCGTGAGTGACTGGTTTTGTAAAACTATCTTTTGTTCAAAAACAGGCATGTTAAATCTGTACACATAAAACAAGGATTTAATACAACAATAGAGCAGAAACATATTTTCCGATAACTCTATCAAATCACATAAATCTGTTCCAAATCGTATAGAATCGTCTTAGAATATTTATACAGAAAATCAATTTGATTTCTCAATCTTTTCCCTTAGTTGAGGCGGAGCAAGACTCAACGCTCTCAACGTCGAAAACAACCCTGGCTCGATGCGGAGCAAAACTCGACGCACCAGCCAAATCAACCTCTATGTGCATATAGGAATATGGCGGGTTGCCCAAGTACCTTCTCCATGTCCCTCAATATTGGGTCCTGAGGAAACTCACTTGTCTTCTCATGTCCCTCAACACCGAGCCTCCTCTAAAACATTTTAGAGACCAGTTTACATAAATAGTTCATATGAAACCATTCATAGAAAACAAAATATTTATAGATAAACATCTTGCAACATACCTTTCAACATCGTATAGAAATCAGATAAAACATGCCTTGTGAACAATATAATCAAACATTATGCTTTTTAAGAAAACAGTCATCTCAAAGCCATATTTCATAAGAACATTTTCAATAAATTTCGTTTTCAAAGGAAGAAAAGAGTCACTCACAAATCGGTAAAGAAATTTCCTCATTTTCCTTCAAATTCCGCTTTCCCAAGCTCCTTGAACGCAAGGCTTGAGCTTCTAACCCGCAAGGTAGCAGTTTCCCTTCTCTGGTAGCTCAGTTGGACACAACCTTGCTCCTTGGACGCAAGGTTGATGACTAACGCAAGGTGCAGCCTAACTCTTCTTACTTCTTTTGGATGCATCGACCTCTCTTTGACGCAAGGTCCAACTTGAACGCATCGCCTATCTTCGGACGTGGCGTTCATCTTGAACATTGAGTTCATCTTAAACGCAAGGCTGACCCCCTTCGACACAAGACAACTTCTTTAACACCAGATGGCTAAGTTGTCAAAAATACCTTATCTCTTGGTCGCAGACCTCTACTATAGACGCAAGGATTCCTCCTTTCTGCCTTCTTTCTCCCCTTTCTCTCAAGAATTCTTACTTCATAATCATCAGTCGTTACTTTTCCCTTAAGGTCCTTTTTATAGAGGGCTTGCCATCCCACTTCCCCTCTCCTTTTGCCACTTGTTTGCCACATGTCACGCTGCATGCCTAACTAACCATGCATTAATCCAAGCGTCACCTTGCATGAAACTCTTAACATGCCTTCTAACACCTCTTACTGGTAAGGCGTCAAATCTATATGAAGTCACCTAGCTTTTATAAGCTTGTCTTATGCGTCCATCATAATCCAACATACAAACTATTCATTCAACCTAGTGTTCCCTATGCGTTCATATAATCCTCTTCCAGATTTTTAGCTTCTTTACTCCATTTTCTTACTCTCAGCTTTACTACCTTTAACCCAATTTCTCCACCACATTTAACTAGGCGTTCAAGTCTTAAACGCATACTACTATGCGTATTACCTTACCATATAATACCATGCGTCTGCTTTAACTGCATACTATCATGTGTCCAACTCTCTTTCCTTATGTCCATTCTTAGCCACAAATCTCTCTCTTGTACAATCACCATTCTGACAATGTGGTTTATCCTTGACAATCAAATCCAACTCAAGTTCTTCCTCTATGCGTTTGTCCTCTTGCGTTTACCTTTACTTCATTTTGCGTCCATGACCATCCTCCTTGAAGATTCCTTGCTTATCCCTCTATGCGTTTATCCTTCCTTTCCGAGACTTATATCTCTTTTTAACACTCCATGACTTAACTTTATACCTTCTTGCTTATTCGTCCTACCTTCGCCAAAGCTACATTTCCTTCCTTAACTACTTCCTATGCGTTTACCCGAGATCAAGGTTACATTTCCATTTATCATGAAATTAAGCTCCTCAACGTATAATGTTAACAACCAATGGTAGCCACCTTCAACGCATAAGCTCCTCGACGCATAGCTAATAGCCACCCTCAACGCATAAACTCCTCAACGCATAGCTGATAGCCACCTTCAACGCATAGCAACCCCTAATCATAGTTACCTAGGAACACTTAATGACCTTTTCTACGTTTGCTTTGCTATACTGAAGACTTCTTACCAACACTCAGGTCCTTACTAGCGCATAATAATCCTTCAACGCTTAACATCTTACAGCAACTTTTAACGCTTAACGGCCTCTCCCGCACATGCTATACCATACTCGAGGACTTCTTGATTAACACAATGAACCTTCATAGTAAACTTCAGCGCTTAGCTGCTGCCCATCGCATAGCTTATCAATACATAACAAACTTTCAACGTATAACTGCGGCCTATCGCATACAACTACTCTCCTATTCAAGATATTCTTATCAACGTATGGTAGGTTAAGTGCAACTTCTCTTGGTCAGGTTCCATCTTTTCTTCTAACGCATAGTAACACCTTTCAACGCATGGCAGCCTTATCATAATATAACAACTCTTCCATCTTACTAACAAAGTTCTTTCTTCTCTTTACAATAGCTTCCCATGCTAGGCTTACCAACGCATAGCCGTGGTCAATACTCATAGTTCTTGTTCCTTCACTTCCGTTCACTATTGCCCTTCACAACGTATAACGCATTACTTTCCTTAAATTGTCATTTCTTCGACGCATGCTAACTTTTCCAACGCAAGGTACTTTTCCCGCATCCAGTGGCTCTAACCAACCTCACTTCGTCAACGCATGTTACATCACCCTATTTAGCTTACCACTATCCAAAACCATTCTCATAGCTTAATAATTTCCAAGATTAAGTGTGAGCCATGCATTTTCCTTTTCCTCCTAATTCTTGTGTTCCTTTTCAAATCATCAATATTAAATACCATGCGTTAAAGTTTAACCATCTATGCGTCACCCTGATTTCTAAAGACACATCTAACTTCAACTAATTCCCAACTATAACTTTAGTCCTTCATTCTCACCCTTGGTGATACATCCACTCTTTTCCTAATACCATTCATCTCAACGCATAGAATTTTCTTGGCCATAATTCAACAATTCCACAAACTTAACTTTTCCGTTTTGAAAGTTCTGTTACTCCACATACTTTTATCCTTACTAGCCATTTTAAATACCTAGGTTCTGAGATAGGGTGTTACATGATGAATCCTTATGGTTTTATCCTTATATAGACATCTATGGATAGTTTATTTAGGGATATTTTACTTGATTGACCTAGTAAAATAATAGAGTAAAAGATAAAGAAATAGATAACTTGCATGAACCAACATTAATGATCATATTAAATTTAAATTAAATGTAACAAAGTTAAGATATGGAATCTACAATAATCGTTTGTAGAGTTATATTTGGATTGTCATAAGCAAAGAAACTATTTGGTAATAATTAAAGAAGAAGGGGAGGAGAGAGGAAAGATAACAAATTTTAATTTAAAATATCATGTCAATAAATAAATGGCTTATGGGGTGTTTGGTTGGAATCGTAAGTTTCAGGTTTAAGTTGGGGAGATTTAGGTAGTCTTAGAAATCTGTGTTTCGGGTGTAGGTTTAAGAAATAATTTGGGTTTAAGAACTATGCGATTGGAAGGTTTAAGATGTATGGGAATGAAATACAGATTTAAAAATTTTGGGTTCGTGAAATATTTCATTGCACTTAATAAGCGGTTAGATCATAGATTAGTTAAAATTTTTAACCTTATTTATTTATTTTTATTATTTGAATATAGTTTAATTCTTTTTTTTTAAAAAAAAAGAAATATAGTTAAGTTAAAATTAAAAATTTTCGAAATTTTCAAATATAATTAAATTTAAAATTAAAATTGTATCTCTTGTCTTTTTTAGTTGACTAAAATATGAAAGAAAAATGACTCATTTATACAAAATTCATCGCGTAAATATTTTTTTTTTAAAATGACCAATCTAAAATTAAATATTATTTATAGAACTAATTTTACTTTAGTAGTTTGTAATTCGAAATCAATTCAATTTAATTGTCAATTCGAGCATAACTCAATTAACTTTCGAGCCTATGTTGATAATTTCGAATCTTCCTATCCTTAGTGGTTCTAAAAAAACTCAATTTTAACTACGTTTAAAAAAATAAAGAAAATTTTTTTTTTGATCAATTTTGAAATTGAGATTCCACTAAAATTAGATCTTTTTAAAAAAAAATTCATAAGTTGATAATTTAATTTTGCTAACTAAGAAAACAAACCAACAATGTAAATTAATTCAAGTCGGTAATTCATCCCATATTATTGAAATAAAAAAATATTAAAAAATGACGATTAATTTATTATTATTTGCAAAGTATAAAAATAAGGTAATACATATTAATGCAGTTTACAAGAGTGAGGGATATGTTTTGTCATAACTCACATGCTCCTTGAGTCAAATTCTTGAGAAGTCACCCAACTTAGATTCATTCAAGTTAAACACCTTTAATTTTGAAGTTCTTATGACTGAGCCACTGAAACAAAAGATGAACTTTGTTAGTATAGGTAGTAACTATCACTAATTTGAGGGTTGTTTGGATTGTTGTAATAGAATTAGGATTATTAGGAATCTAATTACAATGAGGTTGTTTGGAATCTAATTACAATGTTTTGAGTGCAGGGTTGAGTTTGTTGGATTTCTGATTATTGTGTTTGGATTCAATGGTTGGGTTTTGTTAGACTTGTCTACTCTTTTTTATAATTATTATTTTGACTGTTTTTGTATCTTTGTTATATACATCATATTACTTAGGTTTGTGACATTATATAAATCATAGTTTCATGAACGTTATGTAAGGCCTCCTACTTTTCATGAAGAGTTATTTTCTCATCAATTCAAGTTTAATTTTGGATTTCACCTTGTTACTTATTTTGGAATAAGTTGTGGGGTCGATGAAATTAAATTTTCGCTTAATTTAGGTTTCAGATGGATGTTTGAAATCTACTACAGATAAATTAGATTTAAAATATATTTAATTAAAGACCTTTAAGACCTATTTGGTAAAGAATTTGAAAACAAAAATATGAAAACAAGGGATTCAATGAAAACAGAGTTGTATTTTATGTTTTCATATATGTGTTCGGTAGCAGATGCAAAAACTGGATTCTAATTTAAACATTTGTTTAAGGGTTCATTTGGATTAATTTTAAAAAATAAATGTTCTTCAAAATTTTATCTTCATTTAAACACTTTTGATAAAGACTATTTAAAATAAAGATGCAAATGGCTTTTAAAATCTATTTTGAGTGATTGCAAACAATTATATTTCTTTCAAAATGACTTATTTTTTAAATTAAACACCTGAAAATGTATTCCAAACACACCCTAACATGTGTTTAATACTATATATTTATAAATCATAAAAGTAGTTGTAGTTACCTACTAATATTTAGATAACAATAAATTATTATTAATTTATTTATGAATATAATTTATGTTAAAAAAATTATACAAGTATTATTTTGTCACACCCTCTCCTAGATTACCCTTTTAATCTAGAGAAGGACATGAAGACAGGGAATCCCGACCCTTTTATGACATTCACTGCCCAACTCCTTAACTTAAATTAGCAACCATTTCATTTAACTTGCAAAATAAAGATATATTTCATCCAACTTTAATATTTAAGGTCATGTACTTTTACCCCTGAGTATAGTTTACAACCTTGCTAATATGCCTATAACCAATACTAAGTACATACGACGTAAACAAAACACACTAGGAGCTGAGACGACGCAGTGACAAACAAGTCTTGATGAGGTTAAGCACCGTAAACTCTTTCGCTACCTGGGAAGAGAAAATATTAAAAACATGAGCTGAGAAACCCAGTGAGTGATTAATTTAATCAAACATACTTTTAGCATTTAAAAACATTATGTGATCAGAGCTAGTAAAACATGCTTTGAAATACAAGCTTATAAAATATGCCAGTGGACTAAAACATTCAAAACATCATCTCTTGTAAAAACTCATAGCATAGCTTTTAACCTTGGTTGAGGTAGAACACTGCTCAATACTCTCAACGTCGAAACCTTAGTTGTGGTAGAGTAATCTCCACACCAACAACGTCAATATCTCTCATACGTGCACGTAGAATCCCATCTAGGCTTACTAGTCCTCCCAAATACCTTCTTCTCGTCCTTCAGTATTTGGGACCTTCATTGAGGTAGAACACTGCTCAATACTCTCAACATCGAAACCTTAGCTGTGGTAAAGTAATCTCCACACCAACATCAATATCTCTCATACGTGCACGTAGAATCCCATCTAGGCCACTGGTCCTCCCAAATACCTTCTTCTCGTCCTTTAGTATTTGGGACTAGAACATCCTCTAAGATACCTTCTCAACGTCCTTTAGTATCAAGGTTTATATAACATAACTATGGGACATTCAATTAGTTTGGAAATCATGCTTTAAGAACATATTTACATATGCCATCAATCATTGGTGTAAAAGCACATGAATAAGCCTTCTCATACTTTAAAACATGCTTTCCAAACTTCTCATACTTTAAAACATGCTTTCCAAACTAGAGTGCTAAAGCCATATCAAATTATGGTTCAACACATAGTTCCAAAACATAACAAGAAAATATGATTTTCTAAACTCAAGTATTTTAACATGTTCAAGAAGAGGTTCAGCGCTTGCCTTCATAAATCATAGTTAAAATCATTTTTTTAATCAAATCATAAGTTTAAAGGAAACATAAACTCAAGCAAAAATATGTCAAACCAATGTCACTCACAGTCATTTGAAGGCTCCCAAGGACTTGTAGGCCACTTTGATCTTTGTTTGTCCTGAAAATAGAGTTTAGTTTCCATTATCCTCTAAGCAACCTCTTAACTTAAAAATAATTCTTATTTGAGTCCTTAATGTTCATACTCAATTACGTGAATAACTAGAAATTCCTTGATGTTTTAAGCTTAGAACATCAACTCAACATATAGTGTGTCAACACATAGCCAAATGAATGCATGGCTGTACAAGGTAGGGGCATGACAATGCAATGGTGGGCGCAAGTCTTGAGCGTGCGGGCTGACAGATGGGCAGTGCTGGGTGTCACAATCTAACTTGAAGATAGTAGATCGTGACCCCACGTGTGCAAACAATGTAGTGGCAACACAAGAGTGTCGACACATCTGGCAATGACAGAGGGCCAAGAGAAGTGTCGTGATGCGACCGAGGAGGACGGTGCATCACCCAACACACCAAGCTAAATGGATAAACATGTCAAGCTGAACAACAAGTAAGAAGACAAGTATCAATGCCATCGGCAAGTGTTAGTGGCAAAGCTCAATAGAGGCCATGTGGGCCCCGAGCCATGACCTCAGAAGTGGGGCATCATTGTGAGTTTGGACGAGCAACTCTAGAGTTAGATCCATATCGACAGAGGATAGAAGCACGTCAGATTCCATGTCAATCAGAAGTCAAACGGGCGCTCTACGTAGGTGAGTGACTCCTCGCCATGTTGCATATGGATGGGTGTCAAAGAAGGAAATGTTCAAAATGTACTATAAGGGGAAGCATGGTGTTGGCTCTCCCCCACCCCTGGGCCTTAGGGCCTAAGTGAGCTAACACATGGCACACGAGTGTATCATGGCGTGGGCGAGTATCGTGGGAGGAGTGTCTCGGGCATTTCCTGTGAGGAGGAGTAACTCAAGGACAGTGTCGGGTGGCACGAGCGTGCCGACATTGTGCCTCCTCGGGTGGACTAGAGGTTGCTATATATGGCTGGGTTCTGGCACGGTATTCTCGTACGACATGGTATGGTCGCAAGTGTTGCCATACGAGATAATGTCTGAGTTGATGGATGTTATGTTGGTCCCGATATATATACGAGCGACCCAAGGGTCGATCCTCGATAAGCATGCATGTATGTGAAAGAGGAACTTGTAATGTGAAGGGAGCGTTATGCAATGCCGAGAGTAAATCTGGGCATAAGCGTTGAGTTGAGAACCTTCTTCGAGACAAAGCCATTGATGGGCGAAAGGATGCCCACGTGTGCGATAAGTCGGGCAAGCTTTCGAGACAAGTCGTGAAGCCAGAGGAGTGGAAGTTCAGGTGAGGAAGTTGGAACTCGCCCAAGGTCCAACAAAGCATAAAGGTTTGAGAAAAGAATGTATTGGCTATAAGTTAGCCTTTAGGCTGGCCATGCGAGAAAGAATGTCATGGCGCCGCACGGTAAGAGAAGTACGACCGTGACATTGGGCATGTTCGTGAGGCTTGGTTGCTGGCACACTCGTGGGGCTGGACACATGGGCGTGAGTACCTGATGCTGACCATGTGGGGATGGTGCACGAGTTAAGCGTGTTGGCAACCCCTTCAACACTCTAATCCTAGCCGACAACTTCCTTCCCTTGAATCCTAAGTTCCAGGCTCATCTTTCAATACATTTTTCTCCAAATTTAGCCAAACAATATGCCCATTTTCTTCTATAAACTCTTGTACAATATTTAAATTAACTTAACTCCAAATTTGAGCCTCTGATTCCACCTCAAGAGCTCAAAATTCATCAAAATCTTCACGTTTTTCGGCTGGCCTAGAATTCTTGAACATGCTCGATTCTTCTTCAATTTTCAACACCTTCCCGCATGAATTTCCTCAATTTATTCACCTATATGTCTACTACCTATTGTTCAAGTTTGATGAAATAATCTTAGATTTTTTTGTTATAAATAACTAATTATCGCATATTTAAAATAATCCACTATTATATCAAATAACTAATTAAACACAAGATCTTAGGGTATAAATCCCAACAATAGAAGCACATGTAGGAGGGGCTACTTGCTATAAATCTAATAAATTCTCTTTTTCATCATTCTAAATGCAACGTTAGATTTTGCTATAGGGTTAAATTTCCCAACTATTTTTGGGTGTTTATGTTGTATTTAATGTTTTCTTGTTTAATAAAATTCATTTTAATTTTTTGTTTGCAGTAAATTAAAAGTAAAAAAAAAAAATGGTCACCTACTTTTGGATTTGTTCCATTTTCTGTTCTTGTATTTTTTTATTGTCCAATTAATTTAGAGCCTATATTTTTAATAAGTCTTAAAATTAGTCCTGGTAGGTAGTTTATTGTTTATTTTCTTATTCCATATGAGTATTCCTTTATAAATTCTGAAAAGTGTCTTTTCTTGCATGAAAATTATTTTTATTATTTAATCAATTTCTACCAGATAACTTTAAATAACTAAATTTAAGATTTATTTATAGTATATGAACTAAAATTGGACAATTTAAAATATATGGACCAAAATGAAACAAAATTCAAAGTAGGAGTATACCCAATCAACCTATCCCAGACCATTCAGTTTAGGTTGAGTTATAAATTCATTTGGCTTGAGTTATGTTAAAATTTCAAATAAATAAAAATTGTATGAATTTGATTGATTCATGAGTTCACCTAAAATGACCAAATCCAACTCGAACTTCTCATTAATTTTAAAAGTATGTCTTTTACTTATGATACAATTATGTATACATATATTTATTTTACTTTTATTTAATTTCATGATTTTTTGGGATCATTTATTCTCCAACAACTCCTAAAAATAATTTATAGTAGAAAGAAACAATTTATAACATAAATTAAAATTGAGTCCTTAATTTTAGTGCAATATATAAAAATAATTAAATAGATTTTTTACATATTAACATTTTACTTATTGGTAGAATAAAAATTTAAATAAATGACCATAGTAACCAAAACCAACCTAATCCAAATGTTACATAATTGGGTTGGGTTGGATTCATTATTTAATGGGCATTCTACCCTAGTAACCTAATTAAATAGGCTAAATTACAAGAATGTCTCAAATCAACTTTTTTTTTTTTTAGTATGAATGGCTTAATGAATTACAATATTACATAGAAATCAAGCCTAAAGTTCATAACACCCCATCAATTTAAAAAAAAAAAAAAAAAAAAAGAAATTCGAAAAGACACAAATATTGAAAAAATATGAATATCATGTGCATTAAATGTAATCCACCAAAATTGGGGATTCTAAATTTTAAGTCAAGATTCGAAATATTATATATATACTAAAATGAAAATATACAATATATATTATATAACAACTTAAAATTTGTATTAGTTCTAAATACATTTGAAATAAATCTTGTATATATTTAAAGTAACATGGTATATATTTGAAATAAATACCGTATATTTACATATAAATGAAACATAGATTAAAACAAATATTTGTAACAATAATTTTGTATTAAATACAATCCAACGAATTTAGGGATTCTTAACACAAAATTCAAAATATGTGACAAATTGAAAAAGAAACAAAATCTTAAAAAACAACTCCTAACGTCAAGTGACTGATGTTACGACAATTTTTGCATTAATGGATTATAAAACAGATTTAATAAATACTGATCAATTCAGTTTGAATTTTTTAAATATTTTAATTATAAAATAATATAAAATTTTAATAGGATAGAAAATGTATTATAAAATAATACAAACATTTTCCTAACTTTAAGTGATATATATCATATTGGTTGATGAACAAAATAAAAAATCATTAAATAAAGATATAAAATTAATGATAACGAATAACGTACGGTGAAATATCTCCAAATTGATTTTTACTAATTATGTAATATAATTAAAGTTTAAAAAATTTGTAAAATATTGATAGTGAAATAGTTCGATTTTATAAATCTTTCTTATTTAATAAATGTTATTTGGGTTAAATAAACTTACAATCAGGGTTGTTCATAGGTTGGGTTGAAGGACTTTTTAGAGCTCACCTACTCATTTGGATTGTAAATTTCATTTATTTAAATTTTTATTCTAAAAAAAATAAAATGTTAATATGTAAAAATTTGATTTAATTATTTTCATATATTGAATTAAGATTAAAAACTCAATTTCAATTTATAAGATGAAAATATATTTTCAAAGTGCTAAAAAACTTTTTTAGGAGTTGTTGAGGAATAAATTATTTAAAAAAAATTAATGAAATTAAATAAAACTAGGGCTTTTTTCAAATATAGAAAAGGAACGAAAATATTTACAAATATAACAAAATTTCATTGTCTATTTGCGATAGACCGCGATAGACTACTATTTGTGTCACGATAGACACAGATAGTAATCTATCGCGTCTATTGCAGTTAGACAGTGTATTTTGCTATTAGTTGTAAATATTTTTAGTAGTTTTATCATTTAAGATAATTTCAGTTGTAAATATTTGTAGTAGTTTTACCATTTAAGATAATTTCCCATAAAAACTAAAATAAATATTATGGAAATTATCTTAAATGACAAAACTGCTAAAAATATCTACAACTAATAATAAAATACAGATCTATTGCGATCTATCATAGTGAAATTTTGCTATATTTATAAATATTTTGGTTCCTTTTGCTATATTTGAAAAGAATCCTAAATATTATGTATATGTAATTATATCATAAGAAAAAAATATATATATTTTAAGGTTAATAATAAGTTCAAGTTGGTTTTGGTTGATTTAAGTTATTTTTGGGGACTCATAAACCAACCCAATCCATAAAAACTTTCATTTATTTGAACCAATCCCGACTCAAATGAGTTAATAACCCAACCCAAACTGCATGGGTTGAGTTGGGTTGATCGGTTTTTTAGGGTTATCGGGTTTTATGAACACCCCTACTTACAACTCAAACAATTGTAACCTCTTCTTCAAACGACACTAAAAATATATTATATTCCATAGGTCTTTGAGCTTTTTATTTTTTTTTAATTTTTTTTATTATTATTTTTTTGGTCTAATAGGTCATTGTTAGATTCAATAATTTTAAAAACTAGCTATCCATTCAATATAAGATTACATTTGGGAAATTGCTACTTCTAGCCTAAAAAAGTTTTTGGTGGAAAAAAATAACCTCTTTTTCAAAAGCTTCTTTTTTTAATCTGTATCTTACTTTTTAAGATTCTAAGTGAAGACCCCACATAAAGTAAAATTCAATTTTGTGCCCATTCAAGTACCTCAAAATTTTCATTACCAATCACAACTTTTCATTCCCATCCTCGTTGTCTTTCTATTTTGTTTGTCTACATTTTTTTTTTTTAAATTTCACCCAATATTTGTGATTCATTTGTTGTAATATTTAAATAAAAAATTTAGAAAAAAAAAGTTTTGTTGAAATTTTTCGTAATTGAATGGTAAATAATCTTTTTTTTTTAAACAAACTTAAACTATACCCCTATGAAAATTCTTGTAAGTTTAATTGCAATTGAATTGGTTGAAAAAAAACTAATAATTATAGGAATTGGAATTGGATAACTTAAATTAAGTAGGTTTAAGTTTTAAAAAATGGAATCAGTTTAAGTAAAAAATGAGATTGCCTAAAAATAATTAAAAAAAAATTAGAATTGAAATTGGGTAAAAAAAAAAGCCTAAAAACTAATTGAAATTGAAATGGCTTAAAAACTAAAAATTAAAAATTGGAATTAGAATTAGATTAAAAATAAATAAATCTAAAACTTTACGAGAAATCTTCTATAGGTTCTATTTTCTTTTCTTTTTAAGCTTAAAATTAATTCTAATTTATTTATCTCCTAAGTTTAAATATTTAGTTAGAAACTTAAAAAAAAGAAAAAAAAAAAAAAAGCTTTAGAAGTTTTCCTTAAAGTTGCAAAATCTCCCGGTAGTTTTTTTTTTTTTTTTTTTAGTTAAATTAATTTCAATTTATTTTATTTCTCTTATATTTTAGTCGAAACTAAAAAAACCTAGAAAAACCTTAAAGCCTATTGGAAGATTTCCTCCGGTAAGTTACAGTAAATCTTCGAATAGGCATTTTTTTTTTTTTAACATAAATTAATTCCAATTTTTGTTTATGTTCTAAGTTTAAGTCAGTTAATTTTTTAATTACTATTCTTATTTTTTAGATTTTTTTTATTAAAAAACACTTAAAATTTATAGGAAAACCATATCTTATTATTTTATGCATTTTTACATAAGTTTTAAGTTTTTTTTATTAACAGGACAAAAAAACATAAAACTTAAGTTTAGGAAAACAATAAGATTTGGTTCTAAATTAGAGGAAAGTTGTTTTCTATGAGTTTTAAGTTTTTTTTCAATTACTATTATTATTATATTTTAAATTAAAAAAAAAAGATTTACAAGAAAATGTTTCAAATCTTAATAGAAGTCTATTTAGGTATGAAAAGTTGGGTTAAGTAAAAGTAAAATTAAATGCATTTGATTGAGGGACAAAATTATATTTTCATTATGTGGGGTCCTCATTCAAAATGTTTAAAAGTAAAAAATAGGTTAGAAAAATAAGTTCATTAGATTTGTCCCTCAAAAACTTTTTGACTTAGAAATAACAATTTCTCTGTTACATTTTGTATTTAATAACACCACAAAACTTTAATTTTATGTTTAATAAATATAAAATAAAATTAAAATTTAAAGGACCTATAGAATATAAAGTAAAAGCATGATTAGACGGTTGAAAATCCTTTAATCACTAAGTTATCAAACTTGATACTTAACCTTTGATATTTGAGATAAACTTATTTTTTGTAACACTTCGGCAATTATGTTAACTTTTTGTTACATAGGGTTGATTGGATATTTTTTTGTTAATTTTATTTTTAAGTTGACATGACTAAAATGTAATAGTTTTGTATTATTAAGCTATTGATGTGGCTAAACATTATATATATCTATCTATTATTGTTATTTTAAAATAAAAAATAAAAATATTTTTTTCTTTTTCTCACCACATCTCATTCATTTCTAGTTCTAATATATTTCTTTTTCTTTTTCCCGGGTATTCTTAAAAAAAAAAAAAAAAACTTAGAGAACATAATGGGGTGAAGGAGAAATGATAATAAATATATATTTTTTTGCCACAACAACAGTTTAAAATATATGAAATTATTATATTTTAGCGAAAAGAGAGTGTAGTTAGCCCTATATAACATAAAATCTTAAAAATACTTATATTACATCCCAAACAACAACTATCTTTGTGCATCCTACAAAATTCTCTCATCATAATTTGTTATATGATAAATTCTTTTAATTTCTTTTTTAAAATATTTTAATTTTTTTCTTTTGATTGGCCTCACCTCCATCTTCGAGCTGGGAGGTTCGATCCGCATTCCCAAAAAAAAAAAAAATTTTAGAGTAATATTTGGGTGCATTCTAAGATCTATCCTAAGGTTAATATCAAAGTAAAGTATTAGGGACAAGGTCCAAATACTTATTTAAAACTTCAGAGGCTAAAATGTCAAAAGTTTGAAAACTTATAGACTAAAAAGGTGCGTTTGGAATACCTTTTCAAGTTTTAATTTAAAAAATAACTTATTTTGAAAGAAATATCGATGTTTGACAATAACTCAAAATGAATTTTTAAAGCCAGTGGTTTTATTTTAAACACTTATTATAAAAGATAGTGTTATTTTCAAATATAACAAAACGAATCAAAATATTTACAAATATAGCAAAAATTTACTGTTAGGTATATTTTGCTATTAGTTGTAAATATTTTAAACCGTTTTGTTATTTAAAATAATTTTCCTAAAAAATATTTAAATGAAAATCAATTTTTCAGAAACATATATATCTTTTTAAGTTCATCCAAATCCGCGTAAGAGTAATTATTCAAATTAGGAAAAGAAAACAGGGTTAAATTTGTAATTTAATTGACGCGAGGCGGTTGGTTTGTTCTGAAAGATACGGCAAGAGGTGGCGGTTGGTGTGAACGGCGGTGTACGATGGAGACGTATATATACCAAACCCACAGTTTCCGCCATTACTGCAAGTTTGCAACACACCACAAAGCCCTTCGTTCTCTCCAAGCTTCTCAACTTCTCTTTACAGACACAGGAATAAACCTTCAGCTTCCACACTAGGCAAAGGCTCTAAGCCTTCCTTCCGCTCCAAGTAAACCTTCTACCTCTCCTTTCTTACTTTCATCTTTCATCCAACTTCCCCTGTCTCATTCCCCATCTACACCTGAAATTTCCAGCTCTCTTTTGCTTCTCTCTTCTTTCGACATGAGCAGAGACGATTGTTTCACGACGCAGCTGATTGATAAAAATGGCGAGTTCAAAGCCACTGCCCTTGAAGATTTCGTCCGGAAGATTAAGTTGGCTGAGTGTGGCCTTTCTTATGCGGTGGTCTCTATCATGGGGCCTCAGAGTAGTGGTATGTTTGTGGAGGTTGCACTTGTTCGAATCATTTTGTATTTTTTGATTCTGCTGGTTAGCCTGCAGTTGTATATACTATACCTAGACCGTCGTTGCATTTTCATCCGTTCATATCTATCTCGATGCATTTTGTTGTTACAATAAAGGTGGTTCTAATTTATCATTCTCATTTCCTCTACAATGCTTCGCTAGCCAGCTTGCAAAAGTTTCGGTCCTAATATTGCAATTTGGTGTGGTGTTGGTCTTTGTGGGAATGTGGAAATGGCAATGTTTAAGGAACGAGGATAACGTTGATCAGATTTCACATTGAAGGTCCTCAGTTAAATGCTGAAGGCGAAAATCCTTTGGTCCAATGGTATCTTTGCCCTCCTTTGGAGGCTGTGGTTTGAAAGAAACTCTAGCATATTTAGTGATCAAGAAACTAATAGCGACTTTCTTTTTTTCTTCTCTCTCTTTTATATATATTTTGGTTACGCTATATATTAGTTAGCATGGAAGAAGGGGAAAAAATTGTCACTGATGAACTATCTTGAGATGAGGATGGCTTAAAGTCTTGTTGTGCGTAGTATTACATCATTCGTCCCTTTTGTCTTTAGGCCTGGGAGGAAGTTAGTATTGTTGTCTAGTTGATTGGAACTGCCTAAGAGCTCTCTCTCCCATTGTCTTTCTGTGGGAGCAAAGGTCCATAGATTACATATTCTGTAACGTTAGATTCTCTCCTCATTTTATGGATCCGACGTGTCTAATATACTGTGCTAATACTTTGTTCTCCTCCCTCTTCTTGTATGGTTAGGGAAGAGCACATTACTGAATCATCTTTTCCACACAAATTTTCGGGAGATGGATGCATACAAGGGAAGGTTCTTTCCTCTACCCTGTTTTCTCTTGACACACACCCACAGAAACCATAGAGTTGGGGTTGTGGAGGCATAAAAAATTTATACTGGTTTCTAATTCTTATTTTATAACTATGCTCCTTTGCATATATTACCATGTTAGACTAAGCTAATAAAATATAACTTAGGGTTCAAACTACCAAGGGCATTTGGGTTGCGAAGTGTGCTGGCATTGAGCCCTGCACAATTGCCATGGACTTGGAGGGCACTGATGGAAGAGAAAGAGGAGAGGTAAAAATGTGGTTTTGGGATTTATATTATTATTTTTTATACCTGTTTCTACCTTTTAATATCCTGCCATGAGTACTTTGCATTGCCGTGAATGGATAAATATGAAAAAAACCAATGAATGTTTGTACAAGTGTTATTAGTGTTAACATTTTATCCAATCATGTTATAATATTTCTGTAATCTCTAAATTCTTTCTACTTTCAGGATGATACTGCTTTTGAGAAACAGAGTGCGCTTTTTGCTTTGGCAATCTCTGATGTTGTTTTGATAAATATGTAAGTTTTGGCGTAAAGGACTGTTTGCTTCCTTTGAATATTATTAATGTTGTTATCACAATCATGGCTATTATTACTATTTTTCTAATAAATGAATTTTATTGATAAACAAAAGAATGAGACATAAAGGAAGGAAAAATAACTTCAAGAAAAACCTTTTTTACATGAAAAGTAAAAAGTAGAAAGTGTATACCTTTTCGATTAGACGAGTCATATGACTCATAACTACCAAGTAGAGCTTGTGGGATGAAAAATTAACTCCATATTAGAAGATTCTAGTAAGAAGCACGACATGACGACATAGACACATACATGGCGACACGTCAATTTTTTAAAAAGTAGGATATGGAAACATTGGGGACACATTTTTTTTACATAAAATATGTGTCTATATTGATATATTTATTATTCTTTATAGATAAAACATTTAAACATAAAAACAAAATATGCTTCACTAAAAACATACGAAGTTAAGTCAATTATCGACATTTGAAATCTTAAAAGATTAAAAAGATTTAGTTGGGTATGACTAGAGGATTAAGATGTCATCCTAATACTTTAGGATTGATTTAAATCTATATGAGAATCTCAACTTCGTCCCCCTGAATTTTAGGTTAAATATTTTTTACAGTCTATCCAAGCCATCCAGCTGTGTCTGAAATTAGAAAAAGAATTTCTTCCAGACACATTCTTTAGACTGTCAGACACGTGTCTGAATGTAGTTGTGTCTAACACAGACACTTTGCCAAAATCAAAGTGTATGTTGATGGTTTGATGAGCCTTTGTAGGAGAAACAAAGGATTCTAACATATTTTCTAACAATAGAAAATTACAGGGCTTCTTCAATAGGCGCTTGTGATTCGTAAGTGGGTTATCATGTTATAGCATATATATTAAGTGTATTATGCAAATATCAAGGTTATGTTTAGGTATCCATTAGTGGTGTCTATTATAATTTTACTCTCCACTACAATAGTCTGCCCATATTTATGAATCCTAGTGAATGTAAGACATAAAGTTTTCACATATTTAAAGAGGCTCATAACCTGGAAGCTTCTGATGAGTAAGACTCTATGACAGTTCTTATTTAAAAAATTGTACTTGGTAGCTTACTCTTTCCAATTGACCATAAGGTAGCTTTTTCTGGATGATGGACAAGAGTCATTACCATTAGGTTACAAACAAACAAACTTCAGATATCTTTCTATTATTTGGTTTGATGTATGAATATGCATATTATCCCAGCTGCAAAATTTTCTTTTAAGTTTTATTTTCTTGATTACATGGAGTACAAATTATTTTGACGTCTGAAGTGGTGATCATACTTCTTGTAAACCATGTACAGATGGTGCCATGATATTGGCCGAGAGCATGCTGCAAACAGGCCTCTTCTGAAGACAATCTTTGAGGTAATATCTCTATTGGTTTATTTTCTGTTTGATGTAAGGCTCCTGTAAATAACATTTTGTGGCAATCACTGCTAACTGTAGGTCATGATCAGGTTGTTCAGCCCTCGTAAAACAACTCTACTGTTTGTTATACGTGACAAGACTAAGGTTGGTTGTTGAGTTAACAAGTCAAATGTTTTGTGTTCCTTCCAAAAAGCTCACAGTTCAGTCTTATTGAATATTTTCTGATATTCTTGTACTTGGATAACCATGCAGACCCCATTTCGGCATTTGGAATCTATTCTGAAGGAAGATATTCAGAAGGTACTTATTTCTTTGGTGCTCTGCTGCACTGCAAAAGCTTTAAACATTCTTTCTGGAGAATTAAAATAAACATGTTTTGGAGATTAGTCCTGTCTGTCTGTCTCCACTCTTTCAAAATGTTGGTGGAGAATTCTTTGATGCTGAAGAAAGATAAAAATTGTTAAGTAACTGGTAGTTGTTTTGCTGGAAATGTTCTGGAGATGGTCTCATAATTCAGAATTGCTAAGTCTGTTCATTGGTTGTGTATCCCGGCTAGAGCAAGAAAACTGATTTGTTTAGATTGAATATGTCAACCAAATGGTTCTGTTCATAAAATTAAATATTCTAACATTTGAGGCTGAGCATCGTGAACTTATTTGAAATCTCTATTCTGAAGTGGTGGAGCTGGTTCTACTTGTATCATGGTCTCCCCTTCTAGTAAAGCTATATAAGGGCCTGCAGTTCAAGTGTCCTCTTCTGAATGATTTTCTTTCCCCTTCTTGATGCAGATATGGAAAGCTGTTCATAAACCAGATTCCCTAAAGGATACTCCCCTTAGTGAATTTTTTAATGTAAGTTTGTTCTTATGGTTGGAATTGTATATCTTTATTTCAACGTCTATTTGTAGGCATTTTCATTGTCATGTATGCCTAATAGAAATATTTTGGCTTGAAGGTGGAAATCTTTGCTTTGTCAAGCTATGAAGAGAAAGAAAGAAAGTTTAAAGAAGAGGTAGCATTTTACAAGTTAAAATGGCTGGCGGGGCACTAATTTAAGGATTTTTCCAGCATTTAGTATATTTTTTTTAATTAGGGATAACAAACGGGTATGTTGCATTCTGTTGCAATGTCTAAGGATTCTCTTCCTATTTGTTGATCATTGATTCAGAATCTGTGGTGCTGATATTTGTTTTCAGAGCTATAACCCTTTTTTTCTTCCTTCTGCTGATATCTACTGTTTCTGCTAAATTCAATTGCTCATGTTGTATGATCTGTCTTATGTAGGTTGCTCAACTGAGGCAACGGTTTTTTCGTTCTATTTCTCCAGGAGGAATAGCAGGTGATCGACGAGGTGTTATCCCTGCTTCAGGATTTTCTTTCAGTGTGCAGCAAATATGGAAAATCATAAAGGAAAACAAGGACCTGAACCTCCCTGCACACAAGGTTTTATTTTTACTCTCTTCATCAAGATGAGATAAATTTCATTTGTAGGGTACACAGATTGATGTATAAACCAAGAAGAGACAAGTTTTTTCTAACTTTTCTGGAAAAGAAAGGATTTGAAGATTTTTTATTTTTATTATTTTTATTATTTATTTTTTTTATTGGAAGATGTTATACCTTTGTAATCGATGTCCCGTAAAGTATCTATGAAGTGCAAAGTATCCTACTCCAAGTACAGTCCAAATAGAAATATTTGCAGTAGGGACTCTTTGTACTCCTATCCTTTCATGTTTCCCGTTGTGTTTACCATGAGCCATGACTGAGTTGATGTCAATACTCGACACTGTGCTGAAAATAGTTCCTCTTAAAAATTTGAACCAAAATGAGAAAAAAGTATGGAAGTTAAAGTAAAGTGCTGGTGCTTCAAAACACATCCACCCAAATGAATGAATATAAGGAACAGCGTATCAAAGATGATCAATGTCATTCTTCATGTATTGAGGTTGTATATAAATGAGGTATTTTGATGGGTGGCAACCAAGTGAAAATAATTTACCTTTGTTTAATCATATTATCGTATGAAGGGGATGATTCAAGCTTCCCACTGATAAAAAGATTAAGACTTCACAGATCAAGCTCTAGTATCTTTAAGATGATGAGAAAAGAGATTGTAACAGTAAAAAGAAATGAAGAAAGTTGATGGGCTTCCATCATGTCAATTTCTTTGATATTATCATAACTCCGTATTGCATTTAATTTTTCCAGGGAAAATTCATTTCCAGCTTCTAATATGAGATTAATTAATATTATCAGGTAATGGTTGCCAGTGTGCGGTGTGAAGAGATCGCCAATGAGAAGTTTAGTCACTTAACAACCGATGAGGTTTGACGTATTCAAATTCCCTCTATGTGTCCTTTTACTTTGGAATTTTTCTAGATTGGCTTTGATAACTTGATCTGGCTTTTACTCAGAGGTGGTTGGCATTAGATGAAGCAGTAAAAAAGGGTCCTGTATTGGGCTTTGGGAAAAAGCTGAGCTCGATCTTAGAATCCTATTTCAAAGAGTATGTTTTCATCTGATTTAGGATCATTTATCACTTAAATTAAAGCACTTTGATGGAGCTTGTTTTGACATATTCTACTACTCAGGAGTACAAGTTAAATTTTAGATCTACCAACTCCAGAGTCTGATACTTCCTATCCGTATCTATGGCTGCTGAAAAATGAAGGGAAGAAACAATAATAGTAATATAGTGTAGTGTTGTTCTTCATGATCGAACAGGCAGGGAAGAGGGGAAAAAAAATAGCCAGCTGCTTATACTTGTTAGAGTTTCTTGAGTGGTGCAAGTTTGTTTGTTTTTTTTCTAAATAATCTTTTGTTCAATAATTTAGCCAAATTAATTATTGAACATTCATTTGGACAAGGAAAACTGTTCCAAGTTTGATGTTATGTGATTCTTGTGCAATTTCCTCATCTCGCTCATGGTTTATCATATCTACAATTTTATGCATGAACGTACGTGGGTTAGATTCTTAATTTTCTATTATTTTTTTCCCATAGATATGATCAAGAGGCAGCATTTTTTGATGAAGAAGTGAAAAATGCTAAACGAAAACAACTGGTGTCAAGGGTATTGGAGGTTAGTCTGGAGCATTTTATTCTATTGCAAAGCTCCCACCCCACCCTCTTATTCCAGCTGTGGAATGAGAGAGGTTTTATTGCATGTTGGATTTTAACTGTGTACATATTATTTCTGCTATACTTCAAGAATGATTTAGTAATTCCTTTTAGTCCCATTTTTGAAGTTTTGACTAACGGATTGCATAAACAGTATTACTTGTGTTGGCAGACACATAGCAACATTTGAAGCATAATCTGTTTCAACCTTTTGAATTTAATTTGTGATGCTAGGGACATTAATTTTACTCTTCAACATCTTATCACTTATTATCTACTTAAAAAGCACAATGCTGACATAATTAGAATAACGTCCTTACATCAAAAGCTTCATTACATTTTGTGGATGCTTGAAATCCAAAAGGTTAGCACTCAGATTCACATTTGTTAAGTAATCTGATTCTAACCATTGTGGATTGACTTAGTGATTGCACCAGGCAGTTTATGCATCCTTAATTAGTGATTAGTAAAGGTTCGAATGTATTACCTTGAACGCAGTTTGTAACCATGACCACCATAGTTTTCTTCACATAGAAAGGCTCTGTTTTTGTCTTTGCTTTCACTTTGTAGGAGTATTATCTGATTCCTGTATGCACTTTGCAGTTTGTATATCCTTCTTATGTTGTCATGTTGGGACATCTGCGGTCTAAAGCCTTTGAGGATTTTAAAAAAAGACTAGAACAGTCTATGAAAGATGGAGAAGGATTTGCACCAACTGTTCGCAAGTGCACCGAAACTTGCATGCTTGAGTTTGACCGAGGGTCTGCAGGTGAAATAGCATATTATAATTTATTCTCTTATTAATTGCCATAACTTTTAAAAGTACGCATATGATGGTTGGTTTGCTTGAGCATTTTGGGAGATTGAAGTCTTCTATTTTACATTCAGAAGCAATTGTATAAAACAAGTAGAAATCATAATCTCGTATGCTTGTTTTCATTAATTAACCAATCTCTTGCTCTTAGATGCGGCTGTGCAGCAAGCAAATTGGGACCCTTCAAATTTCCGGGAAAAACTACGCCATGATATTGACAGGCATGCATTATCTGTTCAAAATGAAAAGCTTTCAGGAATTATGGCCAGCTACAAGGTAAGTTTCTGACTTAAAGGAATTTGCATGCTTTCTCTTCCCCCCTCCGCCTTCTCCAGATTGATGGCTGCTATACTTTATGTTATGTTAATAAATATATGCATTTTAATCTACAGAAACGGCTTACTGAAGCATTGAGTCAACCAGTAAGATCTCTACTTGAAGCTAGTGGGAAAGATACCTGGGCTTCAATAAGAAAGATTCTTCAACATGAGACTGAAATTACCATATCAAAGTTTTCAGCTGATATTGCTGGTTTTGAGTTGGATCAAGAAAAAGTTGACAACATGGTCCTAAATCTAAGAAACCATGCTAGAAATGTGGTAGAAAACAGAGCAAGAGAAGAAGCAGACAAGGTTCTAATGCACATGAAGGATAGGTAGAAAATGACATGTTTGATCTGACCCCTATATCTCTCTTTGTATTGGTTATTCATTTCCCTGTTTTCTTCCTTCAGGTTTTCAACTGTCTTCTATCATGACAATGATTCATTGCCTAGGACCTGGACTGAGGAGGAAGATATTAAAACTATTACTAAAGACGCTCGTGCAGCAGTGAGTTTCTAGGATTTCAATGAGCAATCTTAATTCCACTCTACCCTGCCTCTTAAACCTTGAAAGACAAACTATCACTGTCTTGCAGTCCTTGAAGATTTTATCTGTATTGGCTGCTATACGTTTAGACGAGAAGCCAGATACGATTGAAAATATCCTCACATCATCTTTGATGAACGAAGCTATTGCAAGTTCTGGACCTTCTGATCCTCTTGCCTCAAGTACATGGGAGAAGGTACTGTAGGATGATCATTGTTGCCCTGTGCAATAATAGCATTATGAAACAGTCTACTCATTAAAAAAATGCTCATGAATTAGGTTTCTGAAAAGGATACTCTGATTACTCCAGTACAATGCAAGTCCTTGTGGAGGCAGTTCAAATCAGAGACTGAATATATGGTTACTCAAGCTATAACAGCACAGGTCAAGTTTTTCATGCACTTTTTTGCGCTTGCTGTACCATATATTTTAGTCTTCATTTACCTACACGGTGATTTCGAAGTGTATTTTATTATATTATTTTTTTTTTTCTCATGTGTTGGTGTGGGTTTCAGTACATATCAAATAGCTTTACCTTATCACTAGTCCAATCTTCAATTTTTATGAAAAAACATCTTGAAAGCAGGTCTAAATCTTATCGATGTGAAGAAGTCTGATGATGATTACTTGTGTAAAAGATCTCCTTGCAATAGAGAATTGCATTTTGAAGTTTCATTATGAATTTACATTATGAGAAGTTGTGGCCTAACAGTTTCCCATTCATCAATTATACCTTTTTTTCCTTCACATGTACAAACACGGAAAGCTTACTTAGTTCTAATTTAATACCATTCTTCATTGCCTTGTTGTATCCATTAGTTTAAATTAGAGACTGTTTTTTCTTGTTATTAACATTACACGCCTGCTATTTTCAGGAGGCTTATAAGAGGAGAAACTACTGGCTGCCTCCTCCATGGGCAATTCTGGCAATGTTTATCCTTGGCTTCAATGAAATTATGCTTCTATTAAGGTCTGAGCAGGATTCTATCATCTTGCATAGTAATTGATGTTATTTAAATTTCTCATTTCCCCAGTCCATAAACCGTGCTTATTGTTCCTTTTCCTATTTTCTAATAATATTAAATGCAACAGAAATCCACTATATCTCGTTGTTATATTTGTGGTATATCTATTCTCGAAGGCCCTATGGATTCAAATGGACCTAGGGAGGGCGTTTCAAAGTGGGCCGGTAAGTTTCTATCTTGAACATAGGCATAAGCAAGGATTAAAATATCCGTTGATTAGTCATTATATCCATTGATAGTATCTGTAAATTGGAGAGTTTGAGACCATCAATTAATCTCAATTTGAAGACATACTCTAATATTAAGATCTATAACTTATAATTTAGTTTGAAAGTAAAAATAACTTAATTATTAATTTAAATCATTTTTATAATTTTTCTTTTCTTACTTTGGGAAGTAGTATGTGTCATGGTTCTTTGTTTGCCGCTGATATTTGTTGTGAAATTCTACAATAATATATGGTTTTCATCAGTAATACATCATCCCATGGAGTGTGAACATGTTTTGAAACTGTTCTTGCGGACAGTAGTGCTTTAATTTTACGTGTTCCTGGTTATGATTTTGCTGATTTTGGCTTGTGCGTCTCGCATTTTTGAGCAGTTGGTCGGACTTCTTTCCATTTCATCTCAGTTGCTTCCATCTGTTATGAACCTATTTAAAACACTTGCTGAACAAGCTTATGTATATACAAATCCCCAACCAACAAGACCCTCAAACTCCCAGAGTTTCCGTAGCCAGACAATTCAATCAAATCCTGATACTAATACAGTTCTTGAGCCATCAGCTGCAACCAATGTCGAGTCGTCGTCGGTATCATCCAATGTTGACTCATGCTCTGACAGCGAAATGGAATACTCAAGCCCAAATGTGGTTCACAGGCAGACTAAAAGCCTCCTACAAGCTGATCGAATCTAATGAATGTTCCCTGAATGTAAGTATTGATGTATATGGGTATCAGAATTACTTTGGAATGGAAGTCTTCTAAAGTTGGAATCGGTGCACGTTATAAACAATATGATCTATATCTTAGCACACAATGTAATACGTGTAATATGTCCTCTAACTATGCAAATTATAGATATATATATATATATATATATATATAAACTACTTTCGGTGTTAAAGGGAATGGATCTCATAAATGCTTGAACCTAGTTGACCAAGCCAAAGTAAGCAAAATTAATTGACATATAGTATTGTTCGTGATGTGGTGAATAGGTTTGTGATTTGAGTTCTCCAAAGATTCAATTTTTTTCCCAACTTTGCATAGTTCGTTGCATGCGTTGGTCTATGTGGTTTTTTATAACTCCAATTGAATTAAAATTAGAATTTTGATTTAAAATGTTTAATACATTAACTTTTCATGTGCATAAGATATTAATTTAATTTGCGTTTGTTATGAGTTGTTTATCTCTTCCTCTATTGTTTCAATTTATTTTATAAATAATTATTAATTTTTCTAATACTTTAGTGGGAATGTTGGGGAAGAATACTTTTATTTAAGTATTTTGAGAGAGGATTAGAATCTAATACGATTATTAGTTTATAGTTTTAATTGACACAAACTTTAAAGTTTAGAGGTATAACTAAATTGATATTTATCTTAGATGTTTTTTAAAAGTTTCAATTTAATTTTAAGCAGCTTGGGATTAGTTTCTAGCCCAACATTTAGTTTGAAAATTTCTATTTGGTCCTGTCCTTTTTCTTTACTTTTTCACTTGTAAATTTAACAAAATATTACTAGAGACATTGCAAATCTAGCAACTACTTTTAACTTTTACTACATTTGCAAAACTGAGTTATTGCAAATTATCAGCTTTGTTGTTGGTTCGCAGATATACTAAATATTTTTGTTACTTATTGAAAATTCTTTTTTTTTCTTTTTTTTCTTTTTAATTTGATAATATAATTTAGTAACCTGTGAGATTTTAATCAAACCATTCAAACCGAATTGAAACTTCTTGAATCATAAAGATCAAATTGAACCTAAATTCAGACCATCTGACAAAATTAAACTTTTCAAAGTCATAGAAACCAGATTGAAAATCTGCTTAAACCATAGAAATCAATTTTATAATTAATCTATTTATCACAACCATCTATCAATTTTACATGCAAAAAGTTCTGCCATTAAATAATCAACACACTTCTATCACCATAACATAACATCTCAATAATATATATATATAATTATAATTAGGGAAGAAGATTCAACCCTACAACTTAAAAAAAAAAAAAAAAAAAAAAAGACATCACCAGACTGCTTGAGCTATGCTCAGGTCGGCATACACGAAATTAACGTAAGTAGTATATAAGTAGTGATCAAGATAGCAAATGGCCAACAAGCAAGTGAAAGCCAAATTGACAAAATAGGGTAGAAAAGAAAAGGAAGCAAAACTAACTAAATCTCCATGGAAATGGGATTTTGGGGAAATAATAGTAGTATGATATATCACCACATTGAGTCTCCCATGGCTTGGTCCACAACCATATCCATCTCAAACATGGGCCTGGATTGTGAGCCCATGAGCCTTGATGAGGGTGACCCACTATTACTTGGGCTTGTTGGGCTTAGCCCATAGTTTGAAAATGGTGCTGTCTGACGCACCCTTAGGTGCACCACCTCGGCTTGAGCCAAAGCCAGCTGAGTTTGGAGGGCGTCTATCTGCTGCTGCAGAGATGATATTGCTCCGACGCACCCGTACACCGGGTCGCGCACTCGAGCATTTGCTTCATACACCAAACTGCTCACTGCATCTCCACGTTGGTGAATTGGCAACTCCTGCAACGTTCACAATAACGTCAACTTTTTTATTTTTTATTTTTTGAAATAGAAAGATATACATGAGAATAAGAAGATTTAAACTTATGAGATAGAATTTTGTTTAGCCGTGGTTTCATCGGAGAATTGTTTTTAACCTACAAGTTAGATTAGAATCTTCTTATAATAAAATAGAATATCATGGTTAAATTAAATTTTAAGTTAACTTCATATATATTTTCTTTAATCTATGAACTTCCTCCCTTATTTCGAGTTTACATCTCTAATTTTTTAAATATTGTTGTTTAGTTAGTTAACTTTCAAATATTTTGTTTTAGGCCCTAAAGTTTGCAATGAAAAAAAAAAAAAAAAACTTTCTCAACTAATCTTAGACATTTAAGCCCGGTTTAGTAGCCATTTGGGTTTTATTTTTTGTTTTTAACAAATAATCCTATTTGTTTTGGATTTTTTTTATAATAATTTACATATTTCTTGAATAAAAGAGTTGAATTTCTAGCTAAATTTTAAAAACAAAAAAAATATTTATTTTCATTTTTTTTAGTTTTCAAAACTTGGGTTAATTATCAAAAACATTGGTTAAAAATATAGTTAAACAAAGCGGAGAGTGGTTATAAATTTAAGTTTTAAAAAATATCAAATGATTATTAAATAAGTATCAGTAATTAGAGGGAATAAACAAATAACATGTTTTTATCATAAATTTTTGTTAAAAATTTGAAAGAAAATATGTGGCAACATGCAAATTAATTGTTTATTTTATAAAGTAAACAAATATTGGAAGGTAAACAAACAAACTAAAATTTAGACCAAAATTCTAGTGGTCAATATTATAATATATTCTAAGTTCAATTGTATGATAAAAAGTTAGGATGGTATGGTAGTTTCTAATTTGGTTTTTATTTGTTGGTTGTCCCTCCACAAACAAGCAAAAGGGGTGGGTGGCTCCCCACAATTAACCCAAAAAGTCCATATAAAACATTTTTTCCCTTCTTTTTTAGCTAAATTAAATATATGTTTTTTTTTTAAAAAAATAATAATTAAAATATAATATAAAAAAATTATCTTAAATGACAAAATCGCTGAAAATATTTACAACTAACAGCAAAATACACAGTTTATCTGCGATAGACCGCGATAGATTATTATCTGCGTCATGATAGTAGTCTACTGCAATCTATCGGGATCTATCGCAGATAGACAGTACAATTTTGCTATATTTGTAAATATTTTGCTTCATTTTGTTATATTTGAAAAAAACCTTTAAATATATGTTTTTTTCTTCTAACAACTAGAAATTTATTAATTAAACTTAAAAAAAAAAAAAAATCACATGACGTACAAGGCAAATTGAGAGAAGGTTAAAAGCTAAAATCCAAAAGGCATGTGATTTGAGATAATTTATTTAAAATTTTAGATTTGAAAATTAATTAATTTATCAATTATAGTCTCCTTTAATGACCTAAGTTGACCTTAAATTTATTAGTTAACTATATTCTCTTCTTAATAGCTTTTATGGAAAAATTGATTCATTTTATATATTTTCTTAACCAAACTAACATATTTTTCTAAAAGATAAAAAAAAATAAAAAAATAAATAAAATCCAACATGTTAGCAACTTATTTTTATTTTTTTTTCATTTCTTATAAATTAAAATTATATGATATTATAATTGAAGTTCTTCATTTTAATTGGTTATAAGTACAATAAGATCTCCGTGATTTTCATTTGTTGTCAACTATGTCCTGATTTAACGTGTATATTAACTTTCTTAAACTAATAAAAGGGTACATGTTTACAAATTTGTAATCAAGTAGGTTTGTAAAGTAATAGCCAAAGTTATAAGGTTGCTTTTGTAATTTCATTAATTTGTTTGATCTACATGATGAATTTGACTTGAAACTAACTCTTTTTTCAAAGAGTTGTTTGAACTTTTTTTTTAAAAGAAAAAAAAAAAAAAGAAATTTTGATGCTTTTCTTAAATGAAAAGACACACCTTTTTGTATTTTCCACAACAATATTTTATTAATTAATTAACGGTCGCAATGAAAGGTTATACCGTTAAAGTTGATAGCAATAGCCACCATTTTCTTTTCTTTAAAATTTGTTAATTAAAAAGAAAGAAATAATCTTATTTAAATATATTAATTATATATTTAGTTATTATATATTGAACACATTTGATTCTTTGTATTACTTAGAAACTTTTAAAACTCCAATTACATCCCTGACATTTGAATTATATTATTATATTTTGGTGATGGATTATTAGCATGTGATGGTAACTCAACTAAAATTTGTCAACATTTTTATAAGAGAGTTGACAATAAAGTTCTAATGTCAAAATGATCATAGTTCTACTCACGTTAGACATATAATATCAATCTCAAATGTTCGATCTCCACTCTGCATAATGTCAAAAAAAAGAAAAAAAAATCTATATATAATCTAAAAATTCTTAGAGTTTAATAAATATTTAGGGAGAAAAAATCTGTATTTTGGTAACAATAAATGACAACAAATAAATCAAAGCTTTTTTAATTTTTAATTCAACAATATAAAATAAATAAGAGATTCAAACATTTAAACCTTATACATATTAATTTTGATAATTAATCTTTTGACATCCTGCCTAAGAACACTGCAGCCAAACCAAAGAGTCATGATAAAGTTAGAATAGTTTTGGTCAAAGATTGTTGCAAAATTCCTAAACCACTTTCATACACTGCCCAAGAGAAACCCAAAAAGAGAGAGAAAAAAAAAAAAAAAAGAAACTATTTAATCAAACCATTTTTTTTTTTTTTTAATTCAGCAATGATAATGATAAGACTACAACTCATAACATTATTTAATGATAAGTTAACATGAACATATAACTTCCAGCTTGTTTTAAAAACATGAAAAAGAGAGATGGGGTTTAGAGGAAATGAAGAAAGAAAGGTGGTAAGTTAGTTAATATGTGTTATAGGTGATTAAATTTAAGAGGAGAGATGACCTGGAGCATTTTGTTGACATTGCTAGCACCAAAAACCTTATGAACATTGGCAAACTTATGAGGTTGGTCTGCTGGAAAGTATGGAGCAAATACGCATTCCTCTCCACACCTTCTTCTCAGCAGCTTGCATGCTGCACATGGCGCTGCTCCTGTTCCTCCCCCTTGTTTCCTTCCATTCTCCGTCTTCATCCTCCGACACGTGCGTCCCACCACCCTCTCTCTCTCTCTCTCTCTCTCTCTTCCCTTTTGTAAACAATAGGAATTTTGATCCACAATTGGACACTTCTCTCTCTCTCTCTCTCTCTCTCTCTCTCTCTCTATATATATATATATATATATAAACTAGCCACACCAAACACCTAGACTAGAAAAGAAAAAGAACAACATGATCTTTTGGTGGGACCTTCCTTTTTTTTTTTCTTTTTTAAAATTTGAATATTTTGAATTACTATTTCATCTGTGACAAACCTTTTTTCTTCTTGGTAAGAAGTGTAGAAAACTGAGTATAGTGTAAACTGCACAACATTATAATATTCTTTAAATATTAAAACTTTTAGTTTCTATATTTTTAAGGTAATAGTTGGATGCATCTCCCTCACATCACTCACACAGAAAAAAAAAAAAAAAATAAAAATATTCTGAAACAAAATAGGAAGAACTTGGCACATGACAAATTATATTTGGATAATTATTTAGTGAGATTTATAAAGATGAGTATTACCCAAGTTGCACTTTTCTATTTTTAAAACTTTTGTTCGTTTTCGTCCGTGTAATTTTAAAAGGAAATTATGTAACTTTTGAAGAGTATATAAACCAAAATGAACCGATTTATTATTATTATTATTTGGGAATTAAATTGTGAGTTAATGGGAAAAGAGAGAGAGAGAGAAGCTGGCGTGAGGGATCCTATCTGATTAGATTAGGTTAGATTACTTTAGCAACATTGATTTTGTTTTTTCTTCTACTTTTTAATTTTAATTTTAATTTTACTTTTTGAAAGGAGGGAGGAGGAGGTCGGGGTTGGGGTTTCATTTTCTTTTTCTTTCTACATTAACATTATGATGTATTTGCATGCGGTGGATTACTTTCTATGTATATTATTTTTAGTTTCGGTGGTTACACTTTATTACAAATATTATTTTATTCAATTTTTGTACACATAATTATACCCAATAATAATGAAACGCGTCGTTTTGAGTATTGTGCTGTGGAAAGACATGAAAGATTCCTAAAATAGATAACCCCTCCAATGAGTGACTGACTTAGACAACCAAACAAACATTTTTTTTCTTTTTATTACAAAATATACAAAATATGTGAGTGCAAATTTTAATATTTGCCCTCCTTCGTAATTTACGCTAGTTGAATCATATTTATGTTAGCAACAAATAAAGTTTTGCTTTTATTTTTTATTTAAAAAAAAATTAATCCTACATTCTTATGATGAATGTCGATTTTATTTTAAAAAATATTTGTAAACTTGTAAATATGATTTGTGTTTGGTTTATTCTTCTAATTTCACTCTCATTGTTATATCAACTAATGTACTTTATATTTTGTATATAAATAATATATTTGATATACTTTATAGGTTAAAAATCATTTTTAGTCCTTAAACTTTCATAAAATTAACGATTTAGCCCCTGAATTTTTATTTGTAACAATTTAGTCTCTGTACTTTCAATTTTGTAACAATTTAGTCCCTATTGTAGAAATTATTGTAAAAATTTAATAAGACTTCTTGCATAAATAACCACATAAACTCAATATTTTTTACAAATTACATAATCTACATCATAAAATAATAAAAATTGACACCTAATTTTGATGATTTTTTTCTACGTTAGAGTAGTAATTGTTACCAATTTACAAGTATACGAACTAAATTGTCACATACTAAAATTTAGCGACTAAATTGTTACAAAATTGAAAGTACAAGGACTAAATCGTTACAGATAAAGTTTAGGAACCAAATTGTTACTTCTAGGAAAGTATAGGGACCAAAAATATTTTTTAACGTATTTTGTATTTCGTATATTAGTCGTACATTAGATCTATTTTATATTTTGTCTACCAATCAACTATATACATTGTATTTCATATATCAATCACGTATCTAGTATATCTAATATACATATTTTGTATGTAAGTCAACTGATATATCCAATAGTATATCAAAATTCATTCAAAGTTTATTTTTAGTAGTATACATTAATGTATCGATAGCATACCCATACTTATTTAAAAAAAAAAAAAAGCGTTATAAGTATATCATGAGTGTATCAGTTTTTAATCTATACTTAAAATTTACATTTTTTGAACGTGAATTGATATACTAATGATAAACTTGATATACATTTTAAATTGTCTTTAGTGACTCATGTAAAGCATACTCTTTAGTTTCAATCTGGGCTTCCCCTAAATTTGAACTTCTGCTACTTCTACAACAAAGTTTCTCCCAAGCTTTGTATGAGCACTGCAACAAAATTGTGATTCCATGACATTTAAAAACTATCACAATTAAAATTTGTAACAATTATTTTCAATCATTGTATCACCTGTAAAGGTATGGGCATCAATGATAGTTTTTGAAAAATGTCATAATTAAACTCTTAATGACAATAAATAATCGTCAATAATGAATAATTACTGACAATGGTAAACTATCATTGTCAAGTTTACCATGACATGTTATCATTTCTATAAATTAACTAAAAATTGGCTTATTGTTGTAGCATCATGGGTATTGACGATAATTATAAAATGTCAAAAAAGAATACATAGTGACATTTGTTTCTTGTCAAGAACATCTGTACCATGATATTTTTTTATTGTTAAGAATATCTGAACCATGACAAATGTTTTATGTCAACAAATATTCTATCATGACACGTTTTTATTATCGCAGAATTTCATATTATGATACTTTGTATTTTCAATAAAATGCAATTTTTTTTATAGTTGTTTCTTTGAATCATGTCATTACACATATATATGATTTCCATAATCAATTAATCCTATTTAAACACAAAGTGTGAGTTCCCCTCACCTTCACTCAAAGTGATTTCCAATATGCTCATAAGTAAACAACCTAGTCTAAACGACTATAGGAGACCCTCAATTGTAGCAAGGAAGACAAAGATTATTATAAATAGTGCATATGGGTATGTTTCTTAAAAAACTCTAAAAGTCTTAACACATACTTTTTTCTCATTTAAAGGGGCTAACTCTAAAAATAAACAAGACCACAATATACAATATGACTCAACTTTGAGAAAATTTTTAAGGAAGGAAAAAATATTCTCTACAAGAAGAGGAAAGCAAGCCACCAAGTTTGCACTACACAGTGACAGATAATTAAGGAAAAAAAATCTTCAGTCAGAATCTGCATGGCATGGCATGGAACATGATGCTTGACATAATACAAGATGTATTATAAAACATGTTGCTCAAGTTTTATCTATAATAAAATCAGCCAATCACATTACAATAACAATGGCTTTTTCCAAACACAATTGAGAAACTTAGTTAAAGAATGACTTTAGGGCATTTGGAACACTTTAAACTTTTTTTTTTTTTTTTTTTTTTTTTTTGGTTAAGCACAATAAAATTAGAGGTTTGTATTTATTTGGTCTCTAAACATAGTGTTGGACTGGAAACAAAAACTGAGGCCCAAAAATAAAATGCTGAAGCCCGAAATTGAGAGTGGCTTGAGGTAGGTGTATTGAAAGGATGAGAAAAAGCCACGCCAATATCTTGAATGTAATACACGTGGAATGCCTTGTCTGCCAGGAAAAATTGAAAGAAGAAAAATTGATTTTGAAACTTTATTTCTCAATTTTTTTTCTCTCTGTTTCCGATTCTCTTTCACAGCTCTAACCCTTCTCTCTTTTCTTTCTCTCCGAGTTTCAATGGTGTCTTGAGGTTGAAAACTGAAAGAAAACTTGCTGCATGAATGAAATAAAGAAAGGGAGGAAGAAGAAGATAATGAACACACAAGATTTACATGGTTCGGCCAATAATGCCTGCATCCACGAAGGAAGCTTGCAGATAAGTCTTTATTTCTCTCTTTTTACAACTTGTATACTTTCTGTGTATGTGTGTGTAAAATAATTTCTATTTTTGATTTGTATTTATAACTTATATAAGTCAGTTACAAGATGTTAATTTTTGTTGTAACAAAAAGAAATAAAACTTGTAGTTGGATGCACACATTATTAAAAATTTTTTTTTTACACATAGCTAAATGATCAATAAATATAAGTTAAATTACAAGTTTACTCCCTAAAATTTGAGTTATGTCTCTTTGGTCTCTAAAACTTTATGAAGTGTCTAATATATAGGTCGTTAACTTTTAATTTTAGGTATTCGACATATTTGAAATTCTTAGAAATTATTTGATCTATTAGATGTAAATTGGTTAAATTATAAATTTGATCCCTATAGTTTGAAGAAAATTAGAATTTAGTCCCTAGAGTTTTAAAATTTAGAATTTAGTCCCATATGGTTTGATAAAATCTCATAAATAATCTCTATGACTTGATAATTAAAATCTTCACTAATAGTCTTAGGGACAATTTAAGAAGGTTTTATCAAACCATATGGACTAAATTATTTTAATTATAAACTATAGAGACTAAATTTCTCTCTCCAAACCATAGAGACTAATTCTTTTCCAAACCATAGGGACTAAAATTTTAATTTAATAATGTAAAACTATTAAAACTTTTCTAAAATATGGGGACTAAATTTTAATTTTTGGAAGTTTAGTAACCAAAAAGACACAAATCTCCTAATTCAAGAATTACATTTATAATATAGGCTAAATTATAGAAAACACTCTTGAACTTTGTACTTTTGTTTAAAAAATATCCTTGAACTTCCTTTTTTTTTTTTTTTTTTTTTTAATTATACCCTTAAACTTTATAAAAATTGTTAAATAAAATACCCTTACCATTATTATGTGGACAAAAACCATTAGACCTCCTTTCAAAATTACCTTTGAGATTTCAAAAATTATATTCGTACCCTTGGCTTTAAAACAAGTTTTAAAAAAAAATGCTCTTATCTTTAGTATATGGATAGGAACCATTTATCTACACTTAATCACCTTCCTATTTTTTCTCTTTCATCTAATTCAATCTATCACCTAACACTTTTGTTATTTTCTTCTCTTTTTTTGTTTTTTTTTTCCCTTTATCTTCAATATCTTCTTGCTCCCCTTCTTTCATTCTCTAATTCCTAAAAATACCCCCATTCAATTAAGGTATATAAGCTAGGAAGATGAAAAGTATCATGGAACTACTAAGAGAATTGAATCCCAATGGCAACGTGCAACCACGTTCTTTGATTTCTTGAAATAATTAAAAATACAAGAATAAAAAGAAGGTTAAGCAACATACCTTTGCCGATCCACAACTACAACAAAATCCTCTCCTCAAACCTCTAAGCTCCTATTCGTAATCTTCCTCTTTCCACGAGATTTTCCTTGCTATGACTCTGGCAAGGATTCGACTTGTGGGAACTACTTTTGAAAGATGAGAGGGAATGGGGAAGAAGAATCTTTAGAGAACTGTTCTTTAAAAAATTGGGAGAATTTTTCTTGGAAGAAATATATACAGAATGATTGTAGAGATTATGTTTTAGAGTCACCCATAAGGGCTCTCTAGTGCCCTATTTATAGAACTCTATTGGGTTACTAATCTTATTAGGATAACTTATCTGCAGAGATTTTAAATTAAATATGTAATAATATCCAATATTATTAGATATTTACCTAATTAATATCTCATATTAAAAGATTTTAAATATTTAGATCATATTTAAATATTATTATTATTATTTTTTTTTGCAGACTTTCATTAATTTGAATCACATTCGAATAAATTAATTCTCCCATAATCTATTTAATTTGAAACTTATTATAATTTATTTATTTGAATAAATTAATTCTCCATATTATAAAGTTATAATTTTGAATCTCATTTAAATAAACTTTAAAATAAAACTTGTATTTATTGCATCCAATACAATTAATATTTTCCCTCATAAATTTGAACATTTCAAATTTTTCTTTCAACATATTTGATCTTTGTTGGTCCATGGTGAGTTAACATATTTGATCTTTGTTGGTCCGTGGTGAGCTAGCAAGGGGACCTTATGGAATAACATATTAGAAGCTCCAATGAATTACCGTTTTACCCCTTTAATTACATCTTACTCCTTAAGTACCACTGATTCCTCTAATGAGCAATGTATTCATAGTCCTACCATGAACAAAGTCCCTATTGAGCTAGTGAGAGGGCATATACCCTTTGTTCAAGACCCAAAATCAGCACTTAGGGGAAGTACTCATCTACTTACCCTAAAGGCAGGAAGAAGTGAATTTCATTTTGTGTAGTTATGTTCCCAACTCCCCACTTGGTCTCGTCCAAAAATGATAGGCTTACTGAGTTGACAACTCCGACTACTCTCACCCATACAAATTAAAGAACAAGCCCTCACAGGTAGGAGTCCATAACTTAATTAGGATTGAGATTGAGTTGCATATGATTATCCTATGAAATATTAAACTCTCCAGTCAACAATGTTACAAAGAGAGATTAAGTATTTTGCAGTTTGGTCTTATACAATCTCACTGCATTGGATCTCATCATTTGTAACATTTACAACATTTATAACACTTACAATGTGGGCCGTATCCATAGTATTACCAAGATAAGACACCTAACCTTAATCGTCCATATATTATAGACCTTTTAGGTTATTACTTGAACATTATCCACTATATGTCCACTACATTTTATTTAAGTCTCATAAAATAACATTGAATTTTTCCCGTAATGGATAACTCATTATTGCATATTTAAAATAAGCATTTATTATATCAAATAATTAATTAACTACGAGACTTTAAGACATAAATCCCAACCGTTTTAACAAAGTTGTACTTTAGTAGTCGAGTGTGTGCTAACACGTTGTTTGAGTTTAGCATACAAAAAGTGGCATGGAAAATTATTAGGTAATAATTTTGAAGACAACCCAAGATAACTTCAAAGGAATTGACTATACGAATAGTAAAAAAATTCTTTTTTCTAAACATTAATAGTATTAGTGCAATTGTCGTAAGTTTAGTACTATTTTTAAAACGAGGTACTAACGATTTATGTCTGTATATTCTAACAGTAAAGATATTTTTAATTTTTTTTTAAAGTTTAGGTACTATTGAAATTTTTGAAAATTTACGAGTATTTTTGAACTAAAAGTTCTAATGATTTTCATCAAAAACTAATAACTATAATATTTATTTTCTTTTTATAAAAATTGAAACCTTTCAAAGTTAAAAGATATTAGCCTATAATTTAACCATAAATTTATATACTAATAATGGCAACTTTGTTTGTTAGTAGAGTCATAAAGCATATAAATTAGGAATATTATATGAGCAAAGCATATTTTTGAAAAGGGAGTCTAGATCATACTAAAGTAATTCTCATGTCTCATATTTCAAAATAAGGAAGTTGAAAATAAGCATCACCAAAGAATATATTGCATGTTTTACATCTGCCTTTAAAATACATAAATGAGAATTTCAATGTTTCTTCTTTCTTCTTTCTTCTTTCTTCTTTCTTCTTCTTCTTTTAGTTCACCATCATGAAGAGATACGAAACTTCAAACATTTCTTAGTTAATATTACATATTTTAGTGGGTCGAGGTATATTTAAATTAGCAACACAATTTTCTCTTTAACTTATATATCTTTTTTCTTTTTTTCTTTTAGGGAGTGCCCCTCTTAAAGAGACACTCAAATTTCTTTATATATATATATTATGGAGAGACACATTCAACTTTATTTATTATTATTATTTTTTAACTTATTTCTATTAAAACTTTATTTTTTTTTACCCAATTTTCTTTTTCTTCTTAAACTAATTTTTCTCTTTTAATGTAAAAAATCACATTATATATCTAATTCAATTCGAAGAGAGATTTTTCTTTTCATGTTATCTGTCATTCACTTTTTTCTACTATTTTATCTCTAATGAGAAATTTTAAAAAAATGTGTGTTTTTTTATTTACTTTTAATGTGAATTAGTTAGAGATAAGACAGGAAAAAAGTGAATGGTAAGTTTTTGCCTAACATGAATTTTTTTTTAAAAAAATTTCTCTTTCAATGTGAATTAGAGATAAAATATGTTTTTTTTTTTAGAAAAAAAAAATCTAATATCATATCATATAACATGAATGATAGGATGAGACTTTTTTTTTTAAAAAAAATTCGTGTGCATTAGAGATAAAATGTATATATGTATTTTTTAATGTGAACTAGTTAGAAATAAAATAGGGAGAAAAAGGAAGGATAGGTTTTTAGATATATATATATATATATATATATATATATTTTAAAAATCTATTAGAGTTAAAATGTGACTCTTTTTTTTTTTTTTTAAAAAAAAAAAACTATTATCATTAACTCTAATAGAATTGTTTACAAAAAAAAAAAAAAATCTAAAAACCTACCTTCACTTTTTTCTCTATTTTCTCTCTAACTAATCCACGTTAAAAAAAAAAACATTTTTTTTCCAATTTCTACACTTTTATGCTAATTATATATAAAATCTATGTTTTTTAACGTGAATTAATTAAAGATAGAATAGGAGAAAAAAGTGAATGGTAAATAATTTTTTTTTAAATGTGAATTAGAGATATAAGGTGATTTTCCACTTTAAAAAAAATAAAAAATGGATAAAGAAAAAAACGCACTACTTAAAAATAATTTTTTTTTAAAAGAAGGTTGAGTGCGTCTCTCCTTAAAAGACAAGAAAAAAAATGGTCTGATTTCCCTAATTTTTCTTTTTCAAAACTACCCATTTTTCATAATTTTTTTTTTTTTTTTTATAAAAAAACTACCCTATCTATCCAATTAACACTGAATTTCACATTCAATTGGATTTTTTTTTCTTTTGTGAAAATAAATTAAAAATATCCATACGGTGTATTTAATTAATTATAAAATAATACATGTATTGTATGAAATTGACACAACTTTATATATAAAAAAGACACAAAAATTGTAAACATAATATAACTCAACGATGTCGATTAAGACATGAAGGTAAAGGTTTAAACTCATATCCTCCTATGTTTTTTACTTAAAAAGTGACACCTTATATTTTTGTTAAATTCTTTAGAATTATTCAAAAACTAATTAATTCAAATAGTTGATTTTATGCCTGATCAAATTTAATTTTGTTCTCGATTTTGATTGAATTCTTGTTTATAATTAGTGAGTATTTGAGATTTTTCTAAGCTTTTAATTCTTGCTTAAAATTAGTGAGTATTTGGGATTTTTACTAAGCTTTTAATTCTTGTTTAAAATTAGTGAGTATTTGGGGTTTTTACTATGCTTTTAATTCATGTCTAAAATTAGGGAGTGAATTTAATGCATAATTGAATGGATGATAAAAATTGTTGTTTAGTGTAGAGTTCATTTTCATAAAATTAAAACTTATTAGAGTGAATGATTGATATATGTTGTTAAGTTTTAGATTAAAATTTGACTTTTCTTATGTATAAAATAGAAAATATACATTTTCTCCCTAGAGGTAAGATCTGTATTATTAAATTTCGAAAAAAAAAAAAAGCAAAATTCGTAATTGTGCACATTAATATTACTTATAAGCGCTTTGCATAAAATTAAGTATGACTAGTCATAACTTTGTTAATACTCACGAGTTGTACAATAAATTTAACTATAATGTTTTTTCTTTCTTGAAATTCTATCAATTTTGTATTACACAATTGTTCTATAATTCGTGGAAGGGAATATTAACTATTTTAATGATTTTTCTTATGACAACTTATAAGATGTTATATGTTTAAGTTGTCGAGTGATTGTCATATTTATCTAAGTTTGAGTTACATGTTAATGAAATTGGAAGTTTATAGTACAAAGTTGTACAACTTGATAAGTTTAAAGGTAGGAAATGATGGTATTGACATGTGTTTCGTCTTTTGAGGTTTGTGGTTCAATTCTCACCCCACAATTATTGAAAACTAAGAAAGAAGAAGAAGTAGAAATTGATTACATAAATTAGAATAAAATGAAATAATGGAATACAAGTTTTAGATTTCTTTTAGAGTTGTTTTCAAATATAACAAAATTAGCCAAAATATTTACAAATATAGAAATTTTTATTGTCTATCAGTGATAGACTGCGAGAGACTTTTATCGATCAGTTATAGAAGTCTATTTGTGACGCCCTAACCTTTGACCTAGTTGCTTATGAGATATAAAGAGAAGAAATTAGGGTAAAGGGTGTAAAGTTGGAAAAACAAACCTGTAAAGTTAGGAAAATTTTATGGTGGAAAAACTAGGGTTGTGGAGTAAGCCAAAATTTGGTTAAAGTGTTAGATTTTGGAAGTAAATTGGACTTTTGAAAGTAGTTTGGGCACTTAAAAAGGTTGAAAAGGCTTTTGGAAGACATAAGGAACTTTCCCGGAAGAAGTCCAAATTTACGGGAAAAGTCAACGGAAGTTATCGGAAAAAGTCAACAGAAGTTACCAGGAAGTCAACTTACCGGGAAGAAGAGGTTACTGGGAAGAGGAACTTACCGGGAAGCAATTTTCAGGAGTTGAACGGTTGGATCGAACAGACGGAACTTACCGAGAAGCAAAGGCGAAAGGTTGAACCGCCAGAAAATACCGGGAAATTACACTGAAAAATTGGACTGAACCGCTGAAACTTACTAGGAAACTGGACTAGAAAAGTGAATCGACAGAACTTTAAGGGAATTGTTGAACCAGCAGAACTTTACGAAAAAAGTGACAGAATGCAATTTTCTTCATTTTTGGCCAAAATCTCTATGTTAAGCGGTGGAATTTTGGATTTTCACACTTCAAAAGAGTGAGGTATAGAGTTGCATGTTGAGAAATTCATGCAAATTTGATGTGTTTTGATGCATGAAGCCTTAAACATGCAAATTGACAAATTATATATGTGAAGGGTCGGCAATTTGGTGAAGTTCATTGCTTATAAATAGGTTCAATTGGGAAGGAACACTACAACAAATTTGACATTCAATGACTCTTGTACAGTGCCAAAAATAGAGGAGAAAGTGAAAAAAGAGTCATTAAATCCAAAATCACGCATTTTTGGAGGGAAAAAACGGAGATTTTCGGATTTGGCGGAATACATGACTGTTTTTGTGTGTCATTGATTTATGACTGAAAAAAACAGTCATCGAATGTGCTTTTCGAATTTTTGACTAATTTTATTTGTCACCAAATTATGACTAAAATTAAAAGTCATTAAATTATGACAATTTTTTCAAGTCACTAAAATTTTGCTACTATCACAAAAAATTGATCAAGTTTTTTTTTCAATTTAATTTATTTAGTGTATCTTTTTTATTTCTTCACAAAGTTAGTTATGTAAAATACAATTATCTAACTTTTTATCTCACTTTTTAAATATATTATTTTGAAATTTATTAATATTAAATTGTTTAGGGTTTTATATAAAATTGGTCATTAAATAATATTGTTTAGGGTTTTATATAAAATTCTAAATAATATTAATAAAGTTTTTTTGCATTTGGCGCACCTCTCCAAATATTTCGAATTCACGTCGACAGCCTCTCTCACGTTCGTCTCAGACCACCATTGCCGGAGTGTCGCTGTCTTCGTCTCTCGGTCTCCCTATCCAGTCGACATCCGGTAGCCTCTCGGTCTCCCTGGCGTCTCGCTGTCCTCGTCTCTCGGTCTCCCTCTCCAGTCGACATCCGGTAGTCTATCGGTCTCTCGGCGTCTCGCTGTCCTTGTCTCTCGGTCTCCCTCTCCAATCGAAGCTTCTGTCGCGTCTGGGTGTCTCCGGCGTCTCGCTCTCCTTTCGCCCATCGCTCTCCCTGGCGTCTCGCTTTCCGGTAGCCTCTTGCTCTCCCTCTCCACTCGCTATCATCTCGCTTATCGGTCTCAAATTTCAGTCGCCTTCCTCTCGCCTCCGCTCTCCCGCTCCACTCGCCTTCCTCTCGCCTCTCGCTCTCCCGCTTCACTCGCCTTCCTCTCGCCTATCGCTCTCTCTCCACTCGTTCTAGCTCCTCTCGCTCTCCCCCTCCACTCTAGCTCCTCTCGGCTCTTGCTCTCCCTCTCCATTCTTGTGAGTCCAGCCTCTCGGTCCCCATCCTCAGGTGAGTCCAACCTCTATTCTTCATTAAATTTCAAACTGCAAATAGCAATTACATTTGGTTTTCTTTTGTTGCCGCTACAAGTAATTTTAGATCTGTGCACTATTTTTCTTTTTGTTGTTTTGAAGAAGATTCCTAGGTTTTTGAAAGTGTGCTTGTTTGGCCAAATAAACAGGTCGCAAAGGCTAGTGGTAGTAAATGGAAGTCAATATCCAATGTGCTGTAAGTGAACTATTCTTTCTATTTGTCATTGTAAAATTTTGTTAACCAACTAATTTTCTAGTACAATTCTTGAGCCTATTTATGTTTATGTTGTTGTATCGTGACTCTTAAGTATATTGTGTGTTTTAAAGTTTTATTTTAAGCTTATTTGTATAATTAAAGTGTGGTTTTGAGTGTAATGATAATGAGTGTATGTTAAAAGAGATTGTGCATATTAAGAAGGTATATATAATCTATGTATATTGTTTAAACTTTGTTATTATTGTTTAGAAGCGTTTGGATTTGTTTTAGTAGCACATCAAGTATAATTCTACCTTGGGCATTTATTTGTTTTATGTTAGTATGTTGCGTGTTTTACTTAATTAATTATAATATGCCACATGGATATCTTTATGAGTTTTATTTATTTATTTTTTTTTACTTCTGATTAAGTTTTTTATTGTAGATTTAGATTTCTAATTAAGTCTTAAACTCTTTGTTTGTAGTTATAGATTATTTGATAGTGTTTAAACTAAGTTTTAAGGCATTGGTCAAGGTAAGAACATCTCTTTTGAGTATGATGATTGTTTTGTACTATGTATTGTGAGTGTTATGTTTTTATAGTTTCCTTGTTTATAGTTTACTTGTATTAACGTTGCCAAAATTTATTATTATATATGAAGGTTCATATTTATGTTTGTATGTAATGTGTCAAAATTGTTAGCCGTCTTATTCTTCAGGTAAGTGGCACTACTAAAGTTTTTTTGTACTATGTGTTTTAGTGTTGGATATATTATTATGTTTTAATGTGGCATAAATGGTGGGTTTGACTAAATTTATGGAATGCCAATTAAGTTTGGTTTTAGTTTTGTCCTAACATTTGGATTACCAATGATATTTGAAGGTTAGATTGGAGTTTTTGAAGAATTTTGACCTATTGTCCAGCGAAAGTAAAGTTGTTTCAGCCAATTTTTTTTTTTGTAAGTATTTAAAGTTTTGAAGCCCTTTTAGATTCAATATTCAATCTGGTTGTTGGAAATTTAGATTTGAAATATTGGGAATGCTATTAGGATATTAGTACAGTAGAGTGGTTATTAATAAAGGGAATTTGGGGATTTGGATTCTAGTTAGATTATTGTGAATTAGTCCCGTGTGTGTGATAGAGAAAGCCCTCGAGGAAGGCTATACAAGTGAGTATTTTCCTTGAAATATTACAATTACAATCATGCTACTATTTGTTTCTTGTTAAAAAATTTATAACTATGCCTCGACTACGATTGCGACCTAAATAACATTCCTAAGTTTTCTTAGTACTAGGTTTAAGGAGAATGAGTTCAAGCTATGATAGTAACCTATCTAGGATATGAACTCACTGAAAAGTACGCAAAGATGGCGGAGCAAAATGAGAAGTTAATGAATCAACTTGTCAAATGGGAAGATAGATGGACCAACGTTCAAAAATTGTTGGGGCAAGTACATGGAGGCGATGGACCTTCAACTTCTTAGGTATTTATTTATTTTTTAAATTAAAGTTCGAAATTATGGTTGTGGCTATCCTGCAGTTACGATAGCCAGTTTATGCATTTAGTACCTTTTTTTATATGTTTAAGTTATAATGTGTTGTGGCTATCCTGCAGTTACGATAGCCAGTTCATGCATTTAGTACCTTTTTTTTATATGTTTAAGTTATAATGTGTTGTGGCTATCCTGCAGTTACGGTAGCCAATTCATGCATTTATGGAGTTGTTTTTGGAGTCAAAGTGTCATTTAGACACTTTTTAGCCATTCTTTGGTTGGTTTTGAGTTTAGAGGTTATAGTTGTGCATTTTGGAGTTGTTTTTGTAAGCAAAGTGTCATTTAAACACTTTTTAGCCATTCTTTGGTTGGTTTTGAGTTTAGAGGTCATAGTTGTGCATTTTGGAGTTATTTTTGTAGTCAAAGTGTCATTTAGACACTTTTTAGCCATTCTTTGGTTGATTTTTAGTTTAGAGGTCATAGTTGTGCATTTTGGAGTTGTTTTTGTAAGCAAAGTGTCATTTAGACACTTTTTAGCCATTCTTTGGTTGGTATTGAGTTTAGAGGTTATAGTTGTGCATTTTTGGACTTGTTTTTGGAGTCAAAGTGTCATTTAGACACTTTTTAGCCATTCGTTTTGAGTTTAGAAGTCGTAGTTGTGCATTTTGGACTTGTTTTTGGAGTCAAAGTGTCATTTACGTACTTTTTAATTGGTTTTGATAATCAAAGTGCACATATGAACTATTTTGGTTGTTTGGGGAGTTAAATTGTTTCTTGAAAAACTTTTAGGTACTTTTTATGTTGGTTTGAGAGTATTTAAGTTATATATTTGTTTTGCTCGTATTGGATTAATGTGCTTGAGTTCTAAGGAGATATCTTTTTTTTTTTGTGATAAATATTTCTTGTATTATGTTTCACTTATCTTTCCCTAAATGAAGAAGTTTTTCATTTGACCCTTATTCTTTCTAATAGACTAATGTATGAGTATTTCTACTTTTTAGTAGTTATACTCCTAAAAGGTTGGACAAGTTACAATAATTATATATTTGTTTTGCTCCTACTATACTATGTTTCACTTGTCCCCCCTGCCCCTAAATGAAGAAGTTTTTCAATTAACTCTTATTCTTTCTAGTAGACTAGTGTATAAGTTAAATTTGGAGGTTATCCATGTTATTAAGGTTGAAAAGTGAGATAATAATGTGATTTTGAGCGTATTTATGTGGTTATATTGTGATTCTATGTATAATGCGAATTCTTTCCAAATAGTTATTGGCATCGATTGACACTGAATTTGTCTATGTTGTGCAAAATTTCCTAATAGTTATTACAATTGTTTCAAAATAGTTATTGGCATTGATAGACGTTGAAAGTGTCTATGTTGTGGATAGTAAGACTAATGTGAGTATTTAAATTATACATTTGTTTTGCTCCCACTGTATTATGTTCACTTGCCCCTCCCCCCTCCTCCTCCTCATCCTCATCCTCGTCCTCCTACTCAGCGAAGCAGTTTTTCAATTAACCCTTATTCTTTCTAGTAGAGTAGTGTATAAGTTTAATTTGGAGGTTATTCATGTTATAAAGGTTAAAAAGTGAGATTATATTGTGATATAATATATATTTATGTGGCTATATTATGATCATATGCATAATTTTTTTGAAAGTGTTCATCGAAGCTTACTTGTATTGAGTTAAATTCTAAAATGAATGTTTTTTTTTATAAGGTTCCTGGACGATGCCATTAAAGCAAGGAAGCCCACCAACCAAGATATTTAAATAGGTGTTGTATATATATTTTTTGGTAGTATGCCAACACTTAGTTGTAAGTACTGAATTTGTAAATGTTGTACCTAGAATTTGATTACTAGCTACTTTCATTGTATTAACAATTTGAACTACATTATTATATATGAAAGTTACTTTTTATGTTTGCATACATATTTTGTGTTAAAACTGAAGGAAACACAGGTGTAATAACGTGTATCGTGGTAATGGTTTCTATGATATCTGACAAAAGTCATGGGATGTATGTAATTAAACGACCTTAAAAAAATGTCATAGTTAATGTATTATTGACACTTTAAATGTGTCATTATTTGTTTTGCGATGACAGAAGTGAACAGTCAACGTAACTCTTTATTTGACAGAAAAAAGTCAACATTTTCATTTTTTAATGACTGTATAAAATTTGTCATATAAATCGTTTCCGTGACTTAGAATAAATGTCAATATATATTTATTGTTGACTGTGACTAAAAGTCATGAAACTGTCAATGATGACTGATTTCTCATGTGTCATCTATACACTTTAGATGATGGGCGATTAAATGACTAAAAAAAAGAGTCAACAAATGTGGTAATGACTGTTTTTTAGAGTCATAGAAGCCTATTTTTGTTGTAGTGGAATTTTATTGTAAGCAATTGAGAGAGTTATTTTGGAAAGAGAGAAGGAGAGAAAGAAAAAGAGAAGAGAGTGAAAAGAGAGAGAAGAGAGAAAAGAGAGAAGAATGGTTCTATTTTGCTTGTCGAGAGGAGCTAAGGGAAACATTTAATCCGTAAAGAGACAGGATAAGTTGTGAGTAATTGAATTTCATTTAAAATGATTATTACTCTCTATGTTTATGGAATATTCGGTTTATTACAAAATACAAGATTTATGGTTGTGAGTAACGAAATTTCTTTTAAAATGATTATTACTCTTGATACTTTGGAATATCTGATTGAGATTTATGGTTGTGAGTAACACAACTTTCATTTAAAATGACTATTACTCTCGATGTTTTTGGAACATTCAGTTTATTACAAAATATGAGATTTATGGTTGTGAGAAACTTTATTTTGATAAATGATTTATTTTCTCGATGTTTATCGAATGCCTAGTTTATATTTTTTTATATTTCTAAAAGCTCAGTTTATTATAAAATATAAGATTTCTGGCATAAGTTGAATTTCATAAGCATGTGTTTCTTCAATATGTTTTGAACATGCTTTTACATAGTTTTGAGCATGATGCTTTGGAATGCCGGGTTTTTGTGAAAAGCATGCTGTTGAAAAATACTCTGGAAATTCTGAGAAATTGTTAAACTTGTGTTTATAAAAGATTTAACTTGCTTTTATTTGAAAATGGTCCTCAATGCCAAAGGACTAGGAGAAGACACTTGGGCAGTCTGAATATGGTCTCTAATGTCGAAGTACTGGGAGAAGGCATCTAGACAGCCTGAATGTGGTCCCCAATACCAAAGAACTGGGCAGCCTGGATTGGTCCCCAATGCCGATGGACTTGGTGAAGGTATATGGGCAGCCTGACTTATAATTCCTATGTGCACATAGAGGGAGAGTTGTTGCTGTTATGTTTAGATTTCTCCACTCAGCTGAGATTATTCGACGTTGGGTATGATGAGATTATTCCATCCCAACTAAGGTTGTTTTCAACGTTGAGCAGCGTTAAGTTACTCCGCCTCAACTAAGGGAAAATTCTTTCAAGCATATACAAATATTTATAAGCTTTCAATGCTTTACGATTTGATTTACGAGCTTGATTTCAATGGGCTTTTAAGCTAGAAATGGTTTCCATATACAAATGCTTATAAGCTTTCAATCAAGAACGATTTTCAAAACTTGTTACTCATTGGGCTATTTAGCTCATCTTAATGTTTTCCAACTTTCTAGGTAGCGAGTGGAACCAGGGTGCTTAGCTTACTCATCAAAACTCGTTTGGGTCTGGTGTTTAAGTTTTGGACTTGTAAATATTTATACTTAGACCTAGCATTGTACATATTGATGTCTAAGGAGTGGTGGTATGTGTAAAACTTTGTTGTTATTTTAATAAAGGTTTAATTTTGAGATTATTATTTATGGCTTGGATGTGACGATTATCATTTGTGGCCTAGATGTAAGATATAATTTTGTACTTGGTTGATTTGTTGAAGGAAGTTAAGTTGACACTGGATGTTGTGAGGAGTCCATGTCTGTTATCCTCACGCTTCTTTTCGGGTTAAGAGGGTAACTCGGGAGGGGGTGTGACACTATCGCTGTCTAATAGACAGTAAAATTTTTCTATATTTGTAAATAAATATTTTTTATTTTATAATAATTTCTCTTTCTTTTATCCAAATGATTTTTTACATTTCCAAAATGTAGCATGAGTCATGGTTTTACCATTGGCTAAATGAATATATCGCTGAGCTTTATACTTTTTTTTTTTAATTGTCATTAAACTTTATACTTAAAAATATTTTTAAACTAAACATTCAAAAGTTTCAATAATATTCTTAAACTCTAAAAAAAGAATTTGATTACCATTTGTTTTGGAAGAAAACTGTTAGTACTTTATTTCAAAAATACCCTTGAACTTTCAAAATTGCAATAAAACTCCTAAATTGTTGAAAAGTTAAAAAAATACCCTTATTGTTAGTGTACGGACAGAAACCGTTAATACCTCGTTTAAAAAATATCCTTGAAATTTCAAAAGTTACATTAATACTCTTAACCTTTCAAATTTTTGTTTTAAATGCACATACTATTATTATAGTGATCAATTTATTTAAAGTTATCTTAAATACCCTTATTGTTAATGTACAGACAAAAACCTCGTTTCAAAAATATCTTTGAAATTTCAAAAGTTGCATTAATACTCTTAACCTTTCAGATTTTTGTTTTAAATGCACATACAATTATTATAGTGATCAATTATTTAAAGTTATCTTGCGTGGGAAAATATCAATTTCAAAGCAACTTATATAGATACCCTCTTTTTTCCATATAGTAACTCTCATTTTTCTCCCATTTTCTCCCATTTGTCCAATTCTTACACCAAATTTTCTCGACAAACAAATATAAACTAAAACTTCAAGTTAAAACATAAAATCCCGCAAAATATCACAAAATATCACAAAATTTCAAAATCAAAAGCTTCCCTTAAAACTCAGCAAATCAATAAATAACCAAATAAAAAAAGGACCAACAAAGGAATATTATCTTCGATCATGAGGAATATTTTGAACTAACCATAATAAAAGTTTAAATTGCAGAAAAAAAAATAAATAAACAAAGTCTTCCTTACTAAAAGTTTGGTAATACACATGTTTCCTTCTTTTCTCTCCTACTAGTTGTCCTCAAAATTATGATTCAAATCTCAAACCTCAATATGTCTATAATTTTCAATGTATCATTCTTTTTGTGTATTAAACTCAAACAACATATTAACACACAATCAACTACTAACGTACAACCTTATTAAAACGTTTAAGTTCTCAGGTCCCTTTGTGGCTTCATTATTATCTTTCTTCTTGCTGTACTCTATATATCTTAATTGAGCGGGGTAATTTTTGTAATTAGATAAACAAAGGTCAATCAGTTAACATTAAATAGCAAAATTGATAACAAGAAGAGAATCGAGGAACAAAGGAAAACAAAGAAGGGGAGTAAGAGTATATGATATTGAAGTAGAAATGGGAGAAAAAGAGGAAAATAGAGAAGTGTTAGGTCATAGATTGAAGTAGGGGAGAGAGAGAAAATGAAAAAGGGAGGTGATGGAGTGTAAATAAATGGTAACAACATTTTTAACTTTTTTTTTTTTTGAAGGTAAGGGTACAATGCAACTTTCAAAAGTTCAACGGTATTTTTGCAACTATATATTAATAGTTTCTATTCATATATTATCAGAGAGTATTTTCTATTTTTTTTTTCTTTTTTTTTTTTAGTATAAGGTTATTTTTTAGATAAATTAGTACTAATGGTCTTTATCCAAAATTAGCAGTAAATATATTTTTGAACTCTTGAAACTTTGAATGTTTAGGGGTTTTTTTTTGACACAAAGTAACAAGCTTCAATGTCATTTTTTATAATTTAGTCAATAAGTTTTACCTTAAAAATTTTAGCTAAATAAAATATCTTTTAATTAAATAAAGAGACGAAAAATCTCAAACTATGAGGCACACCATTATTTTATGTGACCGAATCAAGTTTTATTTTTAAACTTAATTTCTTTTTAATACTTAATTGACTAAAATATTATTGAATTTTTTTGATGACCATTCTTTTATTAGATTTTTTAGTGTAAAAATGTCAACCTTCAATTTTCAAGGAAGGAATACATATTGTTATGGGTAAATTTAGACTCATGCTAAAACAAACTAATTCACCATTAGTTGGACTTGAATTGAACAAAAATAAGGTTTAGGACTAAAATACCAAACACAATTCCTAAACAAGCCTTGGACTAGATGAGCCACAGTCGGGGCCCACCTCAGCCTCAACCAGGTATGAGATCTAGGCCTACCTTTTTGGCTCAAATGTCACACCCTCTCTCGTATTAACCTATTTATGAAAAACATAGAAAGAAAGAATGAGTTGGAAGCGCAGTGAGTGGTGAACAATATATATAAGCATTGGGTTCCTCTTGACTCTTGAGCACATCAAATATTTCAAATATTAACATCATAGTAACGAGGTTATCTACTCAAACCTCCGCACTAGTTTTCTCTATATCACATCTATTTTCTTGCTAGCTCTACCTTGCGCAGCAGATCATCATTTCCTCTATATGCACATAAATCCACCTCTTATGGGCTTAGAAGCTAGACTTGTTGGTCCTCTGACCCTCCCACGTGAGGTTCTTCTCACTGGCTAAGAATCTAGGCCACAAAAATCCTCCGACCATTCCGTGAGAAGTCGCTACAGGTTTGGATTCTAGATCTTTAGATCCTCCGACCATCCTATGTGTAGTTTCGTTACAAGCTAAAAAAACTAGATCCAAAGATCCTTTAACCATCTTGTGCGATGTTCCCTTTCCCTTACCATACAAGCAATACAATTAAGTAAGGAAACAACATTAACTCTTAAAACATAACCACTCATAGTAAGTAAGGAATTGAGTCTCTAAGTCATTTCATCCTTTCTTCGGATCCTTTGTTTCTTCAAAACCTAGCTTGCTCTTCACTTCTGAGCACATGACTAGGCTTCCGGCTCCTAGAAAATGGCAGCAGACAGCACTATGGATGCCCAAAACAAGCTATTGGATGCTTGAAACCCAATTTGGATGTCTAGAACTGTGTTTTGGATGCTTGGACTGCTTGTGTTGGATGCCTGGCTGAGTTGGACGCCTAGATTGGTCTTGTTGGACGCCTGCAATCCTTTCCTTCTTTCCCGAGCAAAACTCTTTCTTCCTTCTAAGCTTCCTTGGTGAAACTTGTTTAGAATTTGTGTGTGAGTAAACTTCCATGGTCTCAACCCCTACTTATAGACTTAGGAGGATCATCCTTATCATCCTAAAATTCTTCTAAGTTCAACATATCAACTCCTAAGTGTCTTCACCATGCATACTAACACATGCATGCTGCCAACTCCTTTTTCAGAATTGTCTAAGTGTCCAACTCTTGTCAAACTCACCTCATAGCTCAACACCACCTACTTTGACACTTAGTCAAATTCATGCTATACTGACACTTGTCTTGAAGTGTTCAACTCGGAGTTAGCCACCTCCTTCTTACTTTTCATCTTTTCGGACGCTACCTAAGCCTTTTTCAAGACTTCCTATGCATCCAACTAAGCTCGATTTAACCAACCATGCGTCCAATTTAGGGTCCACCATGGGTTCAACTTATTCCTTTTTGAGGTATGCTTCCAATGTTACCTTTTAACCAACATGAAATATCCAACACTTAGCCAAAGTTTCCTTCCTAGTGAGGCATGCGTTCAACTCTCCTTGGTTCACACTACATGTGTCCAAGGCCTCTTGTATTTAGCCAAATTTTCACCTTGTTAGCCATACCATGCGTCCAACTCTTTATGCTTGCACCTTGGTCTAAGTGTTTGCCTTTAACCAAGATAGGTTGCTCAACACTTAAGCCAAAATTTTACACAAACAAATTATGCATCCATCCCTCTAGTTTTGACCTAAATGTCTCTTTTCAACTATCATAAGTCGTCCAACATTTAACCAAAAGCTTCCTGAGACACCAACCATGCGTCCAAAACTTTGTCTTCTCCCCTAGGGCATGTGTTCAACCTTGATTCTTGAGTTGATGAGTTGATCTTCTCACATTTAGTCCTATGCTTCTAACTTTCTCTTCCAAAATTTAGTCAATTTCCTCAATCCTTAAACCTATGAGTTCAACCCAAGTTCACCTCATAGTTTCTACTTCAAAGGCATATTTTTCTCAAAGCATGGTTCAATACTCTAAAAATTTCATTGCATAGTTTTCTCCCAATCTCTTCTATGACCAATTCTCTCTTCAAAACTCAAACTTGGATAAACACTTTTTCTTCCCCAAGTTATGCTCAACGCCTAGTGTTCCTTATAACCTAAAAAATTTTCTAACTCCACAAGCTCAGAAGTTCATCCTACTAACTCCCCTCAAATTTTTCTAATTCCACAGGCTTGTGTCAATTTTTCACATAAAGGTTTCTCCCATTTCTTCCTAACTCCACAAGTCTCATTTTAACTTTGCTAGGAAGTTAGTTTAGGATTTCGGGTATAAAAAATCTACCCTTCTTTTGGAGTTATAATGGCATAATATAGGTGACCTATATATATGCCATTATAACTCCAAAAGAAGTAAGTCAACTCTAAATCCAAAACTTTTTTGCTACATCTCAAAGCCTTTCACTAACTTAGGAATCATAATTAGTGTGATAAGTCTCATGACGATGCCCAAGCTATTATTTGTTGTATGTCATGTCTTCCCTAACTAAACAAATTGACCGTTGAACACATACAAATCCTGTCCAGATTTTCATATCAATATATGATGTTTTCGGGGAAGACAAGTTGTAATTGAACATGCAAACAAAAATCCAAAATGAGTAGGAGGATTGATTAAAAATATTGAAAAGAAGAAGACTAGTATGATCAGGATCAACATCCCAAGAGGATACAAATCGAGGCAAACTTCCCTGGTCCTCAAAATTAACCATCTTGGTTTGAGGTCTCCTAAATCTAGCCTAAGGGATGGTTTACTCAAGGACAAGATGGTTGTGTGGAAGAAAAAGTTAAGGGCATGGACCAAAGTTTAACCCAGATTTTGCAAATTATGAATTCATAAGATCAAGTAGAAAAGAGCTGACAGAAACACTCTTATCTAACTGGCGTTAAGGGAAAAGTCCTATTAAAAGAACATGTGGGTGAATCATACATTCGTAGTCATGAAAAATAGTAAACTCTAGTAAAGAAAAATCAAATAGAGCTGCAAGCGAAGCAAAGAAGTCGCACTGGCTGACCTTATGAGCTAACATCCACATTACACACCTTAATGAAGGTATGAGGCCAAACCTTATTCGTAGAAGAAGAGGTCACGATCAAAAGTTTATGCAGGATTGACATACGATTCCTTATTGAGCAAAAATAGAGGGAGAAAGTGATAACTTGTAGAAATACAAGTTATTGTAGCCTTTTAAGTAGAATAATTAAGGAAATGCAATGGAAAATTTGTTAATTTGAGAAGGAATTCATGCAAAAAGAATACCTTTGCATTCAATATTTGCAAAACTTCTTGTCCTAAAATATTATAAGATTAACATCTCTTAAACGCAGGATTTGAATACAAAAGAAGAAAAAATTGGCAAAGGGAGCTAACGTTGCAGTCGTTGGACGTGTAAGAAAAATCAAACCAACTTAACCTTGCACAAAAAGAAGAACCATGCAACAAATAGAAGCATGAAGTAAAGAAAATGGCAAACGCATGGATGGTGGCTAGTCTAATCAACGTGCAAGTCGAGAACTAATTTGAAACAGAAGCGGCAGAACCAATGAACCTGTGATGCGAATAAGCTGAAGAATTTCCATTTGATGCCTATAAATAGCCCATGCTCGCACATTAAATGGGTTTCACTTCCTCTCTTCTGATTGCTATCAAATTTCCACTATCTTGGAAGGCGTATAACTCGTTGCCCAATTTCGCTCCCCAAATACTTTATTGTTCTCACCAAAGTCATAGTAGTGGCAAGATCGGGTCAAACACAAGGAGCCTTTAAACTTCTCAATTACATGGTTTGCAATCCCAACCAATGGGGTGGGGGGGGGGGGGGGGGGGGGGGGAGGGGGGGTTGAAGTCGTTTTGTTTCAAATAAAATATAAAGAATCTAATGTGCGTAAGTCTAGCTTGAGTTGCAACAGAATTTTTCCTATTTCAAATATTTGATCATTGAATTTTCATTATCAAAATCAATAAATTGCTTACTCCTAATTAGTTTAATTAGAAATGCTAATTGAACTGTCCTAAGAAACTAACTAGTTTACTTCGAAAGATGAAACAGATGCATAATCGAATTAAACTAATTGCATTACGATCTAAGGCATGCTAGGAGGAATATTTAACTAGAAACACCATGATGAAATATTCAATTGGTTCAATCTTAAGTTCTTTAGAACAATACTTATCAAGTTTGATTTGCAAGTCAACCTAACTTATTACTTCTAGAGATTAACATACAATTTATTGCCACACATTATACATTAATCAAAGCGATGATTATAAAATCCTGAACACACGATAATACAATCTACTTCGAGATAAGAACAAAATTGAGCCAACAATACAAGATTAAAATGATTCGAAATCTCACAAATACATCAAAGTTGGAAAAATTCCTAAAAACCCAAGCTAGAAGTAATACCTTAGTCCATAATCAACATATAGATCAATGGGGGAGAGTTCAGATACATAAACTGACCAAAAGTGAGAAGAAAATTGAGAGAACTCGTGTGGAAGGTAGACTAGAATGGCAAATAAATTGACCTAGCAGCTAAAATTTTCTTCTATAAAATTGGGCTAGCGTCACGACGTTAGGATACAATGTCATGGCATTGACGGGAATCTTCACGTGTCCATGATCAGAGCGCTACGACATTGTAAGGCAGCGCTGAGATGCCGAGGTCTTGTCTCAAATTCTCAGTTCTCTGGAAAAAGTGACGTGGCGCTATGGCTTAAGGAGCATTTCGGTCATTTTGCTTCCTTCTTTTCTAGTTGATACAATTAAGCACCGTTTTAGGTTTAACGTCTGGTTCTACCTTAAGAGTGCTTGATATCTGTAAATGATGAAATAAGCATATAAAATCTAAGGACAACCTCGAATTAAGCAGAGTAAGGTAACACATTTTCGGTGCTATCAAACACCCCCACCTTAATTCTTGATCATTCTTGAGCAAGGTAGAATAAAAACACACAGTCATACAAAATATGCTTAGTCAATTATGCAATGTTCATTACTCACGTCTAAATGATCTCCCATAATTAAACTTACACTCAACAATGGTCTCAAATCATAATCAATCAAAGACGCACAATTTAAAAATGATTCTAAATTAATTCACGCAAGAGTGAATTCAAAGTCCTTCTAGTTAGGTCCTAGCACCCCATGATGGTTTTAAATAGCTCTCAATTTGTTTTTTCCCTACACTGGCTCATGCACAAATTATCAAGTGTCAAAAAAATTCAAAGCAGTAATATGTCAACTAAGATGCCTAAATTTGAACTCTAAGGTCCTAAACTTGCATTTATTCTACCTAAAGGTGTCGACTTTCACACATCACTGCAATGAACTATACTATTTTCTCGCGAGTGTTCTAACTAATCACAATGAAGATAGCTCTTTCTACCCCTAGTCATGCATAACATTAGAAGTTTAAATTTTATTTCTCATGATATTTCCTTTTCAGCATAACATTTTATCTGTAGAATTTTTTTAACAAGCACATAATCATTTTTACTCCTCAGTATTACATTACAATTCATAATATAAGACACTCTCTAATTAGTGGGGCCTATTAGAGTGACAACAAGAATATAAGCTAAGTACTATAATTCTAAGCATGCGAGACCTAATATTGGTAGACAAAGAACTTAAGCGTGCATGAAAAATTAGAATTTTTTTTAAAAAAGAGCTAAAAGTCATGATTATTCATTTCAAACATCATATCATACAAGAAAATCAAAGAGAGTGTGTCATCAACTAGTCATCATAATGAACCAAGCAGAAACATGAGCAAGCAAGCCATTAAGCACAAAAATAGCCCGAGCCCAGATGCTCAAGGGCTCCAGCCAGAATGTAGACATACCCTACCTTCAACTTAAAACTTCACATTGTCCCCAATGTGCTAAAGAATTAAAGAACAGGGACAAAAGCAGGAGAAATATAAAACTTCCCTGAAATTTTGGCATAGAGGATGACAATGATATCTGGCTCAAAATAACAATTCTTTCCCATCTTCTCACGAGCAGCAAAACCTAAATCATGAAAGATAAAAAGAATTCAGCTCAAGGAAAATAAAAATAAAACAAAAAAGAAACTTACACTGAGTAAGCAATAAAAGTAAATCTTGATTGCCTCCAGGTAAACAAATTTTTAAGGTGGTTATGCTCGACAGTATTAGGCTCTATCAGCCATATTCAGAGTTGAAAGCCTTGCCACCATCTGATGAGTTGAAAGCCTTGCTAACATCCGATACCTCCAACTTAGGAGGTTAGTCACTACCTTGAAAAAGAACAGAACTAAAAAATGTAGGGTAAGTAGTAGTGGGATTATCATAAAGAAAAAAAAGTTCACATTTTTCTTTGTGACTTAGAGTTAGAGACCCTTTATCCACATTGATCACTGCCCTAGCGGTCTTTAAAAAGGGTCTCCCTAAAAGCACAGATAATTCATAAACAGAAGAGGAAGAATTAATATCTATATTGATCACATAAAATTCAGAAGGAAAAGTTAGGTCATTTATTCGGACCAACAGGTCCCTAACTAAACCTATTGGCCTAACTAGAGAATGATCTGCTAACTACACCAAAAGGCTAGTGGGGTTCAAGATATGAGATTGAAAATCAGCATATGTAGGAGTAGACATTATATTGATTATAAACCCTAGATCTAACATGGCATGCTTAAATTTTCTAGTGCTAATCTAATAAGGCATAGAAAACGTACATGGGTCTTTGCATTTAATGGGTAAATTACCTAAAACAACAACCTCCTATTTCTTCCTTTTTATTTTTCTCAGGAAGCTCAATCCATACCTTCTTTCCCTCAGCACAGGGGTTCCTACCTCAGAAGACTGGGCAGACCTCACCTCCTCCTTGTGTGATCCTTCTTGAGTAACAGTCAATTTGCTAGGAAAAGAAGCATAAGGGACATTAGTAATAATATTAAAATCAAGAGGTGGATCAAACCTTACCCCGCATCTTCTTGGTGAACTGGCCATTTTCCCTTAGAGTCCACAATAAGCTTAATCATTTGTTCAAGAACAGGTGTTGGGGAGCTCTCCATGCAGCTCACAGTGGAGATCGCATCGACATTATGTACATTGGGCACCAGTTGGGAAGGTAGCTTGATAGCACTCTAAATGTGCTATCTCGTCCTACTTAATTCGGGTTCGTTCCTTGGTTTCTTCACATTTATTTAGTGATTTTACAAGTATCAAGTGCTTGAGAGGTAAACCATGACGTTAGAGAGAAAATGGAGCTAAAATGGATCGATTCGAGGCCCTAATGAAGCAACCGGACCAAACAAGTTTGGATTGTGCCATTGAAGGTATAGCTTAGGGGTTGCCGAGAGCAGCTTCCCGGATTTTTGAAGAAGCATCATGGTGCTACGAAGTTTGATGGAAAAAAAAAAAAAGAAGCATGTGTCACTTGGAGTGTCCCAACACTAGCTGGATTTTCCCTATAATTAACCTAGCCTCCAACTTGGAGAAGATAACGAATTCACCCATGTTCTCTTGGCAAATTAGAGTTTTTCCCTTAATTTCTAACCAATTTCTTGTACTGAATGATTGTTTATTTGGAGGATTCAATTTTGAAGATGATTTTCAGCTAAAGTTGTAAGTTCTAGCGTGGGATTAGGGGTTTCTTTTTAATTTACCTTTTGTGAGACTTGTTTTTATATGCAATTCGAACTTTTCTTGTATTGACGATGTTTTCTACTGTAATGAATTTCATGATTTTATCTAATTGAGATTGCTTCTCACGCTAGTCGATTTTGCATAGTTAACTGCTATAGATTCACTCTTAATCTGTGATTGGTTAACTAGGTGATTCTTTTTTAGTAATTGGTTAGGTTAATCTATGAGTTTTTGGGCATCCCTTGAGTGGATATTATTAATCAACCAAGTAGAACACCAATATTGAACATATAATTCGACACTCTCTATTATTTGTTCACCTTAGCAATTTTCCTCTTAAACTTAATGTGTTAGGCTAAATATTTTTTCATAATTGCATTGTAGCCTAATTGATCAATTGGGGCTTTTAATTAGCATTCCTAGTTAATTGGCTAAGGAATAGATGCAAGATTTGATCACACATATTGGTTCAATGATCAAAAGGTAATTAACGAGAAATGACTTCAAAATATCCTAAGCTAGATCTGTTAATTCATGAAAACTCATTCGACTTTTTGCTCTAGCACACCATATTTTATTCAATTGAAATTTAGTTTTTTTTTTCCAATTTTTTTCTGAAATACCAAACAACAACTCCCCCCTCCCGGTTACTTAAGAGAAATTTGTATTTTGATTGAAAAATACTCGCTTTCCTGTGGATTCGACTTGTACTATTGCTATCACAAGCCAAGTAGGAATGAAGTTCATTTAATAGTTAAGACCTTCGACAAGTTTTGGCTAGCAAAACTTCTAGCTGTTGGTGGTGGTAGTCTGCTGAAACAACCCATGACTCTTTTGAATTTGAATAGTAGATTATACCAGGCTTTTCACCATGTCATCAATCTTCTTTAGGTCAGCCTAGGTGGTGACACTCCTTGATGGAAGGTAGTAGAGCCAATCCTTTGCGTTATCCTTGAGAGAGAATGGCAATAGCACCATAAAAGTGCTATTTTTCCTAGCTTAATTCAGACTCATTCGTGGATTTTATGTGTTTATTATGCTATTTTATATGAATTTGAGCAAATCATGCACTTTGGAGCATTATGGGGCATTTGGGGTTGATTTGGAGCTATCGAAAGTGAAATTGGGCATCTAGAGCTTAAGGACGTAAAAATTTACCAATATACCTCTGGGGCAAGCGCAGAGCAGAGCACAACTACGCTGTGGTCTATGTTCAAAGGTAGAGAGCAAAAATGGCTCGAGTGCTCCAAGCACAATGACGTTCCCTGGAGCGCAGCTACGCTCTAGATTTTGACGAAAACGTAATGCACGGAGCTATGAATTCTACCCAGAGCGTAGCGACATTCTCCCCTTAATTTAAATTGTATTTTTTCTGATTTTAGGGTTTATCTTCTAAATTCTCTCGGGCTTTCATCCTCCAACCCCATTTTCTCTTCTTCTCTTCTTCTTCCCTTTGTATTTCTTCATTTTTGGGAGTTGGATGATTGTAAAGCTCATCTTGGACCGATCTCGTGGCTAAGGTGAGTTGCTAGCTTAGGTCTAGGTTAAACTCATGGATCAATTTTGAGGATTTTTGTTCTTAATCTACATTTCTCTTTGATTTTCAGTGGTTCTTGAATGTGTTTAAATTTCTATGCTTAGATGTATGATGGACTTGATCAACCATCATCTATTCTTTGATAGCTAGAGATTAGGGATGCTCTAATGTATTTTTAGTCTCAAATGGGCAAAGTCCAAAGCATGCTTATTATGAATTCTAGGTTGTTTCAAATAACCCTTTTACACATTGCAGGACTAAGATGTTTCAAGAACGCAATCGATTAGTAACTTAGGACTATCCAGGTTACTAATTGTCTTAGTTGAACCTACCAAGTTTAATGCAATTTTTTGCTTGTTATGGATGTTATCAAACCCAAACAACTAAGCAATTAGTCAAATCAAGAAATTAGTTAAAGTTAATGTGAGAATTCTATGGTTGGTATCGAACCCAATTAATTGAGCATTTGTTTTAATTAAAGTGATTAATTAGTAATCAGGGCGCTTGTCGTGGGCTATCGGGGCATGTTGGCTAAGCGCATTAAATCGAGAGAGATAATCCTGAGTAATCCTATGATCAATCGAACATCGGGTGGATCCTAAGTTCTGAGCTAGGCGTTTCCCTTTACTTTTTCCATACTTTTATTTTTTTTCAATTTAAATTTTGCAATTTACATTCCCGCACTTTATTCAAAAAGAAACCCCTCGTTTTTTATTGCTTTCTATAGACCAATTTAGCTTAGAGAGATCGTATCTTAGGCTTTTTGTGGTTCGATCCCGGACTTGCCACTTGTGCTACTTTGTAGTATAAGTAGTTGATTCAATGAATTACAAATTTTATTTGATTGTCGGAGAGAGGTTTACAACGCCCATTCTCACAAACAACATCAAATAGGAAGGTTGTCAAGTTCAGCTGCTCCTCAATCACACTATGGGAGCGCATGCCATTCCACACGATGTAGAACTCCTTTAAATGCTTGTGAGGATCCTCACCTGCACACCCATGGAAAGCAAGAAGTAAGTGAATGTGACCAGTTTTAAGTTTGAAATTACTTGTCATTTTGGGATAGGTAATGCAAAGGGGTTGTTGAGTCAAGTTTGGGGCTGAGAGGTCTCGCAATGTGCGCTTAGCAAGCTGTGCCATTGTCTCTTGTTGTTGTTCTTCTTCTTCTGAAATCTCTTCTTTTGTCTCTGTGCCTTTCGCACGGATTTGTTCTTCTCTAGCTCTTTGCTCTCGAACAAGCTCAACAAAATACAACATAATTTTCTCTATTTGAAATATTTGATCATTGAATTTTCACTATCAAAATCAATTAATTGCTTACTCCTATCCAGTTTAATTAAAAATGCTAATCAAACTGTCCTTAAAAACTAACTAGTTTACTTCGAAAAGATGAGACACATGCATAATCTAATTAAACTAATTTTATTATGATCTACAACACACTAGGAAGAATATATACCTGGAAACGCCATGATTAAATATTCCATTGGTTCAATCTTAAGTTGGTTAGAACAATACTTATCAAGTTTTGATTTGCAAGCCAACCTAACTTATTACTTCTAGAGATTAACATACAATTTATTGTCACACAATGTACATTAATCAAAGCGATGATTATAAAATCCTAAAATGCATGATATTACAATCTAATTCAAGATAAAAACATAATTGAACCAACAACACAAGATTAAAATTGATTCAAAATGTCACAAATACATCAAAGTTGGGAAAATTCCTAAAAACCCCATAATCGACATACCGATCAATTGGGGAGAGTTCAGATACATAACTGACCAAAAGGGAGAAGAAAAACGTGTGGAAGGTCGGTTGGAACGAAAAGTAAATTGACCTAGAGGCTAAAATTTTCTTTCATAAAATCGGGTTGGTGCTGATACATGTTATGAAATGCATGTTTTTAAAGCTTATTTTAGTATCTTTCTGATCGAAAATAGTTTTTTCATATTAAAATCCCCATCTATATTTCAAATGAATAAAATGAATCAATATGAGGTCTTTAGTTGCTAAAAGTGTAATCATATCATTTCAGGCATGTGTTGGGAGCTTTTACGTTGATTTTTGGCTGTTTTGCAAAAATTGTCTTCGATGCGACCACATCTCCAAAAATGTGACCCTAATTTCTAGAAATGTTGACTAGTCGTCTGCAGGCGCGATTTACCCATTCTCCAGTCATTTTTAGCGCCAAAATTGACTGGGTAGCTCTCAATTTGTGGATTTTTGCCCTCCTTAGCAACCTTGAAGCCTATATAAAGGTGTGAAACCTTTTCCTCAAGAACAAGCTCTTCTTTCATGAAATACAGTCATTCCTAGAAGATTTCTCTTCGAAAATCTTAGATCGACTCCAAGAAACGGGAAGGTAGGACCCCCTACCCCACAAAAGTGTGTGTAGAGAGTAAGGATTGGACCTTGGGAAAGGACACATTCTAAGCGAGTGTTTTCTATATTTTCAGCATCTACTTTTATTTTTTCTTTTTGTTATGTTCTATTCATCTTGTATTATGACTTTGGGAGTAATGAAAGTATTTTATTCATCCTTTAGTATGAGCTAAATTCACTAAAGGGTTCATGTAAGCCCTAACTTGTAAGGCATGCTTGGCCTTAGGGAAAAAGCAAGCTAAGAAGAAGTCTATGTGTTATGTGTTGAAAAGAGGAGTGGTGGCCGAGAGTGAAGGAGCAAAAATGGTTAAGTGTTGGCCACGGCTATGCATTGTTGAGGTAGAAGAGTTGTTATTTTTTGATAGAGCTACTATGCGTTAAAGGTGTAACTTTGAAAGGTTGCTATGCGTTGAGGGTGTCACCATGCGTTGAAGGTGTCACACGCGTTGGAAGGGAAGTTGGAACTTGGCGGGAAAAAATTGTACTTGACCTACCATGCGTTGGTAAGGTTAGTATGCGTTGGTGAGTGGCTGTATGCATTATACTGCAGTTATGCGTTAAAAGTTTCCATGCGTTGAAGGCAGTGGTTGTGGATGGTTGTTGTGGGCGTTGGAGGTAGTATGCGTCGAGCGTGCTATGCATTGGTGTGTTGGTGAAAAGTCTGGGTCGGCCAGCTAATTTTAAAAAGGAATGAAAGTGGAGGTTAAGTCGGCAACATATATATATAAGTGGACCAAATATTTAATCATTTTAGACACTTTCCAGAGCTCGAGTCGGTTCCATTTTTCAGACAAACAACGAGGAAAGGTAGAAGAAGGTGTTCATGTCGAATTCAAGTGAAATTCTATTCGTTTTGATGGTGTAACTAAAGCTGGAACATGAAGTTTGATTGTGGTCGATGGGGCTGAAATTTTGAGGTGCGAGCTGAGAAAGTGGAAGATGGGGCTGAAATTTTGAGGTTAGTAAGTTAACTCAACTTTTAACCATTTCTATGAAGGATGTTTGAGTTAAATTTGAAAGGAAACATGTAAAATTGTAGGTGAAAGTGATTGCTATTAATTTGCTGGGCAATTGAGCGCAACTGGGGGTTATTTGAGAATATCTCTCAAACGGAGAAGAATCATGGTCTGAAATTTCGAGGTAAGTTAGAGAACTTACTCCTTTACAAGTTTGTAGAAGGAAAAAAGTTTTGAATTTAGCTGAGAATACATTTTTTATCAGGTAGAAGTGGGAACAAAAGGAAAGGAAGGAACTCTATTGTCGGGTGTCGTTAGGAAGCGGGTGTCGCTGAGTAAGTAAAGTATAAGTAGCGAGACGAGTGTCGCTGGAATGCAAGGGGGTTTTCCATTTCACAAATCTAGCTGGGTCTCGCTAAGTCTCATTCCTCAGGTAAATCTCGCTAGTCTCGCTTATCCTGGTGTCGCTAGTGTCGTGTCCTGTTGTGTATTTTCGCTAGTAATCTCGCTAGAAATGTGGAATCTCGTTGGTAATCTCGCTAGTGACACAAAATCTCGCTTATTATGTTTACTTTGGGAAAAAAGGGAGTCTCAGTGATGAAACATGATTAGAGTTTAATTATGCATACTTAATGATCAAGGAAAGGAAGTTTAAGGAAAGCGTAACGTGAGGAATGTGTATTTACAGGCCAAGAAGAGCTCGGAAAGGCATATAATCCGCTCAGGGCCTAAGAACAAGTTGTGAGTGACACCTTTCTTTCTTCAAAAATGATTTTATTGAAACTGTTTAGTTCGGTTTTTCTGATTAAATATGGCACTGTGATGAATTGTTTTGAAAAGTATGATGTTTGATTTTATTGTTCACAAGGCATGTTATATGTTTTTGTAAGGTGTCGAAAAGCATGTTTATGAAATGTTATTGATTAAAGATTTGTTTGATTTTCTATGAAAAGATTTTCATATGAACTATCTAAATGTTTTAAAGGAGGCTCAATACTGAAGGACGTGAGAAGGCATGTGAGTTTCCCCAGGACCCAGTATTGAGGGACATGGAGAAGGTACTTGGGCAACCCGCCATATTCCTATGTGCACATAGAGGTTGTGACGTTGGGTGTGTTGAGTTTTACTCCACCCCAACTAAGGTTGTTTTCGACGTTGAGCTTTGCTCCGCCTCAACTAAGATTGTTTTCGACGTTGAATGCATTGAGTTTTGCTCCGCCTCAACTAAGGTTGTTTTCGACGTTGGGTGCATTGAGTCTTGCTCCGCCTTGACTAAGGAAAAATTTAAAACAAAAGAAGACTTGATGCATTGTAGACTGTTTTATTGAATATGATTGGAAACGATGTTTTAAATGTGATTTCATATGATTTGGATTAAGTGGTTGGAAAGTATGATTTTTCAGAAATGATGATTCAGATCCATGTTTTACGTATATGGTGTTATAATGATTGTAACATGCCTGTTTTCGAACAAAGATAATTTACAAAAAAAGTCACTCACGGGGCTTTTAGCTAACGCTTTCCATGTTTTCTTTTCCTCCCAGGTAGCAAGGACGTTCCCGATGCTTAGCCTACCCCAACTCGCCTTGCCTAAGCTTCGAGTTTTCAGAAATTAGTCACATTTGAAGAGTTGTATGTGTATATAACCTTATATAGGTGGCATGTAGACTTAGTTGTACACATGTTGGAATGTGAGATGGGATGTTGTTGTATAAGTATATTGTGGATATGTTGAAAGTTTAATTATATAAACATAAGTTCTTATAGTTCTGGTTGTATGAGGGGATGTGTATGTTATGATTTATCAGGGTTATCAGGTACAGATGGACAGTATACGTCACAAGAGGGGTGATGTTTACTATCCTCACATCTCCTCTCAGGTTGAGTAGGGTAATCTAGGAGGGGGTGTGACAGTTCAACTATGTGGATGTCCTAGGGATTGATGGCTTGATCATTGCATAAGTGTCATACCATGCTTGCTTGCTTTTTTCTCCTGTTGATTTTAATGCTTAATAATGTTAAGTTGAACTGACCATTTAATTTAGCATTCTAGCGGAGTTCTAATGCTGAGAAGGTTAGGATGTAAGCGGAGCTCACAAGAGAATATGGGGTAATAGCCTAGGTATAGGGATACCACGTCACCTTAGGTATAAGGGATACCATAGGATAACGAATAAGAGCAAGAATTAATCTAATTAGCAGCTAACCATACGGATATATGCTTAGCTCCTTAGGCACCTACAAGACCAAATAGGTGAAGATTCTGTCGATGAGTTAGACAATGTGCTAGTATGATACTACCTCATCACTTGAGTCAGAATGAACTAAGAAAAAAATATAGTTAAAACCCTACTTCCATCATTGATTATCTTTCTATTTTTAAGCTTTATTCATCAACTCACAACAATTTCATCTTAGTTACTTTAGTCACTTGATTGCTCTACTTTAAAACAAACCGAATTAGATTGCTAGTCTCATGGGATTCGACTCTTGTAATACTCCGAGATTATTATTTCATCGATAGTGTATGCTTGCACTAGACCATATTTACTGCTAGTCTCATGTGCTAGTGGATAAAGTTTTTGGAGTCGTTGCTAGGGACTAGATTAAATCTTTTTTGTTTGTTTAAAGCTTTGCGGGTCAATGTGACCACATCAACTCTCTCTTAAGGAAAATACTAACTCTCTCTCTTTAAATTTGTTTTGCAATTTTTGAAGAGTTAGTGCATGAGAAGAAGGCCTTTCCTTTATTAAGCAGATCCTAGATAGAAAGAACCTTTCATATTTGAAGGAGAGAACAAAGACGAAAGCGTTGTGAGGAGAAAGAGTTGAGCACACAAGTTGATTTAAAGGAAGCTGCGTTTGTGCAACAAATTCCAATGAATCCGTTTGGAGACGATCCTCTTATTCCTCCTAGGAATAATGTCCAACAAAATGGAGATCAACAACCGCAACCTCAACCCTAACCTTAACCTGTTGTTCAACCTCAAAATCCTATCTACATTGCTGAAAATAGGGATAGGGCAATTAGAGATTATGCAGCACCCAGGTTACAAATTTTGGACATAGGGATTCTTGATCTCCAATCGAAGCGACAACATTTGAAATGAAACTTTTGATGTTTCTAATGTTGAATTTTTTTGGACAGTTCACTGGACTATGAAAAGCACCAAAAAAAAGTGCTTTTCTTATCTTTAATTTAGGGATGTTTTTATTAGATTTAATGTGCTTGCTAGCGGTTTTCAGGTGATTAAGAAGAAATTAAGTGTCCAAAGTCAAAAAAATCAAACCGAGCCAAAATCGAGCAAAAACCAGATGAAGTGAAAAAACCCTAGAAAACAGGGCAACTCAGCTAAAAGCGTTGCTGCACTGTAGACTCGAGAGAATTAAAAATCAGCATCTGTTGGAGCGTAACTACGGTTGCCGAGAGCGTTGCTACGCTCATTGTAGCGCTGCGACACTACGCTTGAAACCGAGCAACAATGTCAGGCAGTGTCACGACATTGTCCAAGAGTGTCGCTATGCTACCCTTATGATGACAAATAGCGTCGTTGCGCTCTCCAAAAGCGCAACGACGACAACTTTTCTTTCTTTCTCTCTTTTTTTTTTTTTTTTTTTTTTTTTAGATTTTGCAAATTTGGAAAATATTTTGGGCGACCACTTCTATATAGTGAAGGGTTTCCAGCAACCCTAAACATAAAAAATTGGAGAATTAGAGACCGAGAGTGGGAGCTTAGTGCAAGATATGATATTCCATGATGTCGGAAGGTTCGAGGATCGGTGGAAAGCCAAATACATCCTCGACACGAGCTTGGAAGTCGGATAACTTTCCTTCCCCTTCTTTATTTGTGGTGTATTTTTTGTATTTTGTGATTCTACTGTGGGTTTTGTCTATGGAAGTCATGTTAGGCTAAACTTCTCATAGTTTTAGGGGTAGATGAATTCTTGGGTTTAAGTTGTTGAACACTTTGCTTCTTGAATGTTAATTTGCATTTATGCTATCTAGCATTACCGTTCTTAATGTTTTTAAATGTTTGATCAACATTTGAATTATTCTATGGTTTAAACCTTACCTGGAAAAGTATGTTTAAGTTAAATCATGCATGCTAAACTATCGTTTGAAAATACATAAAGTAGTTGGATAACGGTGGAGATTGTTGATGAAGGTTCTTAATGCTTTGCTTAATCATCAAGTTTCAAGAGCTTAGTAATTAGGGTTTAAGTAAAAGAAAAGATTGTTTTTGAAAGATTCAATCCCGATAAAAGACTTATAGATCTAGGTGTTGTGTTAATTACTTCAAGAGTTAAGCAATTGTGTTTCATAATACCTTTGTTGAAATCTATTCCCTAAAACGACTCCTAGTTAATAATTTCCATATCTTGATCACTTTTATTTGCTTTCTTAGATTAGTTTAGCTTAAGTGTCATTGCAATTTAGTCTCCTAAATAAAATTGGAACGATCTTTGAATAGCTAAAAGAATAATTAAACCAATTCCCTAAGGACGATACTCAGCCTTTCAAGCTGTTTTAACTATATTATAACTTGACCCGTACACTTGCGGTAACCCCAAGTTTCGGCACATCAAGTTTTTGGTGCCATTGCTAGGAATTGGTTTTGGATTATTTTCCTTTTACTATTTATGAGATTTGACTAATCTTAATTTAGCCTGTACATTAATTTTTTTTTACTTTTATTTTCTTCTTCTTTTTTTTAGCCTTTCTTTGGTTGATAAATTGTGGTGATTGCATTTATGGACTTCAATAATTTTATGTGGCCTTGTGGGGAGTTTCAACCTACCCTAAGTCCAACATCATCATCACCACCACCACCCATAATCCTAACCCTTATCCTTTTAGTGGCCCTAAGCATGAGTATGTGAGTCATCCCTCCTATGAGTATGAGTGTTATGATCCAACACCGAGAGAGGAGAGACCTTCCCTAGAAGATGTATTAAAAGAATAAATCTTAGAAAGTAAGGTGAGGATCAGTCATTTGGGAAGAGAGAGAGAGGCTGACTAGGATAGAAGCTCAACTGGTAGAGAATGAGGCTGCCCTACCGCATATGCAATCAACTTAGTCTAATAGTTGATGCCATTAAGGCCTTGAGTGGGGATAATTTTTCTGATGCCACTGAGGTAGGGGAACCTAGAGTCATGTACTATGATGATGAGGATGAGTTAGAGGTAGGTGAGTTAATTCAAGATGAGGGTTGTAGATTTGAGAGTACAATTGAGTTTAAATTTAATAAGGAAACCTAGGAGATTAAGGTTGAGGTTGAAGAGCCTAGTGTGCCATCTCTGGAGAGTCTTCCCATTAGTGAACTTTCTCGCCCTCATGAGCCTTGTCAAGTAGAATCAACCAAAAAGTCAATTTGTGAGAATGAGGAAGAAATTATGCTTAATGTTGAGGATGATATCTAAGAGATAAAGTTTGATGTTGAAAGCCAAATTCTTTATCCCTAGAAGATCCTCCTATTCTTGAAAATTCTTTCCTTATTTATCTTGAACCTTGTAAATGTTTTTATGATTTTGAGTTTTTTTACTTTACATATATGAAAAATAACAAAAATATTTCTTTTCTTTCATGAAAGAGAGTAAGCCTAAAGGCTTTGTAGGTACATTGATTCAAGCAAGAAGGGCCCTGAAAAATGAAAGAATTTTTATGTGTCTTGATAAAGAATCTCCTTGGGTGTCTAGTTAGAAGACATTAAATCCAATACTTCTTGGGAGGCAACCCAAGTTTTACTTGCTTTATTGTTATTTTAATTATTACCTTTCTTGTAATTTTATTCCTTTAGTAGGTTGGCTTCCATGACATTCCTAATAATTGTCTAGTTTCTCACGCAAAATTTCTTTATCAACACAAACTACCCATTCCGCCAAGCCTTTTGGTGGACTCCCGCACACTCCCAAGCTTGTATCTCTTTGATTTATTCTTTTATGCATTGAGGACAATGTATCATTCTAAGTTTGGGGTGGGAGGCATACTGTGTACTTGTGTTTGTTTTTCTTATCCTGCTATGCATGCTAATATGTTTTCAATGATTATATGCATGTTAAGTGAATTTTGGAAAATTTTGAAAATTTTGAAAATTTTTCAAAAGATTTGAGCTTTAAAAGATGATGAGAATGTTTTATGGTTGTGTGCTTTTGATGTTGATTGGCTATGATGAGACTTCAATATGTATAATAGATGACTCATTGTGGAAATAGGATAGCGTTATCTTGAGTTTTGATCTATTTAAGTCCCTCTTGAAGTCTTCCATATTCTTGAGCACGTAGTCACTCTAATTTAGAGACTTCAACTTAGAAAAGGATTAAGTTGAGTGTAATTGGTTGTAATTCTGAAAGGCCTCACCAGTTAGAGAGTTGAAATGCATGATGGTTTGTAATATTAGACTAAGGAAGAAGAAAATATTACTTATGCCTTTGAAAAAGTGTACACAAAAATGTATGAGCTTTAATGCCTATTTTTGTATCATTCAAAATGATAAACTTGTAATGAGTATTCATGGATTGGGGTAAAAAGAGCTGCTCTTTGCTGTGATCAGTAAGGATGCCTGGGAATTGACTAGGTACAAATCCCTACAATGAATGTGTAAAAGATAGTACCCCTAGGTAAAAGAATGCAAGTTTAAGCCGGCTATGGAAAAAATATTGAAATATTAAGGCACCTTAGTGAACATATTACTTGCTTGAAATGTGTGAATTCTTTAAGATTGGTGCATGGGCTAGAGTAGGGGGAAAACTAGAAAAACTCTCTTAAGTCCTAATTTGAGTTATTGTTTTTGAATTAAATGAGACTTGCATACGCACATATGGAGGATGACGAGATTTGGCCTTGGATGATCTTAACAATATAGATGTCGATCAAACATTCAAAGACATTAAGAACGGTCATGTTAAAAAGCATAAATGCAAATTAACATTTAAGAAGCAAAGTGTTCAACAATTTAAATCTAAGAATTCATCTACCCCTAAAACTATGAAAACTTTAGCCTAACATGGCTTCCATAGACAAAACCCACACTATAATCACAAAATACAACAAATAAACCAAGAATAAAGAAAGGGAAGGAAAGTTATCCGGCTTCCAAGCTCGTCTCTGGGATGAATTTGGCCTTCCAACAATCCTTGAACCTTCCGGCATCATGGAATCATCATATCTTGCACTAAGCTCTCACTCTCGGTCTCTATTTCTCCAATTTTTGATGTCTAGGGTTGCTGGAAATCCCTCAATATATAGAAGTGGTCACCCAAAATATTTTTCAAATTTTCAAAATCTACAAAAAAAAAAAAAAAACCAAGAGCACAACGACGCTGTCCGTCATCATAGGGGTAACGTAGCAACGCTCTTAGGCAGCGCCGCGACGCTGTCTGTCATCGTTTTTCGATTTCTAATGCAGTGCTGCAGCACAGTGACACTCTCTTCTCAATGTCGCGATGCTCCATGCCAACGCAGCAACGCTCGCACTTTTGATGCTCTCAAGTTTGGAGCACAGAGGGCAGCGCAGCGACGCTTTCGGCTACGTTGCCATGTTTCTAGGGCTTTTCCACTTTTTCTTCCGTTTTTCGCTCGATTTTGACTCTTTTGTCTTTGGACACTTAATTTCTCCTTTATTACCAGAAAAACACTAACAAACACATTAAATCCAATAAAATCATCCCTAAATCAAAGGCAAGAAAAACACTTTTTAAGTGTTTTTTATCCATCAACATCCATAGCCAGCCTTAGTAAAGCAACCATCCATTAAAGTCAAAGGGAGCAAGAGATTGTGACCGGCGACTTGACATTCCTATCCTTTAAATATCTGTTCTTATTTTACATTGAGTCTATATTGAGAAATCGACATTGTGACATATTTATCTTGAATATAAACCATGACTTATATCATCTTTCCATGTGTTTTTATTTCTCCATCATAAGTTGCTAAATTATTAATGGGTTGGGAAGAATAAACTAGCATTCTCGCAGGTTTTACATAAGTTGAAGTTCATCTTATTTAATGTGTGCTTAATCTAGTGTTTGAATTCATCTAATCAACACGTTTAAGTAGAAATAACTAACTACTCGAGAGAACAAGTAGTGAAAATCATTAAACAAGGAAAGAAGTGGCTTTAGAGATAAAGTTAACCTTTTGTTCAGTTTTAACTTGAGTATGCACCTTAGAGATAAGATTTATGTGGCTCAAAACACATTGGGAGGTGAATAACCCATCTTTGATAAGTTAAAGACATGAACAAGTGCTTGTGCAAAATTTAGATGAATGTTAGTGAATCTTCTCAACCCTACTTCCTTAACTGATTTTTCATTTGTATCGCATTTCATCCATCAACGCGTACCATTCCTCTTCATTCAACGCATCACACTTCCATCACCTTTCTTCCCTTTCACCTTCACCCTTTTTTTCTTCTTTTTGCTTTAGTTATTTTTTTCATTTTTAAACAAACACCATTATTCAATTCTCTGTAAAAGAGTCATTGGAACCAATGCAAATTAATTCTTAAGTCCTTATGATCGACCCTGGTACTTGCCAGAAAACTCCACTTTAATTGATGAATATTGCACTCATATGAATTCGCAACAGAAAGCTCAGATTGAAACTGAGGTAGAAAGCCACTGGTGGAAGGCCGAGCTGCAAAAGATGTAGAAAGATTTAGGAAACATCAAGGGGACATCCAAAAGATGAAAGACACTGAGGGAGACAACTTAAACTCTTTGCTTGAAAAAATAGATATTTTCCTTTACTAATGAGATCATGGCTGAGGAATTTCCTCCAAAGTTCAAGGTGAAATGTGATTATGGGTGAGTAACTTCCTCCCAACTCCAATTTGATAAAATTAAAAGTTTAGGGTAAAAATTGATATAACTTAACATGTTTATACACAAAAATTGTTTTCTTCTATATATATATATATAAATATATACAGTAAATATTCAAATTCCCCGTCTCAAAAAAAAGTCTATAGGCTAAATGTGTAACCATAATTAAGCGTTTATTTGATAATCATTTGGTTTTGGATTTTGAGTTTTTTAAAATTGAACGTAAAAGCACTACTTCTATCTATGGGATTCCTTGTTTTATTAAGCGTTGTCTTCAAAGTCTAATCTAAGTTCTAAAAACTAAAAAAAAAAAATAGGTCCTGTTTGATAACTATTTAATTTTAGTTTTCTTTTTTTTTTTGAAAAATTAAACTTGCAAACAGTACTCCACTATACTTGGAAAGGATGAAAATTACCATAAAAAGTTGGAGAAAATAAATACAATTTTCTAAAAAACCGAAAAAAACCAAATGGTCAACAGATAAAGTCATAGTTTTTTAAACATGTGGTTTTTGTTTTTGGATTTATTTTTTGAGACATTCTGCCTTTGGAATTTGGCTATAAATTTAAATGTTTTATTTTGGTGAAGTTGATGTAAACTATTATAAAGAAAGTGATAGAACTCAATTTTAAAAAAACTAAAAACTAGATGATTATCAAACCAAACAAGTCTAAGATACTGAAGGCAACTAATATAGGATAAGTATATATATATTTTTTTTATATCATTAAAAATTACATTTTAACCATATTATATTATTTTTGTTATATTCCAACTCAACCCCATGTTAAACTTTAGCTCCTCTTCACGAAGAACATCTACTATATTTTAAACTAGAGGTTCGTTTTGTTTTTTATTTTGTTTTTTTAGAATGAGTAGCTTAAATTCTAATTAATGTCCTAAAATGTTACCATTCATTAAGTTTTTTTTTTTCTTCCTTTTGAATAACAATTCATAGAGGTTGGCAGCTTAGAGGTTAAATTACCAATAAAATAGTTGTTTTAATCAAGCCACTCATGGATTCGCCTTAAAATTTGGATATAAAAAAATATGGTAGAACCAATTGAGTTAAGTTCAAATCAACATATTCAATAGTCACAATTCATCTTTATTGTTACTTGTTGTTACCAATAATTTAATATAGAGATAAATTTTAAAATTTAACAATTCAGTTAAATATTTTTTAAAATTTGAGAACAAATTTAAGATTAAATTTCAAGATATAACCCACAATTAAAAATTTAAAACGATAAAATAATGTATAGAAGTAAAAGGACAACTGGTCAGTTTATTCTGAAAATTGAAGAAGGTTAAATTACAAGTTTAGTTCTTAAAGTTCATGAACTTTAACAAATATCTAATAAGCTTAACATTAAAAATATCTAATGTGTATGTGAACTTTCAATTTTTAGTTCAATAAATCCTAGACAAGTTAAATTTTAGGGAGAATAATTAAGTATATAGCAACATTTTTTAAGAACTGCAAATATATCAAAATCTATTGGTGATAGATTCTATCGCAAATAGACTCCTACCAATGATATAGTTTATTACTGATGGACTACGAAAACTAAATCTAAATTTTGCTATATCTGGAGATTCTTTTGCATTATGCTATATTCACTAATATTTTTGAATTGATTGTTATATTTATAATACAACTACCTCTAAATTTTATTAAAATAAAAGAACGATTCTATTATATATGAAATTGAATTGCATGTCTAATAAAACCCTAAAATTTCAATTTTGTGCTTAGTACATCCGAGAATTTTGGAAAATGTCAAATAAGTTAAATTCGTATTAAATACAAAATTCAAATGTAAAAAAATTATTAGACATAAAATTAAAATAATAAAGTTGAGAGACCAACCAAGGTTTAAAATATCGATGTTGACAAGAATTTTGAGGTCTATATCTTACGAAAATGTCCACATCAATGGAAAACATTTTGTGCTTTTTTTTTTCAAAGGCATTGAATTGCAAGAAAAAGAAGAGGACCTCGCAGCTTGAGGTCAATGCACAATCAAACGATAACAAATCTAAAGAGACTAAGAGAAACAATAACGCAAAAACAAAGAAAAGGAAAACATCACTCAAGAAAAAAGGTCTCAAGGAGAAGAACTAGCTTGAGTCCTCTCAATCGAGGCCTCACGCCACTATAAACAACATAGAAAAACTTCAGACTGAACAACTTAATTGACAAACTGAAAAGGACACATAGTTGTACCATGGATGCAAAGGTTATGCTCCTGCCAAATATTATAAATAACAGTACATCAAGCGACTCTCCAAACTTTATATCTCAGCCTATTACTAGTGTTAAAGTGGCAAACCCAAAGAAACTATATATCTCAATAAGCGATATAGAAGCACGCTCCCCAGACGAGTACGTCCCCCATACGACTTGGCTGACAAGGCAATCAAAGAATAAATGGTCCCTTGTGCTTTTTTAACAAGTTAAAATGTTTATTATTTATACTATATCATATTTTATTATTTTTTGTCATTTTTGTGAATTTTTTATGATAAAATGAAAATGTTGATTCACCCACAATTTTGATATCAAATTCATGAAAAGTGTAGAAATTTTAATAGGTGAAAGATAGAGATGTGGATTAAAATTTAACACCATAGGACCAACTAACCACAAACCTTAATACAATAAATATATAAATTGTTGGAGTCACATTGGGCACACAACCCATCGTGTTTAGGCGCATTATTTTATAGATCGTTTTAACTCATTCTAGCTCCTTTTTTTTTCCATTAAAGTTACGCGCATTTGACTGAATGGCATGCCACGTGGCGACTTTTCACTGCACCACTCATCAATTTGGTCAAGCACATCAATTTCTATTTACGGACACTTTAGCCTCCTTTCTTTCTTTTATTATTAATTTTTTTTAACCAATTTGCTAACTAAAGTCTTTTGACATTTTCTTTGTTTTTCTTTTTTTTTTTTTTTTTTTTTTTTTTTTTCTTTTTTTATTTTACCAATATGTACTGCGGCGGTTAGTTTAAATTACAATCTCAAACTTTAAACTTATTAAAGTGTTAAAATTATGACTCTCAAACTTACCATAGTTGTAGAAACTGAGTCCCTAAATCATAAAAATTGAACTATCAAACTTATACAATTGTTACGATTCCTACAAGTTTAATACTTGTATAAATTTGAGGGCTCAAGTTTAACACTTGTTTAAATTTGATGATATAATTGCAACTACCACCCTAATTTATGAGTCATTTTTGTAATTTGTCCTATTAGCTTTTATTGGTATATTTAGTTTTATGTCACATCACTTAGATTAAAGAAAAAAAAAATCTAAAGCTATTATTCTACAACTTTTTCTAATTAACGAACTATTCTTAAATATATGGCTAAAAATATATCTTTTTTAAGAAAAGATATATGGCTAAAATAAATTGAAGTAATTTTTCATTTTACAACCATGATATTAGGGATTCAAAATGAGTATATCTTAGTAGTATACTACTTCTCTCACTCATTATACTAAGAGAGATTCCATTTGTAAATATAATCAAAATGTATTTCATAAATATGTCATATCTATATTAACTTTATGTTTGTGATGTTAAGATAATATGACTAAATATATACTTAATCTAAAATTTTAACTATTTAATTTAAACCTTTTGTAATATTTATAGATTATTCAATGGCCAATATAATATAAATGCTTGATACAAAGATAAAAGGTAGGTTCTCAAGCCTATAATCTTCTTTCTAATAATTATGATTCAAATTGAAGTAAACCTTTATTTGACCCATGCTAAAAAATAAATGAAACACACATTTTTCTTTTTAAAAAGTTGATATTTAGACACAATTTTTGTCAATTCGAAGTATTATTGTTTTTTTTTTTTTTTTGTCTTATTTATTCTCAAATAAAAAAATAATAATAAGTATATTATATTAAAAGTTCTATTACTTTATCCAAATTGAAACTTTTTTTGCTAAGTCAAAAGAATATATAATTGCATACATATATTTTTTTTAATACTATAAAGACTGTTCCAATAATGAAATTTAAAAGGTACTCAACTCAACCCCATCTAGGTTACTATCTATGGTTAAGTACTTCACTTTAATTCCTTTACACAAATCAATTAACGTGAAAAGTTGCACTCTTAACCATTGGTTCAATTATTCTTTTCGAGAAATAATAAATTATAAAAAAGCAAACTTTAGTTTATTCTCTATACTCAGATATTTCTCCCCCAAGGAAAGAAAAAGGAAAAAACAAACTCATCACTTATCAATATCTAATTCAAAGTATTAGTTAAAATAGGGATAACAACACATAACACCCTAATAAATGTCCTATTTCAATTATATTACCTTTTATATTTATTTTACAAATATTTAAGTGGGCTGGTCAATTACACGAAAATTGAGATTCAGTTACCTTTTAGTCCCAACCTATAATTATACTCTTTGTGGTGGGCAGTTGGAGAATAAAAGTTGGAGAGAAAAAATGCATTTATGATATACTTTTCCATATTTACAAAGCATCTTTAATGTTGGAGAGATAAAATGCATTTATTATATTCTATTAATTATTTGAGATTTCTTACCATTTTCAATTGGAGAGAGAAAATGCGTTTAATATGATTTTATTTTTAATTTAACACATTTGACGTATCAAACAACCGATTTTTTTGATAGATTCATAGTTATTTCAAATATACCTTAAAACATTGTTTTAGATGTTTGCAAAATGCTCTAACAAATATATGAAATATATCAATTTAATTGACTTAATGTTCAACATAAATCTCAAAATACATATCGTAAATTTTTTTTTTATATCATAGTATATATAATCCCAATAAATCAAAATTTAACAACTCCTTAACAGAAGTGTAATTCAAATTAATTTAACAACTTCAATATACTATAGCATATAAATTACTCAACGTTTAACATAAATCATAGTATATATCATAAATTCCATTTATATCATAAAAAAATATATATATTATGATATATGTATTCGTATATACCTTTGTTTATTTAAAAATATGAAATGTATTATATATACTGTAATATAAATGAAATTTATGATATCTACTATGATTTATGTTGAACATTGAGTATATACTATGGTATATTAAAGTTGTTAAATTAAAATTTGAATTAGACTTATGTTAGGGAGTTGTTGTTAAATTTTATTTACTAGGATTATATATACTATGATATAAAAGAAATTTACGATATATACTAGGATTTATGTTGAACATTGAGTCAATTTTTAATTTATCTACTGTGGTATATTTCATATATTGGTTAAGATATTTGCAAACATCTATAACATTGTTCTAAGGTATATTTGAAATAACTATGAATCGGTAGAAAAATCAATTACTTTATACATTAAATGCGTTGAAAGAAAAATAGAATCATATTAATGTATTTTCTCTCTCCAATTGAAAATGGGAATAAATCTCAAATAATTAATAGAATATAATAAATGCATTTTCTCTCTTCAACATTAAAGATATTTCTTAAATATTAAAAATTAAATAATAAATGCATTTTCTCTCTAATTTTCTCTCTCTAGCCGCCCACTATAAAGGGAGTATTTTTGTTCAAAAATAATATTAAATCCCTTATATAAAATTATCTAAATATTTTGGACATTTATGAAAATAAGTTATCAAAAAGATTAAATCTCTAATAATCTCTTTTAAAGTTTTAATTAAGTAGACGGGCTTGAATATGCCTTAATTCAAATTCTTTCTTCTTTTTTTTTTTTTAATTATCATGATGGTCTTTGCACTTTCAATCTTATTTAATTTAGTCTCTAATAGCTCCCTATCTTAGGTTCTATAATATTGATGGTTGTTTCATGTGTTTAATTGTTCAAATTTGTAGAAAATCGAGCATATTTTGTATATCGGAATGCTAGTGCAAATTGGGATCAAATGGAGGTTTTTTTTTTTTTTTTTTAATTTAATTTAATTTTATTTTATTATTATTTTTTTTAACAAATTGGAGAAAGTTATCAAAATACCCCTAGTAGTAGCGTTGCAACGCTTGAATATCTCTCTTTCATTTTAGGGTGGGGTGTGAAAAGTTTTAGGAGTCCGCTAGGCTTTATTTTCGCAAAAATCCATGAAATTTCCATGTTTTTTACTTGTATTTGAAGATTTCTGGCCTTATGACTAGCTAGGCCCAAAACGTTGATTTTGAGGTTTGTTGAGCATTTATTTATATGTAATAGATAATAATCGAAATCTCACAATCGTACACATATTAGCTTAAAAATAACATCGCACAATCATACACTAGTTATTAATAACCACTCATAAGTAGTTGGAGACCCTTAAATCTTCCTTCTCGATGCAGGGTTGGTCTGGATGCAGATCACCTTGTCTTAGACGCAGAGTGACTCTTCCAAAACGCAAGACAACACTTAAGATCACCCTCTAATACAGTTGGACATAGGATTGAAGCCTTAGATGCAGAGCTGATCCTTGTTGGAACAAAAACAACTCCCTTAGACGTAAAGCTGGTTTTTTGGACACAGGGTTACCCTCTATTGGACACAACCTCCCCCTTTTGTGCAAGGTTTGGACGCCTAGACTTTTTTAAAAGGTTCTCCACTTCCCTCAACTGAGTTTTGAAAGAATTTTTGAGTGAATAACTATGCAACTCTTCTGCCCTATTTATAGGAGTTGGATGACAAGCTTTGCCATCCAATCCTTTCTCCATAGGTTGACACTTAAGCTCACGCTTGGCTTCATGCATTCTTACTTCAACATGCATCCAAACATTTGTGCTCTACAAGTTTCTTTGCATGATAACTTAGTCATGCATCATGACACCTCCTACTTGTGATGTGTTAGACTCCAACGAAGTCACTTAATGCTTCTATTATGTGTCCAACCTAGGCCCGGGAGATGAGCCATGCGTCCAACTTGAGGTTTTTGGAGTATGATCTCTTTTGTTCTCTTTTCTTCTTCTAACATTCCTACACTTAGCCAATTTTCCTTTCCAAACCCTAACTATGCATCCAACATATCCTTCCCCAAGGACTATGCATCCAAGTCTCCTCCATACACTTCCATGGACTTATTGTTAACTTCTCTATGCATTGAGAGTTCATTCTTCCAAGCATATGTGTCCCACACCTCCTTCCTTACACACACTTTGCTCCCAACTCCAATCACCCAATACTTAACCATTTTTCGACTCCATTTATATAGTATGCGTCCATAAGGCTCTCCTCAAGCCTATGTTCTCAACTCTTCCTTTCCTATGAGTCCTACCTTTGTTTCCTTAAGTACACTTCCTTTGCCTCAAACATAAATCAACCAATACCTAGTCATTTCCTCTAAAACCCTAGGGTATGTGCCTAGACCTTCCTTTTCTTCCTTAGGGTTTGCTTCTCAATTCTCAAAGTCATCCAACACTTGCTAAAACTTCTCCGGAGTATGCCCTATGCGTTCAATCTTTAGATTTGGTGAGATTCCTTTCCAATAATGCACCATGTGTTCAACCTTTCTCTCTATGACTTTGGATTCCTTCGGATTCCTTCCAACACCTCAACAATTAGTCAAAATCCTCCAAAAAATGTCCCACCATGCATTGAGCTTATGTCCTTTGCATCCATCAGGGTGATTCTTCCAAAAAGATGTATTTCTAATTCACAATTGTCTTCCAACTATGCTACCAACTCAACCTTCTTCAACACTTAGTGATATTTTCCTTCCTTTCCTAGGTCTATGCACCTGTGCCTTGGTTTTCCATGCATAGTTGTGACAAAATTTCTTAGTTGCCTCCTTGTAGTCCAAGATTCGAAAAATCGCCTACCATGGTTTGCTCCCAAACTCACCTATGACTTATTCTCTTCCCCAAACTCAAGTTTGCTCAAACTCTTTTCTTCCTTACCCTATCTTCAACGCATGCCACCCTCGTTCAGGGCCAAAATTTGGCTAATTCCACAAGCCCATATTTTTTGCCTTTAAATTTTTCTAACTCCATAGGCTTGTATTCAAGTTTTCCCTTATTTTTCCTAGTTTCTTTTCTTTATGGCATCTAAGTTACTAGGTTAAAGTTCTCGATTTCACATATGTGAAGGTCCTTTAAGAGGTCTAAGCAGCTTATACCTAATGTTTCCATGGTTAGCTAGATCTTAGATTAATTCAAGTTCAATTTCTTTAATCTTATGGTGCCCCCTTATGTCTAAGGTGACATGACAGTTTTATTTCTAGGCTTGTAGTCCCATATTTTTTTGTAACATCCGTTTACACCCTAACTTGCTCAGCATTAGAGCTCCACTAGATTGATAAATTAAGTGGCCAATTTAACTTACCAATTTTTATCTTTAAAACCAACAAATAGAATGGGTAAAAGAAAGTGGTATGAAGTGCAACATTACTTAAGCCATAACAACCCTAGGGCATCCACATTGTTGAACCCCTAGGAGGATTTAGCTCATGACTAATGATAAAATAATGAATTTTATTGAATCATAAATTATAGCTACAAGATAGTGTTTGACAAGTAAAAGAAAGAAAGAAAATACAAGAAATAAATTAAAGAATAATGTTGAAAAATATAACTCTAAGATGCCTTGGGACAAATCCTCAAATCCCTAGTTTTTACCTAGATTGATTCCCCTTTTCCAAGGAAGAATCATTCCTCATCACACGCTTTCATTGGATGAGATGACCTAAATTCGCTATGCCTTAGAGGAACTTTCATTCTTGAGGTTATTGACTTGGGAAATTGAGAAAACGTCCATGTGGCTGATTAAATGACAGAAACAGTGAGAAGTAGTAATCATCTTAGAGGTGGAAAGTTGTTCTATGAAATGGAAGGGTTCTCCTCCTTTATATATGCCAAGGTGGTTGAGAAATGACCTAAAATCATATTCTAAATGTTTTCCACCAAAATCTAGGTTGCCTAACTAATAAAAACCTAAAAACCCCAACTACCTTTGACTAGGTTGCATTCTGGAAAATTGGGGCTCACTAATGCAACTATAGAGAATTTGATGCGATCGCATCAGACAGGAAAATCTACAATCCAACCTTAAACACCTGCCAAAGTTCATCAAAACACCTATACATAAGCAATTAATAATTTCTAAGCACTAACAACTTCTCATGAGCTCATTTCATTGAATAAGACTAATTTTTAGGGTGAAAACTCATGTAAGAGTCCAATTTTTAAAGTAGAAGTGCACAAATAAAGGCCTAAAAACATGCATTTCATGGCATGCATCATCCATCTTTCCTGGTTGATGCGTTTGAGCTCTGAATTCGTTCATTTTAGCACCATTTTGACCTTAACACCTTGTTCTACCTCTCAAATGCCCTAGATCGGTAAAACAACATATTAAAACAATTAAATAGTTTAACGACATCAAATTAAGTTGAGGAAAATAGCACATTTTAGATGCTATTAATAACTAAATTAAAAATTTATTGAAAGTATAAATACTAGAATTATAAAATTGAGATGATATGGACTAAAATAATTCTCCAATTATATTTGAACTTTTTTTCTCTTCAACATAAATCTTTGTACAAGAGTGAGAGATGATTTTTTTATATATAATAAATCCAGCAAACAATTTGTTTAGTGCCTTTTGTGTGATTCGTTGCTTGATATTAAACTTTTCTAGTTAACGTCAATTCATTCTAGGCAATTAATTAAAAGAGTGAGAATCACATTTTTTTTCTTAAAATATAACATATTACAAAGTTTTTTCCTTTCATTTACATAATCTTTCTAATTTTCACTTCAAATTCATATTCTTTCTTGAAATATTGTTGTCATGAAATACTATTGTGGCTTACTTTGATTAGTTTTGGATCTTGGTGGGTCACCTGAGTAAAGGCCTATAGCTAGTGCAGTCAGAGTATCTAGGCAGTCTATTCCTCTAGTTCTTCTGATAATCTTTTGTGTTTGGGATATTTTGCAACCATTGATTTTTTTTTAATCTATTGGAGATGGGCGGTGTTGTTTGGTTTAGTTTGGCCTTTGTTTAGAAGAGGGCCCTACTCTTTAGCAGTTTAGTTGATGGTTATTTTGGATGTGAATAGTTTCCTTCTGCTAAAGTTTGTAATTTCCCCCAGCCCGATGGGACTTGAGTCTGACCTTCTAATTCTAGAGAATTGATTCAACTCTTGGAGTAAGTATAATCAATAGTGGTTGAGGTTGAGAGGGAGGATTGTGTGACCTATCTATCTTATCATTCTAGAGTGTTTTATATCACTAGTGCTCAAGAGTCTTTAAGGCCTAAGCATTTTGTGGTGTCTTGGTCTAGTCTGCTTTGATTTGGAGGGAATATTCCTAGATACTATTTTATTACCTACTATTTTACTACCTGACTTGCTATTTAGAATCAGTTACTAGCACATAATCATATTAGCAGGTGATGATATACATCTATGTCTTAAATCCTTAGCGTATGTGTTCTTTTGCACTAGTAGAGTTGAGTCTCAAGTTCATTTTTTCTCTTTTAGCTAGACTATTCGGGGGAAAATGTGTTGTTGTGGGGAGGTGTTCCTATAGGATCTCTCATTGGGACACATAGCTCGACTAGATTTGTCATATTAACTTAGGTAATTCGTTGTCGCGCAAGACCTAGAGAGTAGCTTGGTGTGTTCTTATTTATTAAATTAGGAGAGAGCGTAACCTTTGTATTCATAAGGCAACCTTACAGCCTCCCCCAAGTGTAACCTTTGGGTGGCAAAAAAGATCTCAACCCATATTTGAAAGTTTCCCTAAATAAGATGACATATTTATTCATGGTGTTCTACCTTGTTTAGGGTTGTTGCTTCAAAAAGTTATTGATTGTATTTTTTGCGATAAAGCACTATATGGATTGTGCTTTGGATAGATGTACTGCTAGAAGCCATTTGGGAACCTCACTGTTTGAAAGGGTGTTGTGATGGTTATTTAGACTAAAGTTGTGTTCACAACTTATAGATATGTATTTTGTAGAGATGAAACTTCATATACATGTGTATTTGAGAAGTTCTTTCTTATTAGCTCATCTCGAGCTAAGATTATTGTGAGGGGTTCTCACATTTAGGGGAGCCTAAGATAGTTTTCTTACAGGACAAGAAAAGATAGCAACAACAAGTAAGAGGGATTCTCACACCTAGAGGAAACCTAAGTTATCTTTCACTAAGAGACAGATTGTGCTTGAGCCATTGTAGAAGTTGTTCAACAGATAAGTACTTCATTGTAATTACTTTATATTAGTGAAGTATCTTTCCTTTGGACATATTGCCACCTAGATGTAGGTGATATTAAATTGAACTGGGTTACCAATTGTTGTGTCTCTCTATCTTTGTTCTCTCTATCTCTGTTTATTGTTTATTTTGTATATGTTTGTTATACATCTTGTAACAACATTGTATGTGACTTGTTTCATTATGTGTGAGATATACCTACTTTCATGTTCTGAGTAGCTTGGAGCTTCTATTAATGAGATTTATGTTGACTTTTCTCCTTAGGACTTGTATCATCAAGTTGTGTTGTGTGAGTTTTTCTTTTGTGTTTATGGTTATTTTTCTCTTCTCTTTTCTTTTCTTTCTTTCTTTTATATATATATATATATATATATATATATATATTTTGATTGTGTTATGATTATGTCTTGGTCTCAAGTTGTGATGCCTTTTTTTCTTTATTGCAATTTTGTACCTTAAAAAATTGAAAATATTAATTCTTATAAACCAACATTTACTTCTTTTAAAATTTTAAGAAAATTCAGCAAGCATTTTCTTAGAAAAAGAAGATTATGAAAATTCAATCTCTCTCTCTCTCTTTTTAATTCAATAATGCCGAGGTGGAAATTATGTCACATAATATTAAAAACAACAACAACAATAATTATTGATGGTTTTCTAACAAAATAATCTCAAAAGTTTAATGAAAGCAAGCAAAATGTAGGAGATTAAGTTTAGGAATCTTTTTAAAAATAGAAAAACGTTTTAAAGTAATTATAAATATAGCAAAATTTTATTTCTATATGATAGATATCAATAAATTCAAATAGACATCTATCAATTTACTATATAGACACAGATATATATCTATTTGAATCTATTGCGGTCTATCACATATAAAAAAATGAAAGTTTGATATTTTATTTATTTATTTATAGTAATTTTTCATTAAACTTAAAATCGAAATTACAATAAAGAGGGACGAGGAAGTTAATTATATGGAAGTTTTTAAGGATTGAATAATTAAAGATTATTGGAGTGGAAAGAGAAAGAGGTGAATGGGCAGTTATATTTTATGAATGATTATGTTTTTACTCCATTTTGGAAACACTAATTTAAAGCTTCCCACTATCTTTTTCTTCCAAGAAACAAGACACACCCCCCTCATCATGGGTTTTCTTTATTTTTCCAAGGTTAACTTACAAATTTTTTTTTTCTCTCATTTAAAAAAATATCGAAATTTCAAGAAAATTTTGATTTTTGTTTTCGGCTCAACTTTTTTAATTTTATGGTTCTGATCACACATGATTGTGTAACTTCACACGCTAATGCCATTTCTAACGAAGGATAGAGTTTTTTCTTAAATGTGCTACGGTTTCTAATTTTCAACTTTTCTCAACTTTTAGCTTTATTTTTTAATCCGAAACTTTTCTTCTTAGAGAAATTGAATTTGAAAAATCTATCAAAGAGAACCTATATTTATTTTTTACATCATTCAAACTTTTTTCATTAATTTTTCACATCATTTCACTTCAAAATAGAATTGATGTCAATTTTTTTTTCTTTTCCCACTCAAAATTTTTATTTTCACATCATTTCACCATAAAATATTCCTAAATTTATATTATTTTTTTAATTATTTTTTCATTTCTTTTTTAAATTTACACAAACATTTACGATGATTAAAAATTGTCAATTATAGTCTAATTAAGAGTGTGTTTGGAATAACTTTTCAAGTGTTTAATTTAAAAAATAAGACATTCAAAAGAAATACAAGTGTTTGGCAACTACCAAAAATAAATTTTAAAGTAAGTAGTGTCTTTATTTTAAATGAAAATGAATTTTTGAAAAACATTTATTTTTTAAGTTAATCCAAATGGGTCTTAAGCCATAATCAAATTTTCATTAACTAATTTTAACAATTTCCATCATTTTCCATAAAGTTTCATGAGATTCCCATTGATATAGATATTTCAAAATAATGGCAGACTTTGATATTTCCATTGATATATATTTCAAACTTTGGTCACAACTTCAAATTTAATTTATAGATCTAGTATATTTTTAAATTTTCAGTTTTCTTATCAAATAAATCTTTAAATTTGAAAATGTAATAAATTCTTAAACTTTAAGATTTGAGTTTAATAATTCCTTTGCATATTCAACATTTTTCAAATTTAATGAAAATGAAATTGAAGTATTTTATGTCTAATTTTTTATCTAAATTTTCAATGTTATATACAATAAGGTTATGATTTTTCTTTTAAAAAAAAAGTCAATCAACGATGACATATATATTAAACACAAAATCCAAAATTGCATTACCTATTAGATAATTGAAAATTTAAAAACATATTAAATTCTCAGTATCCTACTTGACATCAGACCTATTAGAAACTTTTGAAAGTTTATGAATCTATATTATAAACAAACTTAAAAAATTTTCAATTAACCCTTACTTTACTACTTTATGTAAAGTTACTACTATATGTAATATACCAACTCCTTGAAATCGGAGGTTAAAATCCTTGTACTCGATTTGCTGAACTATATATATATGCATGTTTTTTTTTTAATGTATTTACTGAATTTAACAAATTAATTTTCTACATGAGTACAACTCAATTGATAAAACTTGTATTATCGATTTCGATTAGAGTGGATTTCTCCACGCCCACATAACATATTGTTAAAAAATAAAACATATTTTTTAAATAACAAAATCTAAGTACATTGGTTGATTATAATATTATATATTCAGTAGCAGAGATAACCTAAGATTTTGTGTTAAATATAATACGAAAGTATGTCTAATGATAAAGAATCAAAACTATAGTGTAGTTCAAGAAAAGTTTGAAATTAAAACTAAGATACTTAAAAAGTGCCCGGACTAAAAACAATGGTGCGAAAATCAAGATAATAAATAAATAATATATTTCTTTTCTCTTCATTTTTTAACATTCGTTTTAATTTCTAATCCGAATGCATTTTATGTTAGATTTGTTTGAATTAACTTAATATATATATATATTTTTTTTCAAACAACTCATTTCTATTTAAACTATTTTGATAAAAAGTGTTCAATGTTCAAAGTATTTCAAAAACTATTCCTTTTTAAAATTACTTATTAATTTCAAATCAAAAATGTTTTTTTTTTTCCTCTGCAAAACCTCCAAACTAGTAGATGAACAATTATCTTCTTCTTCCTTGGTTTCCCTGGGCCTTTTTTTCATTTTGAATATTATCCTGAGCAAAGTTCTTGTGGATTCTTTCCATCTTCAATCAGTTCACGTTACTAATGTGAAATTTTAAAGTACGTGCATAAGTACACATACTAGTGAATCTAACACAAAATACATACAAGTCAAGCACAATATTGTAACAAGTCAATTGACAAACAAACAAACTTAATAACAGACAACAAGAGTAGACAAAGAGAAACATAGAGATTGGTAACCCTATTCCGTATAATATCACCCACTTTTGGGGGTAGCATGTCTAGTGGAAAAAAATTTCACTATCAAAAGAGTTATGTAACTACAATGTAGTTAGTATGTTTGAATGTTTTGGATGTCATCTAGTGCTTTGAAAAACCAACTTCTATTCGTATTTATGTTATTTACGCTATTTACAATTTTGACCCTAGAATTTAGAGAAGTGCGTTATATAAACTCTTTAACCCTACTGACGCCTCTAAATTTGTAATCTCATATTCTCTCTCTAATAATAAAATGCTCTCTCCCTTTGCCCGTGGACATAGCTAACACATTGTTTGTGTACCATATAAATCTCTGTGTTGATTTTCTACTGTTATGTTTTCTGTTTACTTTTGATTGTTGATTTCTTAAAGTAGTACTTTATTTGATAGACTTTCTCTATAGTAACTCACATACAACCTATTCTTCAGTTTCAACTTCAGCTTTCCTAAGTTTTAGATCCCCTCACTTCCACAATTAAGCTTTTCCCAAACTTTGTTTGAGATCTCCTTAAACAGATATACTCTAGACTTCCACTAAGCATGAGTTCCCCTCACCTATATGAATAAGCTTCTCCCAAGGTAGGTATGAGATCCCCTCAATACAAATATGAAGGAATTGAATCCTTAGCAGAATCGAATGATCGGTTTGTGCCAATTATTTTCATTATGGAAAACTTAAATACAGAGAACCAGAAACATGGATAAACAATTATATTAAAGTTACAACATGCTTTGATAAATAGGAAAAGATAAGAAATTCAACCTTTGAAGACTTTCTTCCTCTTAAAAAAAATTGATTCTCTATAATGCACGAACAACCAGAACGTTCTTGAAACACAATGCATAGAGAGTGCTCTTGAGACACCACCAAGATGATCTTCCTTACTATTCTCTAGGGAAGAAGAATCAAGGAGTGGTGAGCTCTTCTTTGTCTTTTTGGAGAAAGAATTTTTGTTGAGAGAAAAGATTTTTCTTAAGAGAGTATTTCACATACATAACACTTCTGTATCTTCACTTCTTCTTCTTCAAACTGAATACCATCATTTTACTTTTTATGTAAGCTATGTGAGAGAAAAGAGGGAAATAACTCCCACTACATGCAGGATAACTCCCTTTTGGGAGTTACTCTTAATATTAATTTAATTATAATATATTAAATCATATTTAATATATATAATAAAATAAAATTAATTAATAAACAAATAACTAAATATCACATATTTAATTTAATTTGAAACATATTCAAATAATGTTCTCATAGTTTTAATGTGAATCATATTCATATTAAATTTAACCTATAGTTTTATATGACTCTCATTCATATAATTAAATATTTAAATCTCATTTAAATATTTATTTCTCTCATTACATAAAGTATAAATCTTGAATCTTATTAAAAAATTATATTAATCGTATCATATACAATTAATTCTTTTATTAATTTAAACACTTCAAATTAATCCAAAAAAATAACTGATTCTTATTAAACCTTTAATGAGCTAGCAAAGGGACCTTATTGACCTATAGATTAGAAGCTCCAATGATATGAGATTAATTAATTAAACTCTATAATTAAATTAATCAATATTCATTAACTGTAGAGATCACTCCAACTATAAACTAACCCCTCTCGAGCCAGTGAAAGGGTGAGACCTCTTTGTTCAAGACTCGAAATCAGTCTTTAAGGGAGCAATTTATCTACTTACCCTAAAGTTGGAAATGATTGAATTCTATCTTCTGAAGATATTTTTCCAGCTCCCTACTCAAACAAATCCCCAAAATGGTAGGCTTATTGAGTTGACGATCTGGCCACTTCACCCATACAGATCAAAAGATTGTCCTCATAGACAGGAGTTCATAACCCACTCAGGATTAAGGTCAAGTCACTTATGGTCATCCTATGAAATGTTAATTTATGCAATTAACAGCGTTATAAAGAGAAATTGAATTCGCAGTTCAATGTTATACAAACTCTTTACATAGGATACTCCCACTCACATGTCTCTACATGAACGATTTGAATCAAATCGTTTGTAATATTTTGCAACTCTTATAACAATTACAAAACGGGTCATATCCGAAGTATTACCAGGATAAAGCACTCAGCCTTATCCTTATACTACAAACCTTTTGGTTATTACTTAAACATGATCCAGACCTTGTATGTCTACTAATATATGTTTAAGTTTACATAAAATTACAATGGATCTTATTTTATTGGATTGAGTTAATGCAAAAGATAAATAAAATAACTCATTATTTTATTGAATAAATAAATTGTATTTACAACTTTACAAACTACGAGATCCTAAGAGATTTAGGACACCAGTCCCAACAAAATAAACTTAGGCTCCTCTTAAGGATGAAATATACTCTTTTTCACTTTCAATGATTGACAATAGTTGTAAACACTCAATCTAGTCTAAATGACTATCAACAACTCCCTCAATAGCTATCGAGGACCACAAAGTTCATTAACAGTACAAGTAAAAGTTCTATGTGAATGTTCTTCAGAAAAAAAAAAAAAAAAAAGAAAAGAAAAAAAAAACTCTTATTCTAAGGAGCTAACCCTAAAAAAGACGAAGCCCCCATATATAAATGTGGCACAATCTTGAGAAGATATGTAAGGACGAAAATAACCTTCTTTGCAGGAAAAGGAAAGCAGACTCTAGAAATATGTATAATACAAAACAATAACATCACAAAATATGAAACATTTTGTCCATAAAAAAATCAACCAATCATTTTGTAGTAACAAGGTGAATGTTGTTTTAACCTTAGAGGGCAATTTGACTTACAAGATCTCCACTAGGATCATTATAAGAATTTGCTTTCAAGGCAGTGGTATTGCACAACACAATAATTTGATTCTAGGTTCGTCAACATCCAACAATTTATAATAATTATTATTTTTTTGCTACAATATACTAATCATAAATTTAGGGTTGAGGCCAATCAAATAATTTTAGTCTAGATAGTTGTATATTCACTCTTTACTTTCTACTGAAACATACTTCACTTTTATCCTTACTTCATTACGAAAGAAAAATAATAATTAACACCAATGAGAACAACTTCCACACAAAAAAGTGAGACCTATTCTAGCTCTAATCTTAAATTATAGTTTGTTTACCTACATTTTAACTTTTATGAGCAGTTGAATATATGATAGCAAACTTCATCCATCTTTTAAAGACAGTTAAAACTCTCATCTCAAGAAATTTTATTTTGTTTATTTTTTTTTCAATTTTTATAATGATACTCATTCTATTTATAAATTGTAATTAATTTTAGGAGGTTGTGAAGCATAAGTGACCACTAAGAAATAAACATATAAATTAAATTAGTCATCATGAATATTGTTTAATTTACATAAAGTTCGTACTATCAACCTGAAATCATAAAGTTTTTGTATTATCAACCTCAAGGTTAAATGTTTGATTCTCTCACCCTACAAACTAAAAATAATAATAATAATAAAATAAAAACTAAACTAAATTATTATTGCTAAATTTGGCAATTTCTATTTTCCTTAATAATTTGAAACTACAATTTAATGTTGTACTCTACACCATAAAAACATATTCTGTTCTAATTATTCCAACCCTTATAATTTCATATTTCATATTGATCAATGATGCACATTAGATATTCTTTATTATATTTTGTAAGTTATTTGAACGGACTTTTCCTATCAACTTTACAATGTAACTTAGAAATTACAATATATACACACATATACAACACAAAATAATGTGGTTGGTAGGAACCTCTATCTTAGCAAATTAATGCCTTTCTAAGCTTAATATTTAAGCTTAGTTCCAACTTGTATCTAAATTAAAACAAAAACTATCTATATTCAACAAACTTTTTGCTGACAAGAACTAGCTTAATTGACATACAGTGTACTATTAACTTCGAAATCAAATATTTGATCCTTCACCTCAAATATCATAAACAATACCAAAAATAAATAAATAACAATTGTAGGAGATGAGGATTGAACTCTTCGACTTTTGAGAGGAAGAAAACTCACTTTGGCCAAATATATATATATATATATATACACACATTATTTAAGTCTTGGAGTCGGTCAATTTTTACACAAAAATTTCAATTTTCATCCCAAGTCAAAATCTTAAAATCAAATTAAAAAATTGTTTACAAAAATCAACCAGTTTAAGAGTGTGTTTGATTTAGCCTTTCAATATTTAATTTTGGAGTAAACAGTTGGAGTGTTTGGCAACCACTAAAATAACTTTTGAAAAAACAAATAGTTTATAAAATAAGTTGGTTTGAGAGAAACACTTGAAATCAATTTTAAGAAAAATGATATTTGAGTGTTTAGTGATTAATATGTCTCTATTATGTCTAATATATAAAAGTACCAAAATACCCTCACTAGTCCTCTACCTCACTTCCACTATGGTTGTTGTTGTTTATCGTTGCCTGCCATTGGCCACCCTTGGGCAACTTACTTTGGTGGCCAACTCTAGTGACCAACTCCAATGACCACCATTGGCAACCAACTCTAGCAACCGCTTTCGACAACCATCCCCAATGACCAACTTTGGTAACCATCTCTGACGACTAACATCGGTGGCCAACTTTGACGACCACCCCTTGGTGTCCAACTCCAGCGACCAACTCCCACTAGCTACCAACTCTAGCAACCACCACCACCAACTCTTAGCAACCATCTCTAGCGACCACCTCTGGCAATCAACTCCAACGACCAACTTTAGCAAACGCCTTCGACAAAACCAACTATAATAATGACCACCTTCAATGGTCTAGTGAACCAAATGCATCGATTATCTCCAACAACTAACTCCTAATAACTAACTCTAATGGACCACAATTAGATCGATATCATATGCTAAAGAAAATTGGCCAGAAGTGTTTTTAAATTATTCATAGTGTTTAATAGTCATCATTTATAGTAATTTGACATTAATAGAAACATTTTTAGTATATAGCAAACCCAACAAACTTGTATCATTCAAATACTTTTGAGAAAAATATAACTAAACACATGAGTATTTTTATTTTAAACCATCTTTATCAAAAGTATTTAAATGAAAATGATCTTTTGACAAATATTTTTTTCATAATCAATCCAAACAGGCCCTAAACGATCTTGAATTCAACCAAGAAAATAGACTATAGCAATAACTCGACTAACAAAATTTATAATTATTATGATTATAATACTAATTATTATTATTATTATTTATTTATTTATTTATGTTGGTTCAAATTCTCCCCCACTAATTACACATATATAAAGAAATCAAAAGAAAACAAGTAGTGGACAAGATTGGCCACTCTTGGAAGAGATTGTTGACAAGGGGGTACAAGCTTTTCCAAAACAAAAAAGAATACAAGTTACATTTTATAGAAAAGGAAATTAGAAGATTGCTTTTCAATAAATCTTAGAAACATTTTTTCCCTAATGGTAGGAAGCATCTTTTTTACTTCAAATATCATCTTCAAAATATTTTAACAAATCTTCCAAATAAATACTATATTAATATTCCCTTCCATCCATTTAATGAAAATTATTTTAAATTTTAAAACTAAAAAAATGTCATAATCTCAATTTTGTGGAAACATAGATAGATATATCGATAAAAAAAAATATATTCCTATATTTAAATCTACATCATTGATATATTATTGATATTTTACTCATGCTTCATTGACTTTTCGATTATATATTGAAAATGTTGATTCACCCTTTAATTAAAGAAGTTGAACTTATAGACACATAAAAATATCAACAAAAATGTTAACATTATTAACATGAATTAAAAATCTTAATGATAGTATAAATAGAAATAAATAGCAAAATATATTCACACGATAATAATAAATCTCATGAAAACACATCAAATCATGTCAAATCCTCGCTCCCTCCTTAACGATTTAAAATTGCTTTCCACACAATCTTGCATTAAACTAATTGCTAAAGAAGCACTTTTTGTGTTATTACTTGAAAGGGTCAATGCATTAAAAATAATAATAATAATAAAATAAAATTTAAAAAAAAAAAAAAAAAAAAAAAAAAAAAAAAAAAAACAAAGGAGCCAATGAAAAGGAATTATGTGATAGAATCTGCCACTAAGGAAACAGTAATAATAACAAAATGGCAGGTGAGTTAGGTAAAGGGCGGGAAGGGAAACAAATCAACGTTTGGCAGTTGATGAAGACAAAGTTTTAGCAGTTAGGTGTGTGTAGTCAATGATGTTGGGGTGAATAAAACAATTGCTCGTTCAGGGGTGTTTGGGGATCATAATGGAATTAGATTATAATGTAATATAATCCAAAATCAATATTTGAATTAAGCGTTTTGGACTTAATTTGTAATACAAAACTCATTCTATTCCGACAATTTTCAATCCAACCCCATTTCCTATTGTTTTCACCTTTCATGATCTCATTTTCGTTTATTTCTTGAGTTCTCACGTATTACAATACTTCTCTAATTCCTAGTAATCCTATTATATTCTAGCTCTACAAACAGTCACTAGGTGTTTTGGCCATGAAATAGCGTAGGACCAACTTTTTATTTTTATATTTTATTATGAACTTCAAATGGATCAATGCGATAGCTTCGTTAGTTTGTAGGTATAATGAAGAATGAAGTTGAAGATTCTTTCAACGTGAAAAGATATGGAGGAATTGGGGAAACTATTCCTTTGTATGGATATTGCATGTTCTTCTACACTATTCATTGCAGAGTTTAGTATGAAAGAAGTCGATAGATAGTATGATAAGATTTACATTCTGGAGAAAAACATCTTTTATTTAGCAATGAGCAATGAGTGAGTTAGTCTTTTGTTTTTATTTTTATTTTTGATTTTGTTTGGAGGAGGAGGGAAAGAAAAAGGTCAAATAAAAGAAGGAAGAAAAGTCAACAAATTTAGCAATGATTTGTGTCATGTCTTGCCATCAATGTCGGCAAGAAAATTTCTCTCTTTTTTTTTTTTTTTTTTTCCTTCCTAATTATTGTCCCCCCCAGGTTTTCTAGCTTATGGAATTTCAAAATAAATAAATAAATATATATATATATATATATATATATATATATATATATAAAAATGAATTTTTATAAAACTTATAATTAATTTGTTAAAGTGTAAATTGACTAGTGCATAGTAGTTTGTTGAAGTCGTTCCCGTGACTTATGGCAATATTCTTCGAATTTAGGAGATAAAGAGACATGCTTTAAATTTTGAAGAGACTAAGAGGGTAGATTTTATAGGTTAAAAACAACTTTCTTTTTTTTTTTTAGTTCAAAAACTATATAATGATCATTCCATTATCAACTCTTGAAAAAATAGTAATTGTTTTCTTATATGATATCAACTTTTATAATTTTTTTTTTTTTTTTTTTTTTTTTTTTTTTAGTTTAACACTGTTTAAAATAAAAGTTATTTTTATAGAAATATATCATCCATTTTAAGTTGGGCCAATACTTGGGCTTGGGTTGAGTGATCTATGGTGATGCATTTTATTATTTTGGAAAACTATGATATATCACTACAATCAATACACCATAATTAAAAAAAAGTGGTTATTAGAAATTTAATCTATACTTGAAAACTTATTTTCATAAATGTCAAAATATTTATATATTTTTATATAAGAGATTTAAGTTAAATATACCTTTCATGGTGGATAGCTAAATAGAGAAAATTAGAGATAAAAAATGCATTTATTATATACTTTTCCATATTTATGAAACATCTTTAATGTTCGAGAGAGAAAATGTATTTATTATATTTTATTAATTATTTGAGGTTTCTTTTCATTTTTAATTGGAAAAATAAAATGCATTTAATATGATTCTAATTTTCATTTAATGCATTTGACATATCAAGCAACTAGTTTTTCTAACAGATCCATAGTTATTTCAAATATATATATCTTAGAACATTGTTTTAGATGTTTGTAAATATTTTAACCAATATATGAAATATACCACATCATATAAATCAGAAATTCACTCAATGTTCAACATAAATCCCAGTATATATCGTAAATTTTATTTATATCATAATATATATCATACATTTCATATTTTTAAATAAACAAAGGTATATACGAATACATATTTCTGAGTATATTCATATTTTTATGATATGAATGGAATTTATGATATATACTATGATTTATGTTGAACGTTGAGTGATTTATATACCATATTGAAGTTATTAAATTAATTTTAAATTACACTTCTGCTAGGGAACTGTTAAATTTTGATTTATTGAGATTATATATACTATGAAATAAAAGAAATTTACAATATATATCGAGATTTATGTTGAACATTAAGTCAATTTTGTATATTTCATATATTGGTTAGAAGGTTTGCAATCCTCTAAAATAATGTTCTCAAGTGTATTTAAAAATAAAATGTTATATTAGATATAACATTTAACATTGTGCTTAATAGGTACGATTAAAAATCTTTTAAAATTAATTTATCTATTAACTACAAAATTTAAAATTTAAAGTTCAATTAGACTAACTTTTTCTTTTTTTGTCTTATTAAACAGTTAATTTTTAATATTTATGAGATATATTATTATATAAAATTAAAATTTGTAAATTTATTAGACATTTGTACGAACGGGAAGTCAAAATTGAAAGTTTAATTATTTATTAGTACTAATTTTCAAAATTCAAGAATTAAACTTGTTTTTTAACTCTCAAATAATGTTGTACTCAACAAATAAAAAAAAACCTCCATGTACCATAATTTGTCAATGATATTTATATTAAATAATACTAATTATAATATAATTATAAATCTTTATAAAATTATTTACTCAAACATATAAGCAAAGATTATACAATCAATTTTTGTATAGTTATTTTATAAAGATCTACAAATATTTATACATTTCTATATGTATATGAGAGTAAATTTGGAATTAAGTTTTTCGCATATGTTTCAAGTGTATTAAAAATTAAAATATTATTTATATATTTAAAAAATAAAAAAATAAATAATTAAATGTGAATATGTTTGTTATGTATAGAAAAATTATTTAAATGACAAAAGTGTTCAAAATATTTACATAATAGCAAAATATCATAGTTTATCTATGATAGATCGTGATAGATTGCGATAGACTATTATCTGTGTGTATTATGACACGGATAGTAGTCTATTGCAGATAGACTGTGAAACTTTATTATATTTATAAATATTTTGGTTCATTTTATTATATTTGAAAACAATTCATATATATGGAAATTATCTTAAATGAAAAAATTGCTGAAAATATTTATAACTAATAGCAAAATACACAGTATATCTATCGGATAAACAATAAAATTTTACTATATTTGTAAATATTTTGGTTTTTTTTTTTTGCTATATTATATATATATATATATATATAAACTTTTAATTTATTAAACAGATAAAAAATAAAAAGAAAGGTCCCCTTCTTACGTTTGGAAACCCAACCTGTTGCATGGTGGCAAAAAAATTGCTACCTGTCGAAACCATAGAGACATGAGTAGTTGTTCATGATAAATTGAGCTGCATAATATAACCAATAAAAAGCAATATGTATAAATGTAAAACGTCATCACTTCAAAGAGACACGTGCCTCTTAGCCTCTTCATAGAGGAGAAGAAATTTATATCCATTTATGACCTCCATATACATGTTAACCATCCCAACTTAAAATTGGTTTTTTTTAGTAGTAAAAACGAAGATTTGGTCTGGATTTGTTCCATTTATACGCCCAACTTCAATCATCATACATAAAAAAAATTATAAATAAATAATTTATTATCTTTGTTGTAAAATTGATGAACAAAATGACATAAAAATATGAGCACAAAAATCGAAAAATTATAATATTAAAATAATATAAAATAAACTAAAATTAAAAAATTAAGAAAATGGAAGTGGATTTTTATGGAAATGGAAATCACTCAAATTCCCCAATACTTTCTCTTCTATTCTCACCAATGTACATAATTCAATATCCACTAAAAGCTTCTATTTATAGGCAAATTGGCAAGTAAGAGGTGAAATTACATGAACACTAATAATGTGTGTGATTGAGACACATGTCATTGGGACACAAAGTATGGTTATATAATGACATCTATTTTCTCCTAATATTTATAATAATCTTTTTGTTTATAAAATTTAGATATGTTTTTCTTTTATCCCTTAACCCTCGCCATTTGCTAATATCTTTATTTTTTTTATTAAAAAAAAAATCCAATTGCATTTTCTAAGTTTTGAATCCTCTAAGATCTAAATCTCCAAATCTAGGCATTTTAAAGTTTTTTTAGTTGCATTTCAAACAAAAATTTCATTTGTTAGACTACTTTTTATTGCACCGAAAATGTGTTATCTAGCTTTGCTTAAGTTGAGGTCGTTCTTTGGTTTTATGTCTTTATTTTATTACTTTATAGCTATCGAGCACTTGAGAGGTAGAGTCGGGTGTTAGAATTGAAATGGAGCTAAAATAGGCCAAAGTGCAGCTAAAATGCATTAATCGTAATAGAAAATGTTGAAATGATGGATTGGCCCCTACACCCAAAGTGCAGATGGCGCCACGATGCTCCACAAGAGTGTCGAGGCGCTCCAAAGATGTTGAATGCATTGCGTGTCCGTAGCGCCACAACGCTACCTCAACACTACGGTACAACGCTATCCACCTAAGAGCCTACTTTTGAAGAGCATCATTGCGCTAGCCCGAATGTTATAAATACTACTTTAACAGCCTAGGGTTGAGAAGAATTTGCCACCAGCAAATTTTTACACAGTTTTCTCTTCATTTTCTTTTGTTCTTTGAGCTTGGATGTACCAAAATGATATCTGGATGTCCATCATGTCAATTATGGGCTAAGGTACTTGTTCTAGCTTAGGCATAGGTGATTTCCTCTTTCAATCATTAACTTACGAGATTTTAGATCAACTATTATAATTCTTATTATTGTTCTTGGATTCTTATATGTTTTTATTGAAAGAGTTAGCAATATAGCAGCGGAAGAAATTAGGATTTAAAGCACTCTAATTACATCAATTTTGAAGATTAAACATACTGGTTTTGAAACCCAAAAACAGAGAAAATGAACTTACTTGTTGAAGCTCAAAATTGAAGCTGAATTCTTCAAATTTCAAATCACTAACACTTCGTGGACAACCTCTAGTGTCTTCTTTGTTATTCTCAGGCCTTAGAATGGATTGTGGAATCCAAGATTGAGTTCAAATTAGAGCAAAAACTGAAGAACACACTAGTTTATCTGTTTGAGTTTGAGAGGGTTTCTGCATAATCAATCAGAATCCTTCACCCAACTTCTTAATTTCTTTCTTCTACTTAAAGAAGAGAGCATGCATAATGACTTAGCATGCAAGAAGCTAGCAAATTGGCTGATAATCTCAACCAATTCGGAGGTGGAAAAAGATAAAGAAGATGGTGTTTGCAAGAAGAACACTACCTACTTCTTCATGCACAACATGGGATGATCCAATTTCTTAAATTGGAATTTTAAATTCAATTTCCATAATTGATTTTTAAATTCAAAATTAATTTAAAAATTGATTTTAAATAAAATTGATTTAATATATAATTAATTTAAAAAATAATTAATTAAATTAATAATTAATTGTATTAAACTAATATTTAATATTAAATTAATTATTCTTCCCCTTTTCCCGACAAATTCCAATACGATGAATCTCTATTCATCCTAAAAATATTAAATCATATTTAAATATTTCTAACTCTTTGATTTTGCCTAATTCATAATTAAACGAACAAATCATAAAAAATTGCTCCATCACTAAATTCACTTAATATAAAGTTCTAAGGTTTATCCATGAGCTAACCAGGGAACCTAATGGGCCTACAAATCATGAGCTCCAATGATCTAGAATTAACCGGCTAAACTCATTAACCTAGTTAATTAACATTCATTAATTACCATGTCACTCCACTAAAGCCCAGTAGCTGCACTTTCCTCATTGTAGATATATTTCTGTCCACTTGATATAACCAGGATAAATAAGTTAGTCCTTCACAAGTTGCTCAAAATTACAGCTAGGTCAAAATTATCATTTTACCCCAATAATTACATCTCGTTCCTTAAGTCTCGTTGATCCTCTAATGAACAATAGGTTTATGGTCCAACCAAAAAAACCTAGCCTCTCTCAGGCCAATGAGAGGGTGGGGCCCCTTGTTCAAGTCTTGGAGTCAGTACTTAAGAGAACAACTTATCTACTTACCTAGAAATAGGTAGTAGTGAGTTCTATCTTGCAAGATTATGTCCCCAGCTATCTTTTTGATCTTATCCCTAAAATGGGAGACATATTGAGTCGGTGAACTCGAGACACTCTCACCTATGCAGATTAAAGGATAATCTCAAACAGACAGAAGTTCATAGTTAGCTCAAAATTAAGGTTGAGTTACCTTGGTCATCAGGTTTGAAATAATCAGTTCTAATAATAAACAGTGTTATAAAGTAAAAGTGATTATTTCATAGTCTGATCTTATGCAAACTTATTGCATAAAACGCTCCCACTCACATGTCTCTATATATACGATATAGGATCACATCGTTTGTGACAAATACAAAGTGAGTTGCATCCATAGTGTCAGCCTTATCCTTATACTATAGACCATTTTGGCTATCCACTTAAACTTGATGCACTTTTATGTCTACATATAAAGTCTAAGCATACAACCTATAGCCAAGGAAACTTAGTTTATTGGTTTTAATAGATGCAATTCACATATTCATTAGCAACTTTACTGAATAAATCTCGATAACAATTTTAATGAGAATAAGTTCCATTTAGTTACAAACAATTAGGTTTAAGACATAAAACCCAACATTTATATGTTTATTGATTATGTATTTTCATGATTTTCTAACAAACTTTAATATTAAAGTAGCAATAGGTTAGTTATGTCACATCCCCTCCCAAATTACCCTCTTAACCAGAGAGAGAATGTGAGAATAGTAAATATCGACCATTTTACGATACCTACTGACCATCCTCGCCTTGCTTAACCTGATTAACAATTCTAACAAATTCTATAATGGAAACATATTCACAAATCTATATGCACCAAGCTCATATTCACTATATATTAGCAAGTGCGACCTTAACCATACAAACATTCTCAAACCACGAGTATAGTACAAACATTTGTTCACAAGCTACAACACTCTCCACTTCTAAACTAGTACGTACATGACAGCAAATTCAAAACTAAGAACATACAAAGTACTATGAAATTAAGTTGTTGTAGACTTGTAGCAGAAGCAGACGAGGTTAAGGTAGGCTAAGCATCGGGAACTCTTTCACTACTTGGAAGGAAGAAGAACATAAGAAATGTGTGACCTGGGAAGCCCAGTAAGTGACACACATAAAATTCATAATTCCTTTAGAAAATAAGAGTTAATTATGAAAACAACTAAAACTCGTTAGAGGAACTCAACGTTATAAATAGGGAGCTGGGAACATAACTTCACTAAATAGGGAGTTGGGAACATAACTTCACAAGATGAAATTCACTCATTCCGGTATAGGGTAAGTAGATGAGTAGTTCTCTTAAGTGCTGATTTCGAGTTTTGAACAAGGGGCCTCACCCTCTCACTAGCCCCATAGAGACTTAGTTTATGGTTGGACCATAAAAAAATTGTTCATAGAGGAATTAGTGGTACTAAAGAAAAAGAGGTAATTACAAGGATAAAATGGACATTTAACCCAACTATAATTATGAACAACTCGTGAAGTATTGACTCGCTTATATTGATTATATCCATGGATAGAACTTGTCCTACAGTGCATAAAAGTTCAACTATGGGTCTATAGTGATTTGTTTTGTAGTTAACAAATGAAGATTAATTTAATTAAAGAGTTTAATTAATTAATCCTGGATCATTGGAGCTTATAATTTTTAGGTTCATAAGATCCCCTTGTTAGCTCATCACAGACCAACAATGATCAATTATTATTGAAAGAAAATTTGAAATGTTCAAATTTATGAAGTAAAATATTGAATACAATTAATTTACATGATTCATTATAAAGTTTATTTGAATAAGATTCAAATTACAACTTTATAATATGGAGAATTAATTTATTTGAATATGATTCAAATAAATAATTAATTAGTTGGATGAGTTTCATATAATTTAATTATTTAATTTAAATAAGATTTGAATTAAATAATTGGAGGGAGAATTAATTAATTAATTTGAATTGGATTCAATTAATTAATTATTTAATTTGGATGATATTCAAATTAAAGATTCTGTAGAAAAATAATTATTGAAATAAGATTTAAATATTTTAAACCATTTAATATGTTATATTATTTGGGTAGATATTTGTTAATATTGGACATTATTAAATATTTAATTTAAAATCTTTGCAGAGGGGTTATCCCAATAGAAAATGAGATTAGGAGTAACTCATAGATTTTTATAAATAGAGCTATTGGGAACCCTCATTCACTCTACAACACAATCTCTACAGTCATTCTGCAAAAAATTCTCTCCCAAGAAAATTCTTCTAAAAAATTCTTCTTCCTCTTTCCTTCTCATCTTTCAAGAGTGGTTCCCACAAGTCAAATCCTTGCCAGAGTCATAACAAAGAAGATCTCGTGGAAAAGAAAGACTTTGAAGAGGAAACTACCCGTTCGAGGAGGAGATTTCATTATTGTTATGTTTCGGTAATGATAGATGCTTAACCTTGTCTTAATTATTTGTATTTTTAATTCTTTCAAGAAATTAAAGAACGCGATTACACATTTCCGCTAGGATTCAAATTCCTTAAAAAAATTTCATAAAATCCATAAAATGTGTCCAAGTGACACTTTTTCTTTCTTAAAAAAAAAATAAAATAAAATAAAAGTCTAAGTTAGTAGCACTTTTACACTCAAAATGAACTATAAAGTGCCTAACATTTAAAGCATCCAAAATAATTAATTTTTTGAATGGTATAAAATATACTTTCAACCACAATAGTCAAACTAATATGTTGTTAGGGATGTGGAAATTACTTACATTGATCGAAAACTGCAGTTTCCAATTTGAAAATCCACTTCTTTGAACAAATGCTAACTTCCTAGGGGTCTAAACAACAAATACAATATTTAGGTGTCACAACATAGTTCGAAAAACTTAACCTACACTAAAAGAATGTTTAAGAGGGATAATACTATCCAAAATCAACCAAAACCAACAATAAACCTTAGTCAATCAGTTTGAGCAAGTCAAAAACTACAAACAACATGTTTTCCTCATGTAAGAAAGTGATTTAACACACTTTATTTGAGTTTGAAATAGCTCGAAAAGAGTTCAAACTTACCAAACCTTAATTGAACCCATATAAATTTAAACAAACATAACAATAGAAGAATTCAATGGACTTGTAAACTAATACAAACACTTAAATCAAATTCGAAGCAGATTGAAAGCAACAATCCTTACCAAATCTTACTGAAAAGGCTCCAAACCTTACTAGTTGGTGTCCAAAAATGTCCAAACTTGCAAATCTACACCTCAAACGTTATGAGTACACTAATTTGAAGCCAATCAAATTGCAGATAATAGTTGAAAGCTTAACTCCAAGCAAAAAAAAATGCTGCTAAAACTAAGACCTACGTGCTAAATACAACCTCTGAAACCGAGAACCACGAATTCGAAAACACTCTAAAACTAAGACCCAAGCCAAAAATGGCCTCGACGACTTGAAAGCTCAATCACCGAAATACTCCTTTGAATTGTGACCACCGACGGCGAATACCCACTGTTGTCCGAAGCTCCTACACCAACCGATAGTAAACACTCTCTCTAGGTTGCAACTCTCTCTCTCTCTCTCTTAAGTGTGTAGTCGGCAATAGAGTGTTATATGCGATTGGAGGACCTAAAGATGAGAAGATCATCTTATTTACAAAAATACCCTTAAATTAGAACTACTTACATGAAGGAATTGAATTCATTTTGCGAAAGCGATTGATTATTTTGTCCAATTTTGTTCCCAGAAGTTTATACAGAATAGAGATAAAACTACAAGGTTAAACATGCTGTGAACTTTAATTAAATATAGGCAATAAGAAGATTTACCTTTAAAGAACTCTTTCTTCAAATCTTCTCCACGTCTTGTACAAATGTCACGAACTAGACCTCATTTTCTTCTTTGAACCGGACACCACCAATGGGTCTTCCTTGCTATTTTCAAGACCAAGGATGAGATGGTGAGATCTTCTTTTGAAAAAGAGAAAAGTTTTTCTGAAAAACTTTTTGCAAAGAACTTTTCTCTTGTTATTTTTCTTGAGAGAACTTAAAAGTTAGAGATAATTATTGAAATCTTTTTCTTTATTCTGTGTTATATCACGCAGTATAGAAGGGAAGAGGGTTATAACTCCCTGCCACTAACCCATTCCCCTGCATCTGCAGGGAAGTTATCAATTATTATAATAATAATAATAAATTATTTACTTAATCAATTATAAAATTATATATATAAAAAAATATAATTATGTTATATATAATTTAATTATATTAAATTAAACTAATTAATTAAATAATTGATTTAAATATCTCATATTTAATTAAAACACTTATTTTAATCATACTCAAATACGCACCTCTCATGTAACCTATAGTTTTAATATGAATCTCATTCATATTATTTTAACCTATAGTTTTAATATGAACCTATAGTTAGTTACGTCCATAGGACAGAGGGAGAATAGTTTTATTAGAGACAATGTTACAGGCTTACAGAATGCCACAAAATGAATAATGGTCAGGGAGTTTATATAGACACTTCTCTAAACCCTAGGCAAAGAAGGAAAATATTTAAATAATTAAATATATCAAATACTAATTCTAATTAGGTTTAGGATTTAAGGCATTCCAACAAATCTCAACCTTGACTTAAATTCTCTCATAGATAACATATGTACCAGATGCAACATAAGCAACATTGTCAGACATACCCAGACTTCTCCCTCATACCTCGATGTGTCCTAGAAGAAACCACTAATAATTCAAAACATTCAGCAAGTCCAAGCATGTTGAATGTTGGAACTTGTCATGTGGAACCGATTTGGTAAACATATTAGCAGGATTATCTCATCCTTATACTAGCAAGCCACTGAGCAAACTCACTACACGAAACATGTTCTTTATAGATGGATGACTAATGAGGATCTACCTCTTCAGCAACCTATAGTGCATAATGCACTATATGTTCAAAACCATACTTCTTTGGAGGCCAACACCAACTCTTATAGCACTATCATGAGCTATACTTGGTTGATTTGTTTGTCGACTAGAATTCTCAAGTACGACATTTTCTGAAATTTCAGTCACCTTAGTTTCTAGCAGCACAATAGTTTTTGTAGTAACGTGTTGATCTTCTCCACCTTAGTGTTGTAATTCATTCACAACTAAAATGAATTGAATCTCCACCTGTTTATCAACACCACTACTCTCTCCCACACTAGTAGTCGTCACAACAGACTATACATTTGAGTTAAACATGGAATTCTCATTAAAGATCACATTCCTACTAAATATAACTTTACTCTCAAAAGGCGACCAAACTCCATATCCCTTTATTCCATCCCCAAAACCCACAAATATACCATTTTTAGCTCTCCTTCTAAATTTACCCTCATTAACATGATCGTAAACAATATAACCAAAAACTCTTAATAAAGAATAATTTGTGGTCTCACTAGACCACACCTCATAAGGTTTTTTACAATCAATACCTGTATGAAGTCCACAGTTGATCAGATAACATGTTGTATTTACTGCCTCTACCAAAAATCTTCTATCCAACCCAACATTAGAGAGCATGCACCTCACTCTCTCCAACAATGTCTTATTCATACGTTTTGTATCTTCATTTTGTTGCAAAGTATCCTTGATAGTATGGTGGCGAACAATTTCCTCAACGTTATAGAACTCATTGAACTCAGACCCAATGAATTCCAAACCATTATCAGTTTACAATCTTTTGATCTTCTTCCCAGTTTGATTTTTAATCAAAATCTTCCACTACTTAAAATTCTTGAAGGCTTCACTTTTATGTTTCATCATAACTACCCAAGTCAGTCTTGAGTAATCATTAATTATAGACATAAAGTACCTACTACCTCCAAGAGACTTAACCTTGGAAGGTCCCCAACAATCTGAATGGATGTAATCAAGTGCCCCTACATCTTGAATTTGAAACTTCCGAATCAAATCAGCAAATTTGGGATGAAAACAGAAACCCAAAAAGAATGGAAACAAGAACTTTTGGGCCAGAAACAAAGATCCTCATAAAAAGTTCTAAAAAAAACCTATGAAGAACGAAACAAAAACTTCTAGGTTGGAAACAAAGATCCTCGTAAAGAGATCTAAAACAAAATCCACGAATGACTGATTTGAAAATGGAACAAAAAACCCACAAAAGTTTGTGTAATGAAGCTTTTCCATAATTGCAAACAAACCAAATTGGACCAACTTGAACCAAAAAACAAATTAAACTAAACCAAATCAAGTCAGACCAAACCAAACCGATCTCACTGAACCGAACCAAATGCTTAAGTGAACCAAACTAAAGGAATTCAACAAAACCGATTGGATGCATCACGCTAAACCCCACATCAACAAAGGAACTTAACGGCAAACGAAATGAAGATGAACCACGGAGACATCAACACAAAGGTCGGACAAGGACAATGGGTGACAACTTTCACAATAGATCTGAGGTGTTGAATCATGAACAACGTCAGCAAACACAAATGTTGTGATGGAGTTAGAAAATATGCAACGGAAGAGAAACGGATGCAAAGCACTCTCATTACATCAATTCAAAGGAAAAACATACTTGGAAGAATTGAAATACAAAGAAAGTAACACTTACTTGTTGTAGCTCAAAATTGTCCCCGAGAACCTCCAAAAACTGATCACTTATTCACGAACCACCACTAGAGTTTCCTCGTTATTCTCGGGTCTTAGAACGAATGGTGGGATCCAAATTTTGATGAATTCTGGAGCAAATTTGAGAGAAAAAACACAGTTTTGAAAGTTGTGGGTTTTCTTCAATTTTCAGCAAAATTGAAACAAAACCTTCCTCTTTTTTTTTCTCATCAATTCTTCTCCTATTTATAGAAGATGCTTAGGTAAACTTCTGTTCGTTGGATTTTGTTCATTTAATTTCTAATTAAATTGAATTGAGTTTCTTAGCTTGTTGCACAAAAAAAAAAAAAACAGATTTGTCATATCTGTACAAGCATGCGTTGAGAATTACTCTAGATGTGATCATGAATAAGCAAGTTTTCCTATAAAGACCCAAGTATAAGCATTTATAGGTTTTCCTGGTGAGTCCAGGGTCGAACATAGAGATTTGTAATAACTAGGCGTTGAGATTAAATGTATGACTATGCGGTGACTGTATAAGTAAATATATGTCAATTTGTTGTTTGTGTATCTAAACTATACGAAAAGAATGAAAAGAATTTCCTACTACTATTAATGAAATGGACGCGGCGTTGGGTAGTCATATGAAACAATGCGTCAGATAGCATGCGTTGGAAATGGATGGTACCATGCGGTGAAAGTAGAGTTGAACACAAGAGCTAGTTGTTACCTAAACTTTTCAAGTACAATTACATACCTACAAACTGCGTGTGTGAATCCATCTCTCGATGTTTCGACGCCACATTTATCTTATCTCTAAGACGCATGGTAAGTTTGTTTTGGCAAAAGATGAACTACATATCTGCAACTCATCTAGTCTTAATTAATGCTAAAGATTAACTATCCACTCTCTCAAGCTCGACAGTCATGCTTACTACGTTTGTTTGTCAGACAACGTTATGCAAGCTAAAAATATGCATTAACCAGGATGTAACATACTCAGAATTGCTCAAGAAAAACTAGCTTTTAACATTTAACTCATTTAGCATTTATATAACATGGTGTAAAGTATTTAATATGGAAATGGATGGAAGATGATAGTCAATCAAACTTATATTAATGAAATAAATCATTCTCTCGAATGTCATTAACAAGATATAAGCAAGAAGGGGAGAAATGTAAATAAAATAGAGATGAAGAGCGTCAAGCCGCCACTGGCAACGTCTTGCTTCATGGAGGCTTGAGATGGTTGCTATCTGATACATATATTCCATAGGGTGGAGATTCTCACTCACTTGGAGATGACTCTGATGATGCTCAGAATCCTTCTCTCAGAAGAGCTCGAAATGGAGGCTGGTTATGGTGAAGGAGAAAAAGTGCAGAGCTTTCGCCTCTTGAACTGATCTCTCTCCTTTTTCTTCAATGGGGAAGCTTTGGGCTATTTATAGGCGTCGAAAAGTTGAAACTCATGATAACCTGACACCTTTACATTAAATTCCATGCCCTGTTGCGTAGACTTTTCACGTCGTCGGCTTATTTGTTCTGTCATATTCTGATAGCGTGTTATCCTTTTGCATATTGATATGACAACTTTTGGCCATGCGTCTGTATCTACTTTTTCTCAACGCATGGTCTCAACGCCTAGGCTCAACGTAGGTTTCCACTTGTTCTCGCAGCAACTTCGTTTCTTCGTGCTTCGCTCTTCTTTTCTTCTTAACCTTGCGTCAGGAACAGAAAAGCTCATCGTTTTTCAGGTATTTTCCTTTGTAAGTAGTGCCAACGCATGGTGATACATTTTTCTTCATTTAAATACCGAAATCATGCGTTTATCTCCAAAGTTACACTAATTAAATCAAATAGTGACTACAATAACTTGTATTTCTACAAGTTATCAACTTCTTAACTAAGAAATCAAGTAGACTTCTTAGCTAAAAAATTGACTCATAAATCTTAGTCAATAAGACAAAGAAGAAGGAAAAGGTGGAGGAAGAAGAAGTAGAATGAAACACCTCATCCTTTTCTTCAAAATTGGAAGTTCCAATTTTCTTATTTTTAATTAATTTCACAAATTAATTAAATATTAATTTAATATATATAATTAATTTAAATAATAATTAATTAAAAATTTAATTAATTATATTAAATTAATTTTCTACTCGTCCCGTCAATTTTCGACCCAATGAACCTCTATTCATCTGATCGATATTTAAATTATTATTTAAATATCTCAAACACTCCAATTTCGTCTAATTCATAAATAAACGAATAAACCATAAAATGCTCAATTTTCTAAATTTGAACACTTCAAATTGTCTTAATATATTGTTCTAAGGTTTAGTCCATGAGCTAACAAGGGGACCTAATGGACCTATAGATCATGAGCTCCAATGATTCAAAATTAACTGGTTTAAACTCTTTAACCTAGTTAATTAACGTTCATTAACTACCGGGTCACTCCACTAAAGCCTAGCAGTTGCACTCTCTTCACTGTAGATATATTTCTGTCCATTTGATATAACCATAATTAGTAAGTCAATCCTTCACAAGTTGTTCATAATCACAGCTGGATCAAAATATCGTTTTACCCCCATAATTACTTCTTGTTCCTTATATTCCACTGATCCTCTAATGAACAATTGGTTTGTGGTCCAACCAACAAATTGAGTCCCTCTCGGGCCAATGAGAGGGTGGGGCCCCTTGTTCAAGACCTGGATTCAGTACTTAAGGGAACAACTTATCTACTATCATTTAATAGGGTAGGAGCGCATTCCATCTTGCAGGGAGGGTTATGTCCCCAACTATCTGCCTGATCTTATCCCTAAAATGGGAGGCATATTAAGTCGACAAACTGGCCACTCTCACCCATACAGATTAAAGGATAATCTCAAACAAACAGGAGTTCATAGTTAGCTCAATATTAAGATTGAGTTACTTAGGTCATCAGGTTGAAATAATCAGTTTTAATAGTAAACAGTGTTATAAAGTAAACGTGATTATTTCTTAGTCCAGTCTTATGCAAACGCATTGCATAAAATACCCCCACTTACATGTCTCTACATGAACGATTTAGGATCACATCGTTTGAATCAAATACTAAGTGGGTCGTATCCATTGTGTTCACAAGATATAGTACCCAACATTTATCCATATACTATAGACCATTTTGGCTATTACTTAAACTTAATCCACTTTTATCATATAAAGTCTAAGTATTCACCATATAGTTATGGGTTCTTAGTTTATTGGATTTAAATACAATTCACATACACAATAACGATTTTATTGAATAAACCTCGATAACAACTTTATTGAGAAAAAACCATAAATTACAAACAATTAATTTTAGGACATAAAATCCAACATGTTGTGCATATTTGATTTTCACAATTCGCAAATGGTAGCCACAAACCACAAACAACTAGAAAACACAAATAGTGATTGAGAGCCCCATACGACGCCCACAAATATCCACAACAAAAAACAGAGGTTCCACAAGTTTCAAGAACGAACTACAACGGCAACAAACCTTCAAACAGTGGTAACGGATGGACAGAACACCCTTGTGCAGGCAACGAGTCTACCTTTGTCGACCAATCGACAGAGGCAGAGAACGGAAAAGGGCTTGGTGGCTAGAGTTTAATGAGACAAAATCTTAATGATCTCATTAACAGCAGATTGAAACTGTTCCTCTTATGAAGTTGTCAATTTTTACATTCACACCAAGGATTCTTTAATTGTCGAACAAATGCAGAATTTCGAAACCCTAATGATTAGGCTTTGATACTAGTTTGTTACGAAATCAACAATTAATGAATACAAAAGAACGTAAAAGTAGAGAAGATCGACACACAAATTTATGTGGTTCACTAACAATGTGTTAGCTACGTTCACAAGACAAAGGGAGAACAATTTTATTAGGAGAATGTTACAGGATTACAGATTGCCGCATAATTAATAATAGTTAGAGAGTTTATATAAGACAATTCTCTAAACTCTAGGTGGAGAAAGAAAATATTTAAATAATAAAATATATCAAATACCAATTCTAATTAAGTTTAGGATTCAAGACATTCCAACAACTATTTTGCACTAAATGAATGCACTAAATGAAAGGGAAGCAAAAGAATCTTCTAAATATAAACTATTTAAAATGCTTAGAACACACAGCTTTCGAAGGCTATAAAAAGGTTTTTCATTTCCCTTTTTTTCTTTTTTAATTCATTTCATAGCCTATTGCTTTGTTGTGTTTTTCTTTGTCAATTTATTTTGGTTAGGAAGAGACTCAAATGAATTAGACTTTTGTCTTATGGTAAATAGGATGAAAATTTTTCTTATCATGATTTTTAGGTTGTCGAGGTTTTTATTACTTCAAATTCATCCTTTCAACAATTTATGAACAGTATCCAAACTAAATTTTGACCATGTATCAGGATGGTTCCAACAAATATAATATTATTAGAATTGTTGAGGATAAGGATGTATTATATGGTTGTTGTGAGTTTTTTCGAACTACCCCAAAATAGTTTGTATCCCCTAGAGTACCCCTGATTTCTGCAAATACACTACATTCAAATAGAATATCACTCATCCCAACCTTTTGAGTATAGTATTGAAATTATAGTTTTGAGAATTTATATTCTTTAAATTATTGAAATAAATTTGAAATATTTAAATTTTATCTCCTATATTTTCTATAGATTTGATTCATCTTTTGGTTTTTGAATTAAAGGCCTCCGGTCTCGAACTTAATTCAAATGTCGTCCTCGATTGGACAATCTAGGTCAGATTGAATAGGAAGAAAGGGAAAGAGTTGATAGGGGATGAAGGATTAAGAACGAAAGAATAAAAGTTGTGAAGTATTTTTTTCTTTTTCTTTTTTTTTTTTTTTTTCCATTGATTGTCGATTGATTTTTGGATTTTTTTGAATAGGTTAATGCATGTGGTTGGATAGCATGTTTTAGCTCTAATCCAACTAGGAGTTATTGGATGATGTGTTTACTAGGGTTAATAGATATAAATGAGCCATCTTCTTAAAAGCATAGGTATAGTATTGTCACGGGGTGAAAGTCGAAAGCGTGGTGTGACGGTATACTTAACTTTGCAACTTTACATTTTAGGAAAAAACGTGGATATGCCCTATTTTTAAATACAAAACATAATTATTATTTATTCTTCTTGAATGTTTGGGGCTTGACATGTTTTTTTAGAATTTGGGGTATTTTTGTCATTCCATAATTACTAATTAAAAATCAATTTTGCTCTTTTTCTAATTTCCAAACTTTTCTTTGCTACTTTTACAATTGAAATTTTAAATTTTGTTATTCCTCAAGTTGGCCCAAAATAAAATCATTCAAGGTTCTTGGTTTCTGAGTTTTCTTTTCAAAACTCAAGGTTTTGTAGCAAAATCACTTATCTCTCTCTCTCTCTCTCTCTCTCTCTCTCTCTCTCATCTTTATGCTTTTGTGGTGTTGTTACCCTCTTTGAAAACATCAATATTAAGAATTTGAATGAAATTGGTTTTTATTACCTAATAAAATATTGATGGGTCAATAATGTTAGAAAATTTTGAATACAAAGAATGGGAAAGTGAAAAGAATAGATTGCCCTTGTATCCAGCACAACCAACCATTACATATACTCATGTCAAGTTTCCAAATTAAATACACAAATATTTCACAAACCCCATCCCATTCCTCAATATCCTCCAAAAGTCAATCCCTCTTCCACTTTCCCTATCTCTGTCAAAACCAAAACAAAACAACATGAACCAAATCAGAAGATTGTCCATTGGAAAAACATAGAGAGAGATCTCATAAATAAACACGTAAGACCATTTTGTGTTTTCCATGTTAAATCACAAAGCTTAAGCACATAGATTACATTAAAGACTCGAAAATCACTAATACCAACAAACAAATATCAATATCAATTAAGAAGGAAATGATGTTACGACAATTAAAACACAAAACCATATGCTCTAATACTATGTGAATCACTAAACTAAACAAACTTGAGAAGATTGGCCAGAGAAACAACAGAGAGCTCCTAAAGAAACATAGCAAAGTCTATTCATATTCAAAAAACTCTCATTCACTTATGAATTTGAAAATTAGCATAAAGCAATGTTGTTAAATCACAATCTAAAAGCTCAAACTGATGACTAAAGTCAAATTTAATATTATATCATCTAACAAATCTAACATAAATGACAATCTAGCAATCCAAACACATAACCGTTTATCCTAATACTCTATTGACCTAAAAGTTACAGTACATATATTATACATACATATATATATATATATAGGAGTAGTACCTGAAGGAGGAGAATTAGACATCCTTGGCAATGAGTTCACCATTGACAAGCTCTCTGTAAGCAGCAACAGGCCAGCTGAAGCCTCTGAAGACCAAACCGGTAGCCAAAGGCACATCAATGATAATCTCCTTCTGGGTAGGCTTCTTATCATCTCTAATGGCGATTAAGTAGCTCCTTCCAACCCATCCAATCCACCCAGCAATGTAAAGGAACAAGAACCCAGGAGTTATGAACTCACCCCAATGCCTCTGGTCACCACTCACAATCAAATGAGGCAACCCATCAGCCCCACAAAGAAGCCCTTGATTCCCATAAAATGCGAATCGTCTCTTCGTCTTCTCAACCGTGGCTTTCAGAGCAAGCGCCGGAGCGCTGTCGGGGGCGTAATTCTTCAAAGAAGACTGAAGTTTCTTGATCTGCTGCTTCTCCCTCTTGGCGAATTGCTTGGATTCCTTGCAGGGGGTGAGGCCGGAGATGTCGGCAACGGCGGGGAGAGGGGCGGAGAGGAGGATGGAGGAGAGAGCCAAGGCGGCGGAGAAGGCCTGAAGAGAAGATGAAGGGTTTTGATCTTGATTATGAGTGGCGGAGCAGAGGATTGATGAAGAGGGTTTTGGTTTTAAGGGGAATGGGGAACTCAATTTGGGCTTCAAGAGGGGTTTTGAGAGGTTAGTGGGGATTGTGAGAGACATTGTTGAGAGATATGTGATGGGTTTGAAGGGTTTGGGAATTGCAGAAAGAGAAAGAGGAAGAGGAAGAAGAAGGAGATTTGGGGAAAGAGTGTGGAGGGAAGGGATTTAGATTCAGAGAGGATCATAAGATTAGTGGTGGAGAAGAAGGTTTTGGATAAGATGAAGAGAGTAAGGGAAGCTGAGTTGGATTGTTGTAATTGGCACACCTTTTCTTTCTGATTCTCTTTTCCTATCTTGGATAAGAGAACAAACCCACTTCATTTGTCTTCTTTTTTTTTTTTTTTTTTTTCTTTCTTTCTTTTTCTTTTTCTTTTCAAAAAAAATATATATAATGGACTAAAACCATTTTTGTTTAGGATACATGCTTAAAACTACTTGAGATTTACTTTTGGATAATTATGTATTTTGCAAGTATATTTAGTCCATCAAAAAATCAAAAGTTATGACTCTCTCAACAAGTTGTTAATAATTATTTCAATTATTAATAATCGGTAGATTCTTAATATCTGCTTGGAACTGAATTTTAAGATGAGTATTTTGAGCTAAATTACTTAACTATAATTAGTTTAAAAAAATGTTATAAATTATTTTAATATTTGATTTCAAACTTGTACAAATGAATTAAATTTAACTAAAAGTATTTTTAAATTTTGATTTTAAGAGTAGTTCTAGAATCATAAAAATTACTAAAAAGTAGAAGGGAATAGACAGAAATTATAGGCTAAATTATGTTTAAAAAATGTTTTTGAACTATGTACTTTCTATCAAAAATATCCATAAACTTTCAACTGTTTCAAAAATACTCTTGAACTTTCCAGAGGAGTTCAAAAGTACCCTTATCATTAGTTTTGGATGAAAATCGTTGACGTTTTGTTTAAAAAATATCTTTGAATTTCAAAGTTTCAAAAATTAAAGAGTAGGAAGTTAGAGAAAAAGATTAGAAAGAGTTAAAGAGAGAAGAAGTTAGAGAAAGAAAAAAAAGGCAAATTGCACAAATTACCCTTGAAGTGTGGTGGTAGATGCAATTATATCTTCAAATTTTCAATTGTAAAAACTAGGCCATCAAACTTGTACAAGTGTTAAAATTGGAGCCTCAAACATACAATAATTGTAGAAATTTGACCCTCAAAGAATAAAAATTGAACCCACAAAGTTTTCCAATTGTTACAATTTCTATAATTATATAAGTTTAAGGATCTAATTTTAACACTTTTATAAGTTTGAGGGCTCAATTTTTATAATTAAAAGTTTGAGAATATAATTTCAACTATTGTCATAAATTAGAGGTAGTTTTTGTAATTTTCCAAAAAGAAACTAGGGAGATAGAAACCCATCAAAGAGAGAAAAGGTGAGAAAATGATATTTTTTCCCGAAAAGAATTAGAATAATATTAGAAATAAACATTATAACAACTTTAAATAGGGAAAAATAGGGAGATAGTAAAAATTAGAGAGAAATAAAAATAAAAATGGACAATTTTTTATTTAAAAAACATTTTAAAAAATTTAGCACAAAAAAAATAAAATAGGAGGATGCTTCTTTTTTCCAAATATGAAATATTAGTCTTTTTAAAAAAGAAAATCACTCACAATACCCTAACAAAAGTCATTTGGATAAATCATCTGTCAAATGATTGATTGAGAATCACTTTTAAGTTATTGTTTTTCTTTTTTATGTTTCCACATTCACTTCTCATCGTTTTGAAACATCAATGAAAATTTGGATCGTACCGCACAAATTATACTTTCATTTGAAAAAATAGCAAATCATAGAATTTTTCAGAATTAGAATAAAATGCAGGAGACGCACATAATTCATTTTCTATTAATCCTAAAATGCCCTTAACAGCTGCTTTAATTGTACTATAATTAATCTAGCAACTTTATTAACTATATTGTAATCAATATATCAAATTCATAATTCGAGTTCTATCTATTTCCTTTCAAATATTCAGCGTGAATTAAATTTCTCTTTTCATGCGAATATTTTGGCATAACTTTTGTTTCTTAATTTAAAAATTCTCCAAATTTGTATCTAAATAATCTTCTATCTTCAAATGTTGATTTAAATTTTCAAATCTCATATTATATTACTTTTCCTAAATCTATCTTTTTATATTTATATTTTATTTTTTTCTTAACCCCGACTAAATCATAAGATTTTAAAATTTTTTTTTTTATGATTCTTTACTATAATTTCGTTTTAAAGAGGAAGCATAAGGATACATCTCATTTTTTACCAATTCTTCTTATTTTTTAAATTTGGAATAGTTGCCATCTTTATGTTAACTTCAATTTAAACATGTAATATAGGTTTTAGTTCATAATTCCTTGTATTTGTCAATGAAATCAGCCTCAAAAAAATGATTGAAGCACCACTTGTAGATTTTGGAAACTTCAATTTATCTTCAAATCCCTAATGCAAGTGTTTCCATAAGCCTTAACTCTTATTTTCCTTTGCTTAAGTTCAAGTTAAAAACAAATGGTTAAGGTTGGCTAGAGTTGGCATTAAAATGGAAATTCTAGTGTTTGCCTTAGTAAGTATAATTTTTCCATTAGCTTTTAATAAGGGAAAGAGAGATGTGGTCAATGGTGTGTGTGATCAAAAGGAAAGGTGGGTGAGATTTAGGAAAATTTGCTAAGTGTGGAAAAATTTTCTTAAGTCCAAGTAGGTCAATAACGTATTTAATTAAGGAAATGTAATAAATAAAAGAATAAATAATAAATTAAATTAAATTAAATTAAATATTTTTCAGGAGATAATATTAATTTTGGGTGATTAGGATGAGGGGAAAAGAGGTGGAGTCACGTTGAAGCAAAGAGCTTGGTTGGCCAAAGGTGATTGGTGGGACTAGGCAACAGCTTGGTCTAGAAGCAAGCAGCTCAAAGAAGTCATCGGCTATCCCGATTCACTTGTGCCATTTTCGCCATTTTTGCACCAGATGAAGCTTTTTGAGTCAGGATTCTAACCCGGGGCTGTCGAATTGATTTGAAGTCAGTAAGGTTGAGAAAACTTGAAGAAACTAGAGGTTGTTGCTAAAATCAAGCAAACCAGACGGGTTAGTTTTGAGAAATTTTTTCAAGGGTGCTCGGGAAGGTTTTTGAAGCCCAATCTTTTTGGTAAGTCAATTAAGAGGTTATTTTTGAGTTCCATAAAATTTATTTGAAGTTTATTTGAAAGGAAAAGATATTTTGAAGCACTGAAAAATTGAGTTAAAAATAGGAGACTGTTGGTGACTGCCCAAGGCTATCGCCCACGCCTGCTCACCCGCAGCCCACACTCGCACCCCTAGTGCCTCACTCGCACGCCTGTGCGACAAACGCAGGCCCACCCACACACCGATGCGGCAAACGACACCCCTGTGCGGGAGTTGCCGCCCACACCCATCAGCATCCACACCCACGCCCTTGCCTACGCCCCACACCCACCAACTGCCCATTTTTGGTGCCCATAGCCATTTTGGGTATTTTTGGACATTAATAGGTATTTCCTTGAATTATTAGCCTCAAGGAGATGACCTAATGTCTCTTAATTGATATTTCAGGTTAAATTAAAGTTAAAAAAGTCTATAACCCTCAAGGATCAGGCCCGAACTGTGAGTGACACGTGTTTTCTTTAAAAAGATTCAATTTATGATTTCTAGCCATGATTTCTTATGAAAATGTATTTTCTTGATGATTTTGTTAAACATTGAGCATGATTTGCTAATTTCACATAAAATGCTAAGTATGGATTGTTTAGCTTAAAAAGGAAGTTATATGTTTTCTTATTTTCAGACGTTTTCCTTCTAAAGTGTATGTTCGGAAAGCATGACTTTTACTTGATTTTTATGGCTTGAAGAGCATGTATGATTAAATAATGCTTGTTTCTGAGAAATTGTAAAGTTTTCTATGAAATGCTCTTCAATGAACTGTTTGTTTCAAAGCATGCTTATATTTCTTAAAATGTTTTATAAAGGACCCAATGCTGAAGGACATTGAGAAGGCATATGGGCAACCTTGAGATCATGAAGGAACTCAATACTGAAGGACATTGAGAAGACATTTGAGTATCCTTGGGACCCAGTACTTAAGAACATTGAGAAGGTACTTGGGCAACCCGAGATCTAATTATTCCTATGTGCACATAGAAAGAGTTGACGCTATTGTGTTAAAACTACTCCATATCAAGGTTGTTTTTGACATTGAGTGTGTTGAGCTTGCTCCGCCTCAACTAAGGTTGTCTTGAATTCAAAAGTAATGTTTGATGAGTTTAGAAGCTTTATTTCAATAAATTTTCTAGCTTATTTTTCCCCAATGCCTAAGCATGATTTTTATGTCAAAGATTATGTTTTCCATTATATGTCATTCACTAGGCTTTCCAACTCAGGTTTTTCCATATTTTCTTTTCCACCCAAGTAGTGAAAGAGTTCCTGAAGCTTAGCCTACTCAAGCCACGTCCTGCTCAAGATTCAAGTTATCAGCAAACACCTTTCTTCCTAGTTTTTTTTTGTATGTGTAAATGATTATGGGTTAAAGTGGCATGTAGACATAGTTAGTTGAGTTTGGTTTGGGGACTGAGAATGTACATTACGTATGTAATCTAAGCTTGTCTTAGTTGATGCTAAATGTTCGATTGACGTAAATATTTACCCTTATGATCTTATAATTATTTTGGATGTTGGTTTTGTATGCTATGTGCCTTGAGGAAAAGATATTGTGGGTGGCTATGCTAAATGATGTTTCCAACAAGTTAAACAAGTACAAGTGGACAATGAACCTCACAAAAGGGGTGATGTTTACTGTCTTCACACCTTTTTCCAAGTTAAAGAGGGTAATTTAGGAAGGGGTGTGACAGTTTCAGTGTTTGGAAGGTTGTACACTGAAGCGTTTCTTCAAAAGAACAGTTAGAGCACCACTAATCAATAATCTCACTCTCAGATTGTGGATTTTTCTTTTGAAATTTCTAAATATCGATGGAGTAGCTTGATAAATGAAACATGGAAAGCTTTTGAATCCGTTAATTGATTATTATGGGGCAGTAGAGAGGGTTTTGTTTTGTTTTGGGATAATCGTGAACTTACGAACCAACTGCTAAAAATTGATGGGTCAGTTTTACTATATGCAAAGATGACATGAACCAAACAAGTACAACTACGTAAACTTACGAACCAAAATTGATCCCTTTTGGGGCCAAATATCATCCAAAATTGATCCCTATTAAAATCATCACAAGTCCAATATTTTTTACCCTATTGGGGCCAAATACTTAGTGTTATGCGAATGCACGTACCAAGTTATAGTATAGTAAAGCGGTTAAGAGATCGAATATCATCCTCTAGAGATCGCATGTCTGGATTATGCTTATCTATTCTAGAGTAGTGTCAATTTTATAGAAAATACAAAAACATAAAAGTCCATAACATCTATAGAAAATACTCATACAATTAACTTAAATTCATAAAGAAATACATCAACAACCTAAAACTAAAGCATTTAGCCACTCATCATCACTACAAATGTATTCTCATATACACTGCAACAACATAAACATTAAAGAAAAGTAAAGACAAGGGAAACACTACTCTCATTGTGAATCTTGTCGGTGGAAAACGTCACGATCTCCTTGATTTTCACCTTCAAAATCGTCGAACGGCCTCTAATCAAGTCTCCACTCTCTCCTCCTTTTTTCCAAGCTAAAATGCTCTCCAAGGCTCTGAATTTCATGGTGTGATCTTATGTGTCGGCTGAGCACAACCCCAGAGCTTATATAGAAAGAAATTTCTGAAATTGTTAATTTTCCTAAAATACTGCCTAGCACCGGGACACTCTACCCTTGAACCACAACATTGTGGCTGCACTGCAATGCTTCACCATGGTCACTCCTCGACACCATGGTGTTGCATTGCTTTTGGACGGCTCGACTTTCTCTCCTCCTTTCCTTTTCTCCTTTCAATGGTTGGCTCGATATTGACTTCTTTGGGCAAATTTGGTCTTTTTAGCTCTTTTTAACTCTAAGTCTCAAACTCGAACACACTCCCTAAAAATCACTAACAAACGACATCAAATCTAATAAAATAGATTTGATAAAATTATATAAAAACTATTTTAAATCCAACACAAATAATACACATTTTCACTTTCTTACTTGACCAGACAATTCAAGCAGCCTGGTACCCAAAAAAACAACAAGTGTAGCCATACTTAGAAGGTTCGATTTTTTCATAAAACTTTCATTTATTCTAATTAGAAACAAGATAAATGTCCCAATAGTTTATAGGCTTGTTTTCAAATATAGCAAAATATGCCAAAATATTTAAAAATCTTATTTTTATCAATAGATTACTATCATCTATGATTGTCGATTAGTGATAGACACTGATAGATGTCTATCAGGGACTTTTTGGCGTGCTGAATTAAGTTCATATGTATATGAATTTTATATGTCTGTGAAATTCATATGTCTATGTTTTGGGTGTTTGAGGTGCTAAGTTCATATGTTAAGAGTATTTGGTATAGTTTTTTTTTTTTTTTTTACATATATAATCTGTATTTATGATGATTATTTTTGTTTGGAAACTTTTTAGTTCAATAATTCTATATATATATATATATTTAATAAACTATAGATTGTACTTTATTTTATTGTTTTTTAAGCACATATATTGTTGAAAGTTTTGGAAAATGAGATTTCAGGTTTACTTTTGGATCATGCATTTCATTTTTTTTTTTTATTTAAGAAATCATTTTACAGATTTGTGCATGCGACGTTTCTAGTTAAGTCATTTTTATTTTAACATTATAAAAAAAAACCTTTTAAATAATAATAGCCATGTGTCTGACAATTTTTTCTCAAACGTGTTTTTCTATATAAGTTCGTTTGATCTCTTACATGATAAAAGTGATTTTATTAATTTTAAATTGCTATAAAGAATGACTATAAATTATCAAAAAACCAAGAATTTAACATCGACAAAATTTATGTACCTTTGTGTTAACAATGATGTTTTTATTGACAATTTTGTGCATCAACTTGATATAAACATTTATTGATGTTTTATATGTATTTTAAATCATTTGTTATTTTTAAGTTTTAAATTAAGGTTTTATTGATGGGTTTATGTCATGAGCGAAAACAAAACAAAAAACTTGTGTGTCAATAAAGCCTAAATTTGTAGTAAACATGAGTTAAAATAATGGTCATCGGAGTTGGTGGAGTGGCTACCATCGAAGGTCGCCGGAGTTGGCCATCAACAGTGGTGGTTGGATGTTGCTGGAGTTGGCCGTAGGCGGTGATTGTCAGAGTTGGTTGTCAGAGGTGGTCGCCGAATTTGACCATCGAAGGTGGGCACAAGAGTTGGTTGTCAGAGGTAGTCGCCGAACTTGGCCGTGGAAGGTGGTTGCTAAAGTTGAGCAATAAGGCATTGGTGGACATGGAATAACATGTCAATGAGGGTTGAGTGCCCTATTCGTGGACATGGAATAACATGTCAATGACATACAAAATTGACCTCCCAAATAACAACTTCAGTTCACATGTCTCAACTCATCAATCTCATTGATAGACAATGATAATTTGCTATATTTGTAAATATTTTTAGTAGTTTTGAACTTTAAAACAATTACCCTAATTTATATATTCCAATTCAGCTCACAACATTAAAATAGCCTCAATTTAGTACAAACACCCTGTCACCAAAAGGTTTCCATATAATATAGCCTCAATTTAGTATAAACACCATGTCACCAAAAGGTTTCCATATAATTGAGAATTATCATACATGGATATTAAATTGGAATATGAATATATACAGAACTATCAATCAATATTTGAAAAACAAAACAATAAGAGTTGTCCTCAAATTCCTAAATCACAAGGATGTTATTGAAACCCAGTAGAATGCAGGAAGACACAATGATTCAAAGTAAACACGTCCAAAATACACCACAAAGCATGTCAAAGAAACACCTTTTTAGGTATAGAACACTGTAAATTTGCCTTGTTATATGGACAGCCATTCTAATACATTTTAGAACACAAAACTTGTCTGCGGAGTTTTACACGGTTACATCACCAAAACTCACAAAAAAGGCAATTCCCATCATGCATTACAAATTTTTCTTTTTTTTTTTTTTTTTTTTTTTTTTTTTTTTTTTTCCTTTGACTCTACGCAATATACTGGCTAAAAGCTCAACTGACAGAGTGAGATACAATTGAATCCTAGACCGAAATTACATGTTGAACTAAGAAAAACGAATTCTGTAAACCAAATTACATTTATAACTGCAAGTTAAAAGCATATATAACGATCCTAGAGTACAGCAGAAACATAATAGTAATTACGACCAATAGAACAGTCCTCCTGGCTTCCTTGCATGAAAAATGGCAGAAGCAAGCTTATGTCCGTGCTCAATTTTGTTAAACCTTGGCCAAGCATATGACCTTTCTATGATGGACTGAAGAAAACAATCGCCTTCAAGTGGTAAATATTTAAGTACCCAGGATTGGCAGGTGAAGCATCCATCCATAATTCCTAGAATTGTATGATTCATTGCTCAATGGCGATGGTATACTCCTCATTGCAATGATCTGTCAAGTACTTGGACCACCCAGGTCACGCATGGCTATGCTACATATAACAGAACTAGACCCTTGAGATTAAGTTATAAGTGATTCTCATGAGCATGTCTTTTGAGCTCTCTATCTGCATAAACAGATCGATTCTTGCGGCTTCCATCTTCCAAAGCATGGTGATGGTTATTAGACATAGAATCGTTCCACTTCTTTCCTTCGGAATGCCAATCAGGGGACCTTCCAGCTTTTCTCTTGCGGCTATTCAAAGCTGGGGAAGCATCATCTAGCATCTCCCCTTCTTCAACTATACTCTCTGCTTTGGCCCCCCACGAAGTGTGGTTCTTGGTTCCTACATGATGTGCATTTAAAGATTCATCACGAACCTTTCCATCATCTTGGTTATCAACCTTAGACCAGTTTTGCCCTCTCTCCCGTCTGTTTTTCTCATCCTCTGCCGCTAATTCTACACCATCTTCCAGCTCTCTCTCAATGAGATCATCTTCATCCATCACATCTTTCTTCCTGGACATCTCTCCACGTGATTTTCTTCTTTTCTCAAGTGCTGCCTTGACTTTGTCTCTATCAATCATTTTGATAGCTTCTTTGGGTGACTGGCCAACTGGACCCTCCCGAACCTCAACATTTCGAGAAACTATACTGCTAGACTTGTGAGATACACCATCATCCCTCCATTCTCCTGCTTCCGTAGTCTCGCTTTTACTATTGTTCTTTTCTTTCTCTTCTCCAACGTGCTCCACTACAGACCTTGTTCTATCTGAAATATCTTTGCTATTATCCTTGTACGGCACTTCATCAGTATGATGACTATCTGTTAATTCTGGGTCCACCTTGTGACCGGTAATGGTACTACCCCCCTCCGTAGCAGTCCCATTGTTCTTACCAAGATTCTGGACAGCTCTTTGAGGTACCCCATGATTGTCTGCATATGAATGCTCAGGTGCTGAGCAAGATGACATTTGTTTTGAAGTCTGTTCCTCAGTTGCAGCAGTAGCTTTTGCTGCATTAGGATGACTTGGACCCCCAACACTACTTCCATCTACTTCACTTCCCTGAGCTGGTGGCACACGATTTTGCTCATATAGTTCTAGCATTTGATTGCTAACCTCTGCAACAAAGATAAATCAAATGATTAGTTAGAACTCCCAGTTGCTCAACTCAAAGACTTCAACAAAACAGCAGTCTGAAACAGCTATCTTATCATAGTTGACACTCAATCCTGAAGATCTATGTCCCAAATGAGATGATAATATATCACGTTCTTCATCATTATTCACAGCAGTCAAGGAATGAATTGTAAATATTTAAAATCATCTGGATCAGGTTGGTTTTTTGACAATTCTAAAGGGACGAGAATTACAAATATCAGAGCCACAAACAGCAAAGGCTGTCAATTTTGGTCAGAGATTATCTCAATTGACAAAATGAAGGGGCACCAACCCTCCAATTGGCGAGGGGTAACGTCAAATTCTTGCCACCAAACCTTCTCCCCATCCGATGGAAGCTTCACTTTTAGAAACTTGGCAGCAAGAAAAATGGCACCTGCTGCAATGTGATGGGGCTTAAACTGCAGACAGAGTGATGTCCTCAACCTGCCCAAAGAACTAGTGTCAGAGGAGGTTTTTGACAAGTTTTAGAAGAATGAATGGAGAGAAGAGACTATCTAGTAGGAACTACAAGATTCATGAACGACGAATAGCTTCTTGATCTTACCCATCATTGACAAAATTCCATGCAACTTGAGCTAGTGCATTCTGGGCAACCTTAAATTTTTTTATTGCTTCAACAAGTGGTTTGTAAGGGTGATGAATATTCAGGTCAAAAGCTAAGGTTGCGAGCACAACTCTCTCACCAAGTAAAATTAACTCCTTCTGTTGCTCATAAACTTCCTGCATGATTTAAAGAGAATGATTAGAAAGAAGTGAAACTACAAGATTTAGTGCAATCATAATTCAGAAATGAAGTGTGTGTGCACATACATGAGAGAGAGAACATGGACATCAGAAAGACCGACTACTTGATAGGTAACTACCAATTTAGTAAGCAAGCATATTAACAGGCTTTAAACAGCATCAGTAAGAGACAACCTTCTGTTTGATCCTCTGGGCTGCAGCAGGATTTTTCATGTGAATAATTTCATAGGAAACAATGATTACATCCTTTAGTGGGCGAGGCGTCTCTTCAACCTTCCCAGCAAGGAACATACAGACAGTTGCAATGGTCTGCATATCATACTATTAACATAAGTCTAAATATCCTGATAATCACTCAATAGCTCTCCATCCTTTACTCTTTAACATACACCATTTTTCATGATATTACCTTCTACACATTAGCTGTAAATATTGGCTAACATATTCAACAAAGAACCCTTACAAACTAAATGAATGAATCATATGCAGTGTACGAGATAAACTATTTATGAAAAAATTAAGTAATCTAAAAATAAAACTAAACAGTTACACCATAGAAAACCATAACCACACAAAAGGGCAAAAGATCCTTCTGAACAATATTTCAACTCAATAAATAGTTAGTTGACTTGTTTTATGGCCATTAGTCTAGCAGGGAGGTGCTTCGGGATCTTGTTATTCTTTTCGCCTCTACTTGGTCTAGCACTTCTAAATTGTCTTCTTATTATAGTCTTATCTCAAATTGTTAAAAATTGGGCATTGTTTTTGTAAGCCTTTGGTGTGTGGGGATATCTTGTCTCCCCCTCCATTTACAATCCTTTTTGATAATGAAATGTTAGTTTCTTATCAACAAAAAAGAAACTGTTTGTGTTGACAATTACAAGTGGAGGCCGTGAACCATACAAGACCACAAGAAACAAAAGGAATGGACTTGTCTTTGTATATAAATATAGACCACACATTTTAAACAACTTTTTAAATTGATATCCAATTTTTAAATCTCCTCCTGAACACATTTAAAAACACTAAAACTATAAAATACAACTATGAACCCTTTGTTTTCAAAATTCTGTTTTGCCAAATGCACCCTACGTAGATCGGTTATTTTTTAACGAGAGGCAACATTCCATTGATGGATGGAAAGATATATAATGTTCAAGGAAACAAACTCCCTAAGGGAAGATGAGAAGAAAAAAATAACAATCAGAAAAACCAACAAAAGGCAAAAACAGAAGCCAGCAGGAAAGACTTGTACAAAACATAGATGTATAGTTTTCAACAAATTAAACAAAGCGTTCATATAATACATTTTAAAGCTTGACACAGAATTGTTTATATTTCATGACTCCATATCATTACACTCACTTCTCACTGCTAAGACATCTGAATGTCCTATGTTACGATACAATAACCAATCTATTATTGTACTAGCAAGGACCTAAATGGATATGTCACCCCTACATAAGCAAGAATTAAAACACTCTGATTGACACACCATGAAAAAAAATATCAGGTCCATAACTTTGTTATGGTTAAGCTAAACAAGAAACATACCCTTCTATCATTCTTTGCATGAGACTGTCGAAGAAAGAATCGATGACAGAATATTATTGCTGTGGCTATCGTTACTTGAGGCCTGCATTACATATGATTTTAGAGATATACTAGTAATGAATCAACCCTTATATTAGATGATTATCCATAATATTATGAAAGAACCTTATTAACTTTCTTTCTTTCTCTCTCTCTCTCTCTATCTCTTCCAAAAAAGAAAACAAAACTTTCCATCGAAAAAATGAAAAGAGATAAATACTCAAAATACATGATCTTCAAAAGAGAAGAGAAAGAAAGTAAGACAAGGGTAGACAAAACTATTGAGATACAATGAAAAGAAAACTCCAAATAAGCAAACTCTTAAAAACCTAACAAACCAAAAGCCAAAAAGTAACCTAACGCCATAGATCACAGAAACTTAAAATCCTATGCGAACAAAAGACCAACAAGCAACTGACAAAAATAATCCTCGAAATTGTGAGCATCATTCCACAGCTAACGAGGATCAAGATATCTTGAATAAACTAGGAAACCGAGTCTTCAAAAATCAAAGAAAACCAGCAAAACAAACCAACTACTATTCAACTACCGCTTCCAAGCTTGCAAACTACTAGAAGAAACACTTCTTTAAAGGAAAAGAGTCAGGCTTGGTCTTAAGATCACAAGAATTCCACTATTAGTTCCAGCCCTAGACAAAACCAAACCAGCTAGACTTTAACTGAAGACGAACGAGGTGGCATTGATTTTAACTGTAAACCATATTTTTCAATCAAAGAAGAGGATTTGGCAGTAATAATGCGAGACTTATCTGCTTGAACATTTTCACCATTCTAAAATAAGGTATCAGAACCGTCTGGAAGTAAACCTCTAAAATATCATCAACATCTACTGAGCGTGCTTGAGAGTCCATCATATCCTCACTAATACTGATTCTCCATCTGAAACATAAATACTGAGGGTGAATGACTAGAAACTCCTTTAACAAAAGGAATATTTGACCCCAGGATATTGATGACTAATTGAATAAAATTCATACCAGGTGGTAATGGGAGTGATTCGTCTATTGCTAAGAATCTACTACTAAGAGACCTGCACAAGACTCCTCAGTAGCATCTGAATTGATCTCAGGGAAGGTTGGCTTTTCATTTTCTAAACGTAACTCCTCATCAACTGGCAAGGGAAATCTTTCATCATCCACATCCTTTTTACCATTCTTATATATATATATATATATATTTTTTTAATAAGAGACAATTTCATTGATGTATGAAATTTCAAAAGAAGAGGGGGAAAGAACCCCGAACCAAGGGAGTTACAAAAGACATCTCCAATTGGTCAAAAGAGAACCATATGGATGGAATAATTTAGACAATTTACACCAAAAGATTGCAATGTTAAGCACATGATAAAAAAAAAAAAGGTCGTAGTGTTGTGCTTTGTCATTGAAGAGATGGCTATTTCGTTCAAGCCACATCGACCACAAAAAGGCTCTAATAAGCTGCTTCCAAGGGAGACCCATTCTACCCTTGAATGGATGACCCTCAATCACGAGGGAGAGGAATCAAGTAATATCCAATGGAAAGACCACATACCAATTGAAAGCATGAAGAACGTGGTTCCAAATCTATTGGAAAAAGGCCAAAATATGAAGAGGTGACTTTGAGTCTCATTACCCTTCTCTTACAAAAAGTGCACCGATTAGGGGAGATCGTCAAAGAGGGGAGATGAGCTGAAGCTCGTCACGTGTAAGGACAGCCTTGTGTGCAAAGTTCCCACAAAAAGAATTTGATCTTTTTGGGGTAATGGTCTGACCAAATAGCTTCAGTACCTAAGAGCAATTCAAGATTTAGTAGAGAAGGCCCCAGATGGTTCAGGCTACCACTTGTCATTGGATTGTAGAGGTTGATGATTGGTAAGCAAAAGTGAGCAGGCTACCACTTGTCATTGGATTGTAGGGGTTGATGATTGGTAAGCAAAAGTAAGCAAGCTACCACTTGGCATTGGATTGTACGGGTTGATGATTGGTAAGCAAAAGTGAGAGCTCAGCCTATTCATCGGTCTCCAATTCATTGAGATGCCTGCAAAGTTGGAGATTCCAACACCCTCCAACATGTTCCATAGCTCGAAGACCATGGCCTCCTTGGCAAGGGAAAGAGCAAATAAGTTGTGGAAGGCTATATGTAAAGGGGGGTGGGTGCTTACCCATGTGTCGAGCCAAAAGGAGATAGAACACCCATTTCCAAGGGTAACAACAACATGCTGATCCACCAATAGTTGGAGGATAGACCGGGCTTTCCATGAGCCTTTGGCAGTGGACATAGATCAGGGATTCAAGACCCACCTTTGTTATCACATAAGGAAGGAGCCAAATTTGGCAGCAATGGTGCTTCTCCACAAAGCATACTTTTCCTCAGCTTGTTGTCATCCCTCTGTGGTCATCACCGTCCTCGCCCCTTCAATGTCCACCTACGTCGTGAAGCTCCCTGCCACCAATTCTTGTGGGTTTCTCTAATTATTTGCTATTTCCGGTGAGTTTTTCAATAAGCTTTTTCCAACTACGATGCAATATAAAAGTTGTAGCATCATTTTGGTGAGCTTTTGCATCTCTCAGAACAGTCATTTTCTCATAACAAAGATCGAGGATATTCAGGAGTCATGCGATTACCCAAGTTCAAATCCTTTTCTAGTCGATTCTTTGAGTGTGTTGTTTGGCCTAGCACTGGAGGAAGATTGAATGTTCATGTACCAATCGGGTTTGGCAAAAAAGGCGGGCTAGTCTTTTGGGAAATGATTAAAGACTTTCTCTTTAATTTGGATAAAGTGAAGATTTTGAATCCTGTTGCAAAAATTGTGGCCAAACCAATATATCAACCAAAGAATTTTGGGTTAGATGACGCAGCCAAGAGTTAAGTGGAGGTGCTAGTGGAAAATCAAAACGATCATTCCCCTGGTTTTGGAAAATTAAATCTTACTCAAGCAACACTCAAACTTCTTATTGGGTTAAAAAAGATCATGATGCGCTTCAGCTTGAGTTCAATGAACTATGGATAATTTCAAGACTTTTTGCAGCGATTTTGAAGATCACTACACAACCAAAGTGTTGGTCAATCTATTCTTTGATGATAAAGCTTTGATTAAAGTTGTCAACGGAAACTTAGCCAACTTTATTGATTCTCCAAAAAAATGGACGATTTTTGAAGATTTTCAATTGCATTTTGAAAAATGGAATAGCATAATACATAGTCATCTGAGATTTATAAAGGGATCCAGCAGTTGGACTTCAATTAAAGATCTACCTTTAGACTATTAGTCTCGTGAGACTTTTCATGCTATTGGGGCTTATTTTGGTGGTCTTATTAACATAGCAGTTGACCTATCAATATGATCAATTACCCGGTGGCTCAAATTCAAGTCTAGCAGAATTTCTGTGGTTTTATGCCAGCAACAGTTGAAATTAAGAATAAAACCAGAGGAAATATTTTCCTTCATTTTGGTGACATTGAAGTCTTCGACCCTCCAAAATATTGTTTATGACGCTTTATTTGAGTCATTTTTTTCAATCCAGTCAATCTTTTTCATTTAAAGCAGGTTGTGAAAGATGAAGATATTGATCCTACAATTCAAAGCCATGAAGTAAACTTTCATAAATCAATTCAGAATTTTCCATCAGTTTCAAGGGATACCTTTGAGTTGTTCGGGATTTTGGAGAAAGCTCAAGAATTCAAACTATTAGCAAATCAATCTAGGTCATCACAAGAAGAAAAGTATGGGAATGATGAAAATGAGGCACCAGATTTTTCATTGCAAACTGCTTGTGGTAGCTTAGAGGAAGTCAATGTTGATGAGGAAGCTTTTAATACGGAAGAAAACGGTATTTTTGTTGATATCCGTGAGTGTCCAGGCCAGCTTACGCGCACCTCGACTAATCTCACGGGACGACCCACCTGACCCTACAACATTTGGATGTCAAGGAAACTCATAGGAAATTAATTCCTAGGTAGGTGGCCACCATGGATTGAACCCTTGACCTCTTAGTCATTTATTGAGACTATGTCTCCTTTTTTACCACTAGGCCAACCCATGATGGTTAGAAGAAAATGGTATTTTAAAGACAGTTAGATTGTTGGAAGAAGATTTTCCTGCTTCTGGGAGGTTTATTCCTACTTTTCCTATGTACTATACCCAAAAAGTTGTTGATCATTCTTCTTCTGAGTTTCTAGTAACTAATTCTGACTCGTTAGAGGAGAAATGTGTCCGAGCTCATGTTCCTTCGTTGCCAAGGAAAATTATCTACAAAGTTCGGAAATGAGTTATCATTCTTCAAAGGTTTTCAGTCAATCAACTCTTTCCATCCATAGTTCAAAGGTTCAATTTACTAAAGGCATTGCTTGTCACTCTTCTACCAAGGATCTCTCTCGCCCCTATGATTTTGATGAAGACTCAGTTGTTAGCATGAGTAGTGAAGAATCTGATTTTCACCATTTGGACCCAAATTCCCAAGGAACCATATTCAGTAGAACATATAGGGAAGCTTTTGACTTGTTGTTCCATAGGACTAAGGAAAAGTAGTTTTTTTTTAAAAGGAAAAAGGTCTCTTTCATTGAGATGATGAATTGAGACAATATCTCAATCTCAAGGATACAATATAGAATAATAGTAAAATGACTAAGGAAAAGTAGTGTGTTCAAGATACAAGGTTGAATGCTTCTACTTTGTCTCCCTCTTGGATACCTTCCGAATTTCATTCAATTGTAGAAGCTTGTGGTCTTTAGTTGTGTAAAGTGGGTTCAATTTTCCCTGATCTTACAGAATGCTCCTTCACTTTGTTTTGGTGGTCCTTTGGGTCGAAGTTACAATCTCTAGGTTTAATTTTTTTAAAGATGGTCAAAGGTGGTTCTTGCATTTGTTGGGTTCTTCTTCCTTTAAAATTTTGTGGGCATGCTCTCAAGCTTAAAGCGTTCAAGTTTTCAATTATACATTTGGTTTGTAAGAGCTAAACGGTCTTTCCCAGATAAACTTCTTCATTTGATTGCTCATTTTGGTACAGTATGGGTTCAAACCTCTACACCTTAGATTTGGATTGATTTTATTTCTCATGCTTCGTTTTATTCTTCTCTGTACTCATTTTGGAAATGTTGGAAATTTTTTCTTTTGATTTCCTCCTAATTTGTGCATTAGTCTGTTTTCATTTTATTTTATCAATGAAAAGTCGTTTCCTTTTCAGAAAAAACAAAAAAAATATATATATATGGGGAACCATCTTAGTTGGTTTCAAATTGGGTAAGCCCAAAAAGAAACATAAAACTATAAGGTATCTCCCTTACTAAGATGCTCTTATTCAAAGAAAATGATAGAAGCCCTAAGGCAAATAGGGCACTCCCCAACCTATTACTCAAGACTAGTAAGCCCCCCCTTCTCACTCTCGGAATTCTTTAAAAATGCCCCTACTATTAAAAGGTCCTAGTTGATTCTTCACTATGCATTGCTTATGGACCCATTCCAGTTGATCCTTTGTGGGGGTATATATCACCAAAAATAGTTACTTTGGCATTTGACAGCCCACTCCATCTAGGTAATTGATTAATGGTGCATCTTGGGTCTGCCAACAAATTATGTGTATGAATGGCCAGAGGTGAAAAAGAACAAATTGTATGGCCCATGGAGTTAGCTGCAAAATCTACTAAACGACCAAATGGATACCCTTGCCTGAAATGGTGCATTTGAGACATCAGAGTGCACAAATGAGATAATTTGGCTTGTTCCATGAGATTGCAAATGGCTAAGGCCGATCTGGGTAGACCATAAGTAGAAGTTGCACTCCACATGGCACCAAATATTGGTGTTTTGAAAAGATCCGCCCTAGTTCTACTTCCACTGTCAAATGCAGCAGTAAAAGATACATCCACCTTTAGCGGCTCATTTGCATTCTTTTATTACTTAGTGAAAGATACATCTTGGAAAAGAATCCAAATCTATTACTAGATGCCTTATTCTCTTCAGCTTTGCTAAAGAGGGCACAAAAGCCAACGACAATAGTCCAGTCATTGATTTTGAGAAACCCACTTTGCTTGGTCAGCTTCCTAAATAGAGAGTATGGCTCTAGAAACTTGGGAATGGTCACAAAGCTAGCCAACGCTTCCATGGAGAAATAACATAGGATCCACCAATTAGAACTTAATTTGCTTATGGACGACTCCTCAACGCTACAACCCACTCTCACACCAATAAATTTGGATGACTCTAAGACAAAAGAAGAAGATACAGATGGCTACAAGTCCAATGATTACAAGAATGAATATGAGGGCATATTTAGTTATGATGAGTTTGATCTTCAGAACTTTAAATTTTTATTTGTGATTGTTCTGGTAGATGTTTCGTGCTTTTTCTGAGATATTAACTTGACTTCGTGTTGAAAGACTAATATTTGAACCTTATTTATCTTTGATATATTTTTCTTAAGCCTTACTTCTTCTCTGGAAGAGTTTGTATTGTGTATATACACATGTATATATTTTTATGTTTTTCTATACATAGTGCACCTCAAAAAAGAAAAAGAAATAAACAAACAAACAAAACAAAACAAAACAAACTTGTGCCTTATGTGTGCCTTGCATCTAGGCTCCAAAGGACCACTACGCCTTAGTGTGCCTTGAGCTTTAAAAAACATTGCTCTAGTCCAAGGTCAAGCAACTTGAAAATTTAACTCCTCAAAGAAAAAATCCAAATCAAATCATCAAAGACAACACCTAAAAGGGTGGCGAAGATCCTTTGCCACACAATTGCAAAGGATGCAACACTATGGACCCATCAAACTATGGTTGGCAACGGGGGCGGGGCGGGTGGGGGTTCCCCATCCCCGTGGGGGGAATTTACCCTGACGGGGATTCCCTGAGATAGAGCGAGACGAAATGCAAGACCACTACCAATAAGTAGAGTGAATCATATATATATAAATGGGTGATTGGAGATAAATCGCGGGGGGGGTGTCGGGGTCGAGATATTTTTGTTTACCCTACATCAAACCAGACAAAATCTTCGAAACACGATCCAAAGTGTTAATTCTTCCATGAAAGATCTGCCAAGGAAAGAACTTAACTTTCTTGGGAATTTTAATCTTCCATGGTAAGGAAAAGGCCTACCGATCGGAAGGAAAATGATTCACCAAAGACAAAAGGCTAATGATGTTTGTCATTTCCCTGTTGGACAACAAACAACAAAACCCAAGATCAAGGGAGGGATTACTCTCCAAACAAGAAAGAACATAGGTCATCCAATAGTCTTTTCTCTTTTAGCAAGAAAAAAATATCAATGATGTACGAAATTTACCAAAGAAGGGTAAGAACCTAGGCCTAAAGAGTTAAAGAAGATTCCTCCAATAGGCCAAAATTTATAAGACACTATGTTAAAAAATGAAATGGACTTATATGAAGACAGAGCTAAAAAGATGATATGCTCAAGAGAACTATCAAAAGATCTTTCCTTGTCATTAAAAATCCTTTGATTGCACTTGATCTATGTAGTCCAAAAGCATGAATAAGGTGCATCCACCAAACTTTCTTCCCATCAGTAAAAGAGTGTCTAACCAGTGTAGTTCATGAGGCTAACTGAGTTATATAGGAGAATCGTAGACCAACGAAAATCAGTAAGAATCTCTTTCCAAAAAGTAACAACTATCAACAAATGAACATGAGGAAAATATATCCCTCAACTAAGCATGTGAGCAACATGTGGAAGGCAACACTGTAATTTACTGAATGATTCCTCATTGATGAAAGATAGGGTAAACGAAAACAAGGAGCAATTAGGTCTATCCCCCAACCACTTATCTTCCCAAAAGAGGTTATCTCTCCCATCACTCACCACACATCTAACAAACAAAGAGAAACAACGAAAATCATCAGAGTCAGCTTTTCCCACACTTTTAAAAAGTGCCTTTGAGAGCCCTATTTGAAGACCACTCACAAGGTTGGGACTATGCTTGTGATGCCCCTATGCGAGAGCCTCATTTGGACCATTAAGTTCTCTATGCCTAACCCCCCATCCTTGGTCCACAAGTCTAATCACCTTCTATCACCTCACTAAATGAGACCTCTCCCACTCATTAAACCACCCCGCCTTCTTTTTTTTTTAAGAAAAGACATAAAAGCAATACAACAAAACTTATAAGGGAAACAAAAAAAAACGTTTCAATTAAGACATATATCTTGAATAGAATAATCTACAAAGAGTTCGAAAAGAGAACACCATGTAGAGGCTTTAAGGTGAGTCGAACCAAAGCGATCACCCAAGGAAGAGACTTGTACAAAATATTTGACTTCATTTCAAACCAAATTTCACATGAGAGAGCTTTCATCGCATTAGGCCACAATACCTTAGATTTCAGCACCAAGGGAGGATCAACCATCAAATGAACAATGTTCTCCTTAAATGAATTAAAGAACACCCATGAAACATTAAAGAATAAATGATTTTCCATGAGCATTAACTTAAGTAAGGGCAATCAAAGAAAATACGTTGTAAAGCATGTCTAACATACAAAGCGGGAAAATTGATGTGGATATGCAGGTCGTAGGAAGCTTCTTTGTAGAACCTTGGACTAATTCAACGAACCAGTAAACATCGCCCAAATAAAGAAACTAATGCATTTGGGAGATTTAGATTTCCATAAAGCTGAATGAACTTAAGCAATGTGAAGAAATAAAATTCTCCAAAGTATTGCTAGTCAACACAGGAACTGTAACCAAGGATAAAAGCCACTCTGGAACGACTAAATAAGAATGATCCTACTTCTTTCAGAGAAAAAACACCTCTTCCAAGAAGCTCGATGTTTTTTAGTCTTACCTACAAAAGGGTCCCAAAAGGGTGCTACAAGGATTGTGACCAAGACGTATAATAAAATGAATCCTAAACACCTCTTCCAAGAAACTAAATGTTTTTTAGTCTTACCTACAAAAGGGTCCCAAAAGGGTGCTACAAGGATTGTGACCAAGAGGTATAATAAAATGAATCCTAGATGACACACTTGCACAGCGAACTTTTCGTTTACAACATATATAATGTTTAGGTAAAATCAAACAGCAAAGTCTTACACTTTGAGCCTCATGCCCAGATCTTGCAAAAATGTGCAGTATGACTTCCGTAAATAAGTCTCCTTCTTCAAGTCAATACCATCTCTTCTTGATGGGGAATTTTCTTCAATTTCCTTTCTGGACATATACCAACGACCTGCTTCATCTTGCTTTTCTTGAGAACTCTTTGAGGACCCACCATCAGATATTCTATGATGTGTAGACTCAAATGGCAGAAGTCCAGACATGTGTATCTTCCAATAGTCTAGAACAGCAGCAAGTAACTGTATCGAATAATCCCTTTGAACTTATGCAGCTATTTCCTGCTGACAAGATCAGAAGGTAAAAATTGAGATAAAGCACAAAAACCTATGAATTGACAAAATTTTACATGCTAGTTCCAGTGCAGATTTGAAGGCTGTTCTGAAAGCATTTTTTCTCTGTTTTCAGAAGTGTTTTTAAAAAATTGTCATGAAAAGTTAATATTATTGTTCATATAAAAATCATTATTCACAATTCCATAAGTATGAAATGAACGTCATCATTCATAAAAATAATAATAACACACTAAAAAAACACAAAAATAAAAATCAAACAAACAAATTGGGAAAATAACTTATTAAGAGAGAGAGAGAGAGAAAAAAAATAGTCCACAAAACCTGAGGGAAACAAATCATCAACTCTCTAAGTCTGGGCATCTACAGTTTTCCTTTAGGTACTTCTATTTATAGGACATGATGTCATTGATAGTGTGGAATGTTACAAAAGGGAAATATCCCATCCACTAGAACTACAGAAGAAACAAAATAGGGAAAATATCTTCTTTTTTTCTTTTTTTTTTTGGAAAGGAAACAAAAATTCCATGCTTCAAAAATACAAGATCTCCAAATAGAGATAAATATAAGAGACAAAAACGACTAAGATGATGAAGAATACATGCCAAATAAGACAAAAAAAAAAAACCAACTAAGAAGCACAAAAACGTAGGGAGGAAGCCCCATTAGAATCTAACAGACAAACTGAACCAAAACAAACCAAACCAAAACGAAGAATTATCAATTTATACCCATAAACTTTAGGTGTTGTATCAATTTAAACCTTGAACTATTAATTGTATCAATTTATTTGGACCCTGAACTTTTGTAAGTGTCAATTTATGCCCTCCATTACACTCTATTTGGGAAAACCTCATGTAGAACTTATAATTGCATCAATTAAACCCCTAAACTTTCATCAATGAATCAATTTAGACTCTTATTTAGAATTTCCTTTAAGGATCATCCATGCATTTATTCTAATCGTCCATTTTGTAAAACCGACATTTGAAGAAGTTTACACATGTTTGAAAATTAATGCATGGATGATTTTTAAAGGTAATTGTAATGAAGGGTCTAAATTGATTGGCTTATGAAAATTTAGAAGTTCAATTGACTCAGATTATAAGTTTCACACAATATTGGTCAATCAAATTAAATTTAAACCAAAAAAATAAAAAATAAATAAAAACCCTTTTCCAGTCAGATATAGGAGTGTTCAAACTCTCTTAGCTAAAAGGGGAACCATGTTTACACCAATAAAAGGCTAAACAAAAGGATGAGATCAACCACAGCTTAAGAGCGCCTTTCCTTTTCATGAAAAATTCTAGAATTGCATTCCTTCCAAATAGCTCATATAAGGCTCTATTGATGTGAAGCCATGGTTTGCCACCTATAAAGAAACTTGTGCGACATTTGATATCTTTGTTTATACATAGATCATTCATTGATATGATGAAATGGAATATAGAAGATGATCCTATCGGATAATATTTACAAAAAACACCATTAGTTCACAAGGGTAGACAAACTATAATGACAAATAGGGGGAGACAATTTGCTTCAAGTAAGTGCCGAAAGAGAAATAGATTCCAAAATATAGTTAATATCACAGTTCTTATTTGTGAAGACACTGGTGTTGGATCCCAACATAAGCTCGAACTTGACTGATGATTGGCGGGAGAAACCTTTTTTGGGAGGATAAATGGTTGGAAGATAGACCCCTTCTCTCTTTTATCTCATTTGTATCATTTGTTCCTAGTGAGATACCACTTAGTAACAAATGTGTTGCCTAATTCCCTGACATCTTTTTTGCCCATTTTAGGGTTCAGCATTCCTTGTCCTGTAGTGCAACATTGGATGTTGTTGCCTTCCGCACGTTGATTGGGGTGTTTTTCGTAGTTTGGGGAGAAGGGATGTCTGTATTTGGAGTCCATGTCCTTAACTTTTCTTGCAAATCTTTCTTCCCATGCTTAGTCAATCCTCTTCCCTCAAGTGACGTCTTTGCCTCGTGGTGAGAAACTTTCAAAGAAAGTTAACCAATTGGATCAGTTTGAAGAAGATTGCATAATTTGATTGAGTTTATGTGTTTCATTCTTTGTAGCTAGGTGGCTGAGGACCTTGATCATATCCTTTGGAACTGTGATTTAGCCCAAGCAGCTTAGAGTTGCTTCTTTGAGGAGTTTTACTTGAGACTAGTTAGACATAGGGGTTGTCAAGAGATTATCAAGGAGTTTCTTCTCCACTGTCCTTTTCGTGAGGGAGGAAGGTTTTTGTAGCAGTTTAGGGTGTGCATTATTTTGTGGATCTTTAAAGGAGAGAGAAATAACAGAGTCTTCAGAGGTCTTGGGAGGTCTTGGAGCAACATTCGGGCACTTATTTTGTTCAACATAACTCTAAGCTTTGTGGAGGCTAAGTTGTTTTGTAACAACCTGTTAAGTCTTATTTTGCTTGATTCGAGGCCCTATCTTTAGGTTTCCTCTTTCTTTTGTGAGCTCTTTTTCTGTATGCACTTATATTCTTTCATTCTTTTCACAATGAAAATTTGGTTATTCACCACAAGCACCAAAAAGAACAAGGACCATTCCTATAAAGAATATGTAAAGCCAAAAAAACCATTGACAAACGACCAAGGAGAATCATGGTCAATTGGGCTACTGCAAAGCCACTTCAACAAAATTTCATGCTTCATGTAACCGACTATGTTTCTTCTGCTCCCTAGAAATAAGTCATTATCCTCTGGCAACTATAGGTCACGGAAGGGGATAGTTAGATGCCCAAAGTCAAGTAAGCTTGCCCATTAACCTACTATCTTCGGTCATAAGCCCTTTCAAGCTGTATACCCTTCCCTTTCCCATATTTTCAATAATTCCTTACCAACTACGCAGAAAACCCAACTCCGTCTCCAAGCGGGTATAAGTAAACCGAGAAAAAAGAAAAAAGCAATTGGAGAAAAGCAAGAAACAGGAAAGCATAAGCTTTGGATGTTTACCTTCGCATTAATCACCCGTTCCACGGAGCTCATTGACACCCCGATTTCCTTTAAATCCGACGCAAAACCTAAGAGCTTCCCACCCTGCCGAGTAGCAGAACGATGCCATTGGCGAGACGTGGGAGGGAGATCAAAAACCAACATGAGAGGGCAAGTGAAAGGGATTAGAAAAACTTACAGATACAAATACCGTGGGTGTGAGAACCGGCGAGAGAGAGCAGATGGTAAGGGAGAGGTTGAATCGGCAACGGAGAGAGATTGAGAGGAAGAAGAGAGAGAGAAGCATGAAATAGGGGGTGAGGAAGTGTACTTGTATGCCCTAGAGGAGGGTTCGACGGAAGCTAGCAATGCGACCGTGCAAACTGATTTATGGGAGAAGAGCCAAACATAAAGAAAGACTGAGAGACTCCGTTAAAAGTGTCAATTTGACCTTTCTCCTTTGTAATTTGTAATTGTATAAGTGTAGCAAAGATTGTCCATAATTATGGTACATTGAAAAATGTGTTTTCTACTTTCTTATAAGATTAAAACAAATGAGATGAGTGTTATGGGAGCGTTTTCTTTTTCTATTATTAGATGTCTGTAATTATAAATGTTCAAAATTATAGATATTTGACATCTTTAGATAACTTTTTTTTGGTTTTATAGGAATATTTTTATTGATATCTTAGAATACTTAGATAATCGTATTTATTTTGTAAGATTTTTACTCGGCAACGTCTTAAATTTACATAATATTCTAAGAATGTCTTTAAGATTATTCATTAATTTATAATTAATTTAATATAATTTAAACTTATATAACATATATGTATTATAAATAGAAAAAATAAGCGATAGAAGTCTATCACGGTCTATCATTATATTTATAAATAGTTTTGCTCATTTTGCCAAATTTAAAAATAACCCATTAAATGCAACTTTCAAATTTCTATTAGAGTTTTCAAACATTAAGTTGAAATACTATTTTAAAATGAAAACGTTGAAATAATTTGAACTAATCACTTAAATTTATTTATAATTTTTTATTATAAATCTAAAAAATGTAATAAAACCATTTACAATTCTAAAAATTACAAATGAAACATCTAAAATGTTATGAACAAAAAATATAATATAATATAATATTTAGACACCATATATATCTATGATCTATAATCTATGAATTTTTTGAAAATAATGTTTTTTAATAAATATTGAGAAAAATAGGGTCGAAGGGAAAGAAATACAAAAAATAGGGTAGTGAAATCGTAGACTGGATCAACGATTATGGTTGAAATCGTGGACGTGCCACGCTGACGCCTAAGACCTGCCATCTGCCTGCCACGTTGACCCTACTCGCATGCGTCTGGCATGTTGACTGGACTTGTGGACCGGGTCCACGATTACCCAAATCGTGGACGGAGTCCACAACTTCCCTCTCTATTTCTTCTAATCCCTCCTTTCTCTCTTCATTCTCCTCTCGCTCCTCTCGCCAATCGTCTCTCTCTCCTCCAATCATCTCTTTGTCTCTTCATTCTTCGATCATCCTTGCTGCTGTTTGCCGACCGTCCTCCACCATTTGTCGCCACTGCCACTGTCATATAGGTATGTATATATACACATTATTTTCCAATCATCTCATCTCTCTTTCCTTATTCAATCTAAATTTTAATCTCCGTCTAGCTGCCTACCACCTGCCGTCGATCGTCGACCTTCTCCGTCCAGCTGCCATCTAGGTATGTATATACATTTTTTTTCTAATTATATTATATTATGCACTAATTATATGATAAATATACATAGATTTTATGTTTTGTTTTGCATGCATGAATAAATTTGTATATGTAGAGTTTGTTTTTACCAAATAGTTTATTTTGTTTATAATTTGAAAGATTTAGCTTGACAACCGTTAGTTTTGATTGTTATTTGGAGTTTATTGTTGTAGGAATATTTATTGACAAAAATGTGGTGGTAAATTACTGAAATTTTGGATAGTGAACTCGTGGACCGGGTCCACAAGTTTTATTATTGATAATTTTGGGTAGATTTGGACAAATATTTTTTTAACCTTTACAGTTGTAAACGAATTTAAATATGTCGTTTCGTCCTGAAGATTTAATTATTCTTGAAGTTGGAAATTGTGGGGATAGTGACTTTGATGTAGAAATTGATGAATAAGGAAATATAGAAATAAAAATGAGTTGGTTCCGTCATAGATATTTACACAAAAAGAATGGGAAATTACTAATTTAGTTTGTGAACAAGGATCAACATTGGAGAAAAGGGGAAAATGTATAGATAACTCTAGTATAATACAAAAAGGAATATTATTATTTGGCACGAAAGAAGACCTACAAATGGCAGTAAAAAAATATTGTGTGACTGAATACTACCAAATTTCTGTGGTAGAATCGAACCAAGATATTTGGTATGTGCAATGCAAACAGTGGGATGAAGTTTGTAGGTAGAGGTTACGTGCTTGTCGGCGCAAAACTCATGAGATGTTTGAAATTACTAAACTTGGAGAGAATAATTCGGGTTTGTATACAGAATTGGCATAATACCATTCCCAACTTGATTCTAATTTCATGAGCATTGAAGTTCAAAATATGGTTAGAGCTGATTCTAGTGTGCCTGTGGTTCATACTAGAATCAATTAAAAAGCAATACGGATATAACGTCAAATATAAACGTGTGTGGGAAGCAAAGAAAAAAGCTTTGGTTGCAGTCTTTGGCGATTGGGAGAAATCATAATCAAAACTTCCGTATTGGTTGAGTGTTGTTGTGCACTAAAATCCTGGAACATGAGTAGATTGACATTTTCTCCCATCTAATATGCTTAGTAAGACTATCTTTGGTCGAGTTTTTTGGGTATTTGGTCCTGTAATTGAAGGGTTCAAGTACTATAGGCCATTAATTCAAATAGATGAAACCCATCTTTACAGCAAGTATAAAGGGAAATTGTTGACCACTTTGTCTATTGACTCAAACAGGCATATATTTCCTCTTACTTTTGCTATTGTTGAAGGGGAAATCACATCTAGTTGGTCATGGTTTTTGTGAGCATTGCGCGAGTATGTTACCGACCGAGAAGGGGTTTGCTTAATTTCTGATAGACACAGAGGTATCATTGCAGTAATTAACAACGAGAAAATTGGTTGAGTTGAACCTAAAGCATACCATCGTTATTGTCTACATCATGTTGCGAGTAATTTCAATACCAAATACAAATTAAAGCAACTGAAAGATTTGGTGTTTTAGGCTAGAAATCAACACCAAAGGCGAGTTCATTAGAAGCATTAAAGAGTTAAAGAAATTGAACTTTGAGTGTCTTGAATATTTTTTTTATATCGATTTGGATAAATGGACACAATCACACGATAATAAGTATCGCTATGGGTGGATGATAACCAATGCAGCCGAATGTATGAATGAAGTATTCAAAGAAGCTAGAATATTATCGATCACATCGATTGTTAGGCTAACATTCTACCGCACAATCCTATACTTTGAACGTCGTAGACAAGAAATAAGTGAAGCACTCAATCATGGGGACATCTACATAGAATATACCATGAGAAAGCTTAACAGGTGGGAGAAACGAGCATCTACACATACAATGACGTCAATCGACAGGGAAACACAGAGTTTTGAAGTTTGAACTAGCATCAGTATGGTTTCTCCCTATAAAGGCCAAAACATATAAGTTGTGTGCTTGAAAGAGGAGACTTGTTCTTGCAACAAGTGACATTCGTTCAAGATTCCATGCTCTCGTGTAATTGCAATTTATAATTACATGAGTTTGTCATTCTTGCATCTAATTGATGAATGCTATAAATTGTCTCATTTAAAGCTATACTATGAAGGTCGCTTCCATCCAATTCAGCACCCTGATTATTGGCTAGAGTTATCATTTACAGAAATGCATCATAATGCAAACTTATTAAGAGAGCATGGTAGACCCAAAACTTCGCAAATTCATAATGAAATGGATTAGCGCGAGGCAAGCAAAAAAGTTCGATGTGGGATATGCAAGGGAGTAGGGCATTACAAGCGTACTTGTCCACTCTGTAATTTAGGTACTTCATCTTCAAGTCATTCATAGATTATGTATTTGGTTTTTTGTAATGTAGTATTAACATTGTAATGTAATAGTTCTTGCAATGTAAAATTGTAATGTACTTGATTTTTGTAATGTAACATTTTAATGTACTTGGTTTATGTACTCCACAATTTACGTTGTTATTAAAATTGCAATGCAACACACATTTTTTTTAATGGTAATCTGATATAGTTTATTGTTGTGTCTTTGACCTTCTTATTAATTTGGTTTATTTTAACAGTATTGATTATGGATCCTAGTCCATCTAACCCTTTTCAGCTATATCTTCAAAATACTCACTAATCACAGATGGTATGGAATAATGCATCTACCGTGGTGCTAGGTTGCTAGAGAAGAGAGGCAGTTTCTCAACATATTATACCGTTTGATCAAACGTATAATGTCTTATCTACAACAAGTCGATTTTATTAAGGTTGCACAAATTGGATTAATATAGTTAGACTGCTCTAGTAGAGCGTTGGAGACCAGAGACCCACACATTTTATATATCTGGTGGAGAATGCACAATTATGCTGCATGACATTGCAGTTCAATTTGGACTACCAGTGGACGGAGAACTTGTGACTGGATCATTGTAGCATGATTGGAAACATGTTTGTGAGGTTTATTTGGGCGTTCGACCACTTGACCTAAAAGGCTCAAGGTTGAGTATATCGTGGTTAGCCTCTTAGTTTACAGAATTGACTCTTGATGCTGGTGACGTCAGTATACAGAGATATGCATGAGCATATATCATGCAGCTTATCGGAATGCAACTTATCGGAAGATTTTTGTTTGCTGACAAGTCCAACACGTTGGTGCACTTAATGTTCCTCCCACTACTGGCCAGTTTTGAGCGAGTTGGTAATTACTCGTGGAGTGGTACTTGTCTTGCATGGTTGTACAGAGAATTATGTCGAGCTAGTCATGCACAAGTTTTGGAAATAGCAGGCCTACTAATACTACTTCAAATATAAGCCTATGATTGATTTAACATTGTTGCACCATAAGTCCAATTACAACCTCCAAATCATTTTATGGGATGTCCACTTAGTACCAGGTACTATTTTTTGTATATATTTATTCTTTTGTCAATATAAGTAGTAAAGTATTTTAGTTGTTTTATATCCATGTGATAGATGGAGCGGTGTCTTAGTTGCATCTGAACAATCAGCAAACATGTTGCTGATATACCGCTTAATATTTGACCAATTGATGCAAAATTAGGCAATAATATATATGTTGCATATATAAATGAATATTACATATATTTTTGGGTTCTAATTATTCTTGTACATGGTTTCAGATCAATTGGACGCCATATACATCAAATATTATGTCGTTGTTGCCTGATTATTGTCATGATAAATAAGACATTTGGTTGACGGTTAGTCCACTTATATGCTTTCATATCATAGAGTGACATCAACCAGATCAAGTGTTGAGACAGTTTGGTCTGTGGTAAACGATACCAACATTGTGTAATACACTCCCTCAACTCCACCAAATCGATTTAATAGATAAACACGACCAAAACTGGCATTAAATTCATGCAGAATATATATCCCTTGTGGCATGCACGTCATGACCATTGTGCACAAGGAGAAATAATACATGAGTCAGCTGTGTCAAATGATTACTTGTCCTAGTACAACTCAATCACGAGAAAATTTATCACACCTAACGACGCTTACTATTACTGCATAGTAAGAATCTTATTATTTAGTGTTCTTCAATTATATGATAAGAATATTCTTTTATACTTATATTTTTTTTTATCATACAGAAGAATTTTGTCCATGATATGCACAATTACTCGTTACAACACAATTTACCAGAGTTAAGTTCAATGTGTGACAAAAACATGGTAAATGTTGAAAATATCATTCAACATACACGGAGACTCAATGTTGCTGACACTGATCGTAGACGTATTCTTCGTAGACGACAAAGGCAACATAATGAAGCTATTCTAGAGCAACCCGATTACCAGAAACCTCACATATTACATGATCCAGTTTCACCTTCTCCTGGACAGTTATTGGGAGTACATGCAAACATTGCATCCAGTTCTGGTCATCAACAGGAGTATTATGCGCACAATGAATTTCCATCTGTCGTCACCCAACAGGATATTGACAATGTAATTCATCATTAGCAACATTTTGAGGTGCATGTGCCTCGTCATGGACAACGTACGTGAAGAAGACCACTATGTGGCACCTGACTTGTATTTTAAACTTTCTAATTTGTATGAACTTTTATCTTTGACTAAATGAATTAATGATTTTCCATTACATTTTGAAAGATTAAGAATCAATAAAACTAATGCAATAAATGAATAAAAGAAAAAACACAAGTAAGAAACAAATTTTCATTTAACTTGGGAATTAATTTAATTAGTTAATTTATTTTTTTAAAAAAAAAAAGGTAACTCGTGGACTGGGTCCACAATTTTGGACCAAACTCGTGGATCGAGTCCACGATTTTGGACCAAACTCATGGACCGGGTCCACGAGTCACCTCCCCGTCAGCTTCCCAGTCAGCTACTAACTAGGCTATTAACTAGTCCTAAGGGAAATCGTGTATCGGGTACACGATTTCACTACCTTATTTTTCACATTTATTTCCAAACCACCCTATTTTTTACATTTGTTTTTAAACAATCCTATTTTTGTTATTATTTTTGAAAAATACATTATTCTTCAAAATACCTCATAATCTATCTATAATATATTAAAAAGTGAGGATGTTGGAAAAACTTTTTTGGACACTTTTGTCTCTTCCTGAATTTACTTATTTACAAAATATGCAATTAAATATTAATTATAAATAGTATATAAATAGTTACTTATTAGTTATTATAATAATACATAATTAATTAATTATTAATTATCAATAATAAGTGTAATAAAAACTCAAAGGTTGGAATATAAAAAGTTTCTCCTACTTTAAAGATTTTTTAAAAAATTTAATTCAAAAACAAAATTTTAATAGTTTTAGAATTTAAAAGGTGTTGTAACTTACTTCTACTACTATATAAATGAGTTTTCATGATTATCATTCTTCATCAATGCCTCAAACTTCAATGTTTCTTTTTTGTTCTCTCAAAACATTGTTCTCCACGCTTCTTCAATCTTCAAAGCATCTCAAGATATTGGTAGATTCAAGTTGCAAATTGTAATGACCCGATTTTTCTAACCAACAAGACGCTACTCTATGCATGTATGACCTTGTAACACGGTTTTTGAAATAGGAAAAGAACATATTTTATTTATAAATGAATAAATTGAATAAATTAGTTAAATCAAGTTACAAGAAATAATTTTCTCAGGATCCCCTTAAAACATAAATTCAAAATTTAAATAAAAATTTAATAATTGAGACTATTAACTTGACAACTAAAACATATATCATGGAAAGAGAAAACATGAAAAATCACAAGCATAAACGATGACTGGTCCCAAGGCATGATCACAAGTTCTTCTTGTCTGGCATTGCCTTTACCTGAAAATGTAACATATGAAAGAGTGAGTATTAAGATTCTTAGTAAGTGACCCATTATCAGGCTCACTAGGCGAATATGCTATCTTCTTATCACAAACACAAGTGTACATAATATAAGCATAGACATAAGCATAAGTAGAGAATCCGATGGCCCATGGGACACCCAATCATAGTCATAAGTAGTGAGCCTGAAGGTTCACTAGGATGTACACGACGTGATAAGGAAGATAGCAGACACCTTCTATCTTGCATCCAATAACTAAAAGACTTCTTATCATAATTCCAACTTATCTTAAATTAACCAAATTCTTACTTCTCACCCAATTCCAAATTCAAATTAAATCCAAATTCTAAAACTCAAAATTAAATTCAATTTTCCACTAATTGAATTAAATCCAAATTTTTTATCCCCTTTACTTAAAATTGAATTATTTCCTGAACATAATTCAATTCAGTCTTAAAATTCAAATAGTTATCCAAATAATTCAAGATAATTAATTTAAAATTAACTGAAAATTTGGGATGTGACATTCTTCCCTCCTTAAGAAACTTTTGTCCTTAAAAGTTCTAATCATGAAAAAGCTCAAGGTACCACGATTTCATCTCATCCTCTCGTACCCACGTTGCTTCCTTGAATTTATGATTTTGTCATAGAACCATTACTAGTGTTATCTCCTTATTGTGGAAAGTCTTTACTTCCCTTGCCATAATTTGAATAGGCTTTTCCTCATAACTCAAGTTCTCGTTTAATTGCAAGGGCTCATAGTCTACTATAAGAGATGGATCTGTTACATACTTCCTCAGCATCGAGACATGAAAAACATTGTGAATCGTAGAAAGAGAAGGTGCCAATGTTAATCGATAGGCCACAGGGCCAATCTGCTTTAGGATCTCAAATGGCTCCAATGAAACGAGAACTTAAGTTTCCCTTCCTCCCAAACCTTAGAATGTCTTTCATAGGTGCCACTTTCAAAAACACTTTGTCACCCACCTCAAACTCTAGGTCTTTATGCCTACATTGGGTAACTTTTCTGCCTACTCTGAGTTTTCTGCATCCATGCCCTAATCTTCTGAATAGCCTCATTCGTAGTTTGCACCAACTCAGGTCCCCACAAATTTTCGCTCTCTAACTTCATCCCAGTAAACTAGAGGTCTGCAACTCTTTCCATACAAGGCTTCAAAGAGCACCATGCCAATGGTAGCTTGATAGTTATTATTATAAGAAAACTCCATGAGATGCAAGTGGGAGTCTCAACTCTACAAAATCTAACATGCAAGCACGTAACATGTCCTCTAGTGTTTGGTTCAAACGCTCGACTAGACCATCAGTCTGTGGGTGAAAAGTTGTACTAAACTCCAACTGATACCTAACACTTTCTGGAGACACTTCCAAATATGGATGTGAAATGAGGGTCACTATTTGACATAACAGAAATTGGTGCCCCACAAAGTGTGACAACCACTTTCATATATAACTTGGAAACCTAAGATGCTGGAAATCAACAATACTTTATCATATTCGCTCTGAAAACTATTGTAAGCTTAGGAGGTCGTAATCACTAAAAATATGTAATGAACTAATAAAGTTGGCATAGAGAAATCTTCATGCGTCCAGTAAAGCAATTGGTCATACTAGATACATCATAATCCCAAGATGCGTAGCAAAGAAACTCTGGTCGATTGGAAATTGCTTCTACTTTAGGAACGTCAATTGTGATGCCTTCCTTAGTAGCTACGTATTCGAAACAATCTTCATGTTACTTTTTGGTCCAAGACAAGCGCATACCACTATTTAGACCTTGCTACGAACAAGCATGGAACTCTCTTACGTAATGAGATTCCTAAAGTTCCTAGATATTGTAGAGCATCAGTCAATCTAAAACACACCACCACTCTTATAATAACTATAGTCGATCCTTGATGATAATCTTTAAGATAAAAACCTTCTTAATTCATAAATCTATCTCGAGAATATCCATCTCCATAGAGTCGATCAACTCGTCGTCCATGCTAGAAGAAACATACTATTTATGGCGCTCCAAGTCCAAGATTTGAAATCCGAATTCGGCACCTGACGACCTCAACATTCACCTGCATACCCTGCAACTTGGCTATGCTACATTTTCAACTCTTAAGAGTTGATAAATGGTCGCATGGTTCCCATCTCTCCTCTTAACGACTAAAACTAGTGTGCTCTTAGGCAAAGCATTAGGGTATATGGAGAACTTTTTTAAGTAGTTTATGTTTCTATGACTTGAGCTACTTCATCCCATCTATAGCAATTTTTTGCTATCAACTCAGCTCTATTTTCAAGTCTAGTTCTTGTGTCAATGGTGATCTTGGGAGATCTAACTCACTTATTTTAACACCTGTACAACTTTCTGTCTACTTCGAGTTAGATTATTATATATTTTTTTTCAATGAATTTGATGGTTTTGCTAGCTTCTATTTCCAACTTGTGCACAAAGTCAAAATCTCGTGAGCTTTGCTATCACCTTCAATGATTTACCTCAAATCAGGGAAGGAAGCCTTCTCCTCAAGCATCTAGCTCACCTTCACCACGAAATTCAGTCACTCAAAGGAGATTTCCCACTAAAAATTCCAGAACCTCTTCAAGCAAAAGAGCTCCTTTGGAGAGGCTAAAGTTAGGACCTCCCAACCCTGTGAGAGCATGTATAAAGAATGAAGATTGATCATTGGGAAAGAACAATCCATTTCTAGAGATCTATTATTTTCATATTCATATTGTACTTATGATTTTGGAATTAATGAAAGCATTCCATTTATTAATTAACATGAGCTAAATTCATTGAAGGGTTCAGCTGTGTGGATACCTTAGGGATTTATGGCTTGATCATATGTCAAAGTTTCATACCATGCTTGCTTGCTCATTTCCTTTGTTGATTTTATGACTAAATATTGTTAAGTTAAACTGACCACTTAATTTAGTAATCTAATGGAGTTCTAATGCTGAGAAGGTTAAGATATAAACAAAGTTCACAAAGGAATATGGGGTAAAAACCTAGGGACAGGATAACCAAGCAACTTTAGGGATAAGGGGCACCATATAGGATAAAGAATAAGCGCAAAATTAAGTTAAGTAGTAGCTAACCATAGGGATATAAGTTTAGGTTCTTAGGCTCCTAAAGGAACTTGATACAAGACGAAAAAGCAAAAGATTTTGTCCATGAGTGAGTCAATGCGATGGTATGATGCAGTCGCATCACTCGAGCATAATGAACTTAGGCTAAACATAGTTGCATCCCTACTTTTATCATTGAGCGTCTTTAGCTTTTAAGCATTAATCACATCAACTCACAATTCTTTTACCTTGGTTACTTAGGTCATTTGATTGCATTGTCTTAGTACAAACCTAACTAAATAACGAATCTCATGCAATTCGACTCTTGGAGTACTCCAAGATTATTACTTCATCGATAGTGTATGCTTGCCCTAGACCACATTTATTCTCATTTTCAAAACTCATAGAATATTGAATTAGTTGGATGTCATCTATGGTAAAACAATACGTTTGCAACCGTTTTCTCTATTTAGTTTATGAGTGTCTAAATTATCCCTAATAAAGACTAGTGTTTTGTGCTACAGTGGTAGTTAATGGAAACCCATATAAAATGCATATACTCCCAGTTGTTTTAAATATTTCCACACACTTACTTTTCCTAAAGATTCATGTGTTATTCTTTTATCTTGATCGACCAGATGGAGAAAAACACTTTCTGAGTTAAAGAACTTTTAAAGCAAAAAGAAGTACATTAGATTTAAACAGATATTCAATTAATTCTGATAATTGTTGTAGCATAGGGATCCTAGTCAAGTTTTGAACTTAAAAGTTAGCTACACATAATCATTTCACCAAACGAAAAGATAAAAAGTGAGAGTTAAAAAGAAACTAGAGATGCAACAAATGTAGGAAGGTGCAGCTCAGTGTTCTAGATCGGAGATGGATTTAACAATCTCCTCGTTTCTTCTTGTTTTGTTCTTCTAGTGATAAACTTGAGACGTCGAGTTTTTCCTTTCATCTTCTCCCTTCCTTTCGTCCTTCTTCTTAAGGAGGGTGATGGTCAATTTATAGAGAATGAGAGGCTTAACTATCAACCAATAAGAATTCGATAAATGAATTTACCATAATGATGTGACAAGGCGCCCAAGATAAGGCAGATTCATTGGATGCATACTTCTTTGAATGTTGTAGCATTGCAATTTTTCTTCATTGCTGTAGTATCGATGCTATAACATGGTGGTGATTAGACAGCTTCATACACCTTCTCCACTTTTACTGATATGACGTGCTCACAAGATAACTCGTAGCACTTATCTCTTTGTCGGTTCAAGGCATCTAGATGATGTTGTACTCCTCACTTTTAAGTGTTGTAGCATTGGGTCCTCCTTTATGTCTTTTCAGGAAATGGTTGATGTGACTTCCCTTATCTTGATCAGCTGCTCAAGCGGCGTGTCAGGATACTATGGACCCATGTGCCAGTTTGAAGTATGCAGACGCTTCCACCTTGCTAGGACTTTGCTGCAACATTGATCCTACACTTCAATTCCTGCCGCAAACATTGAACTGATTCTCTTTACAACATCTTGGTATTTAAAAATTTACATTTGCTTCTATATGATAATGGTAGACTTTAAATACTAAATTGTCTCAAAACATGTTGAAGCATAAGCAAAGATCTATAATTTAAGGGCATAAAAAAGCTTACTTTCATAAGAAATCACAGAGCATTCTATGGGGTCAATCTCTGTTTGATAATGGCTTTTGATGGAGAGTCAATAATGGTCAGTTAATTTAGATTTATAGTGACCCTTGGCTTTCTAGGGAGGGTAACAGACAACCACTTTTGGTGCCCCTTCACTTACAGGATCGTAATTTGACCTATCTTATTTTGAAAGCAGGTCATTGGAAGGAGGAGATAATTCGATCAAACTTTCTTCAAGATGATGCAAATACAATTCTTCAAGTTTAGCTGTTGAGATGACATCATGATGATGAGATCATTTGGAACCTCGACAAGAAGAAGATAATGTTAAAAGCGCTTATTTTTGGGTATGAGATTAAATAATTTGAATTATACTTGTTCCTCCTCTAGGGATGCTTTCAAGAGTTGGCAATTCTTATAAAAGGCCAAGGTAATGTGGCATTGTTAAGTTTCAAACAATATTGGCCTCGGTTCCTTTCCACTAATATTAGCCTTCTTTGTAATGGTAGTTATCAAGATTACTGACACTGACTCTTTGATCGAATCTCCTCTATGAAATGGGATAAATTGGTGATCATTGTTTGGTAAATTTGAGAAGCGAGGAATAAGATGTTTTCCTAGTTCCAGTCGGTTGATGCTAAGTCCATTAGTGAGTCAATTAGCCAGCATGTGCAAGAGAGGTAAATTGGTGTGGGGTGTCCATGTTGGGATGTATGCCCTAAAGCCTCGTAATTAATAAATAATTTGAAATAATGGTTGATTATTTTATATATACAGTTATCCATTAGAGAAAAATTCAAGGTTATTTTGTGTAATTAAATATGTATGTGGTTGACATACAAGTGGATCATGTTTAAGTAATAACCTAAATGGTCTGTAGTATAAGGATAAGATTGAGTGCCTTATCTTGGTGACACTACGGATACAACCCACTTTATAAATGTTACAAGAATTGTAAATGTTACAAACGATTTAATCCAAATTGTTCATATGGAGACTTGTGAGTGGGGGTATCCTATACAAAGAGCTTGTATAAGATCAAACTACGAAATGATTAATCACTCTTTATAACACCGTTGGCTGAAGAGATTAACATTTCATAGGATAACCATAGGTGACTTGACCTTAATCCTGAACGAGTTATGAACTTCTGTCTATGAGGGTAGTCCTTTGATTTATATGGGTGAGAGTGAATAGATTTGCCGACTCAATATGCCTACCATTTTGGGAATTTGTCCAAATAGGGAGCTGGGAACATAGCTACATAAGATGGAGTTCGCTTCTTCCCGTCTTTAGGGTAAGTAGATGAATTGCTCCTTTAAGTGCTGACTTCGGGTCTTGAACAATGGGGCCCCTCCCTCTCACTGGCCCAAAAGGGTTTTGTTTATTGTAGGACCATAAATAGGTTGTTCATTCGAGGATCAGTGAGACTTAAGGAGTTAGATGTAACTACAAGGGTAAAACAATAATTTGACCAAATTGTAATTATGAGCAATTCGTGAAGGGTCAACCTAGTGTTGATTGGTTATATTCGTGGACACAGAAATATGTCTACAGTGGAATAGTGCAGCTGTGGGTCTTTAGTGGAGTAACCCACATCTAATGAATGTTAATTAATTTAATTAAAGAGTTTAATTAATTAATCTCGTATCATTGGAGTTTCTAATTTGTAGATCCATTAGGTCCCTCTGCTAGCTCACTAAGGATAAAACAAGGAATATTTAGTTTTGGAAGAATTTGAATCGTTCAGATTATAAGGGTTTTAAGTTAATTGTATATGATACAATTAATATAATGCATAGAGATACATTATAATACAAAGTTATTTTTGAATTAGATTCAAATTAAACTATATATTATGATAGTATTAATGTTTGAATAAGATTCAACTATTAAATTATATGAATAAGATTCATATAATGAGGGAATTAAATGTTAATCGTATATGATACAATTAAGATAATGTATATAGATATATAATATTATAAAGTTAATTTTGAATTAGATTCAAAATTAAACTATATAATATGAGAGAATAATATATTTGAATAAGATTCAAATATTAAATAATATGAATGAGATTCATATTAAAACTATAGGTTAAAACATAATATGAATGAGATTCATATTTAAACTATAGGTTAAGAGAGAAAAATACATTTGAATATGATTTAAATGTAATATAAATTAAATATATGATATTTAATTAGTTTATATTAATTAATTAGATTTATTAATATTAAATTAAATTAAATTTGATTCAATTTAACTTTAGTTATTAACTCCTAAGGGGAGTTAAAAGGATGGTGGAAGTTAATCCATAATTAACCTCCCCCTCTCCATCAATTTTGATTAATGAGAAGTACTTTTGATGAATGAACAAGGTCTCTCAACAATTCTCTCTCAATCTCTCAACACTCCCAAGTTATAGAGAAAAGATTTATCTGCAAAATCTCTTCCTAATCTTCCAAAAGATGTTCTCACAAATCTTTTCCTTGCCGGAGAATAGTGACGAAGACTTAGTGGTGGTGTCTTGTTCGAGATCCAAGAAGATTGAAAAGATCGTGGGTGCAGTGAAGAATTGGAGAAGGTTGAAGAGTTTTCTTCAAAGGTATTTTCTTTCTCCTTGAATTTCTTCTCATTAAAGCATGCTTAATTAAAATGTTTTTAAATTTCTTTGTATCTTCTGTAAATTCAAAACATAAATTAAAAGCACACACGTTCACGCGCTTCTGTTGAGGAATTTGATTCCTTCAGTCCAATGAGAAAAATACGTTGGAAATCTGCTCGTCTACCTTCAATGTTACTCCCAGATGGCAGTCGTGGGAAGAGACGTTTTGGAAGTTGAATACTGATGTTACTTGGAGTCTTGTATTTAAGGCGATAAGTCTTGAGTGGGTGCTTCAGGACCACTTGGGTTGGTCTTGTGGGGTTTAAGTTCACTCTTAGATGTGGTGAGGTTAAGACTTTGGAAGCGATGACAATTTGTCTTGGATTGGAGAACATTTTCGAAATTCTTCATTTGAACCTCTTGGTTGAATCTAATTGCTTAGAAGTGATCAACTTGCTAAATAACACTTTGGACGATATTGCAAAGGTTTCTTACTATATTAAGGAGGCTAAGACTTGGTGTTGTGTTCTGGGAGTTATATCTTTCTCTCATGTTCGTCGATGCCAAAATATTCTAGCGCACTCTCTTGTATCTAAAGCTTTAGAGGAGCACGAGTCTTCCTTTCTTCCTACTTCTTACCCCGAGTGGTTTTCTATGCTTGTTCCACGTGATGTAATCTTTTAGTTGTCTGTCTTTCTGTTTTAATTGTTTTATCCAAAAAAAAAAAAAAAAACATATCATGGAATATCAAAAGTTTCAAAATTCTATTAATTTTGCAAATAAACATCAAGTTTGAATGTAAAAATGTTGCTTATACTCTCATTACTTCCAAAATGTTCTTTTTTATCCTTATACATTCAACTTTGATTCATTTAATTTCAAAATGTTTATTTTGGTCTTTACATTTTCAACTTTGGTTCATTTTGATTCTTCAACTTTCAAAAAGTAACCATTTTGATCCCCTTAAAAATGAAATGAAAATGAAAATGAAAATGAAAAGACACAAATGGTCACTTTTTAATAGTATAAGAATCAAAATGAACCAAACGTAAAAATACAATGACCAAGATGAACAATTTTAAAATATAGGGTCCAAAATGAACCAAAATTGAAAGTATAAGAACTAGAACATTCTAAACATATAGAGACCAAAATGAACTAAAACTAAAAGTATAAGGACCAAAGTTGTATTTAAACCGATTAATATTAAGAATTTATTTAGTTAGGTTGAGAGAGAAGAGAATCACAAGTTGATATGTGAGATGAAGTAATTTATGGATGGGTCGGGAGAATGGAAGAGAGAAATGTGGAATTACGTAGAGAATGTGTGAAGTGTGGATTTGGTTATTAAACAAAAGAGTAAAATTTTTATTTTATTTGATTTTTTATTCATTTTAAGTTACAAAAGAGTATAGTTAATGTCGATCAAAAATATATATCAAAAATTCGTATTGTTATATATACTAGGGAAATTATCTTGAATGGAAAAACTGCTGAAAATATTTATAACAAATAGTAAAATACACCGTCTATTTGAGATAGACCGCAATCGATTGCGATAGACTACTTGACACAGATAGTAGTCTATCGCGATCTATCGCAGTTCATCACAAATAGACTGTAAAATTTTGTTATATTTGTAAATATTTTGGTTCCCTTTGCTATATTTGAAAAGAGTCCTATATTACTATAAATATAGACTATAGTTATAAATAGTTATAAGTTAATTAATGTCATTTCAATGCTAGAACCAAATAACATTAAACATTCTTTTCTCGATTTTATATTTAGATTTCATCTTTCTTTTTTCTATTTTTTAATTCTTGTATCATTGTGTCTTTGGAAGATAAAAGACTTGAAATCATTTTTTAAGGAATGGACAGTAAAAATTATGATAATTCAAGAAGACAACTAGGAAGAGACATAGATAAACCATGAAAGTCCATTTGAAGTCTTGAAATTGAATTTGATTGTGAAGAGCTGTAAGTTTTTTATAATATTAATTTTCTATCAACGTTATGTTCACATTATTATTTTTCTACCATATATCAATATTAATGATCTTTTTCTATTTTGTAGGAACTCAAATTCAAGTGTGATATGTAACGAAACTATTTCATAATTGGAGTGGAGTTTTTATTTATTTATTTTTATTAATAGAGAACATAGTAACAACATAAAACTTCTCTAACTTCTCAAATCAAATTATAGAAATTTTTAAAAACTTATGACTTTTCATTTACTTTTTTCTTTCTTTCGAAAAAAAAACAAACATAACAACAAGCTAAAGAACAACATCAAGAGACAAGAAAAATGATAACCAGTGAAGGTTGTGAATACTAGGGGACGAATAGGGTTGCTTCATAAAATTAAAACTTTTTTCAATAAATTTAAAATCAAATTTAATAAATTTAAATGAATGAAACAATTAGCAACACAAAGTAACTAAATTTCATAAATTAAAAGAGATGACACTAGTACTTTTTTATAGTGATTCGACCTCAAGACTCTTCTTCCTTAAGTATTTTATTGCAAAAATTCTCTTATGGGTGAGAACCAAACTGATTTACCACTCTTTTTATGGGTTCAAGAGTCAAACCAAAACCAATCCTTTTGCAAGTTTAGGATCCAACCTATTTCAATCATTTTCAATGGATTCGTGATCAAATCACTAGAAATCCTTTTTCAGGTTCAAGATTAAATCACTAACACTCAAAATCCTTTTTCGAGTTCATGATTAAACAATTCCACCAAATCCTTTTCACTAGTTCTTGATTCAACCAATTTCTTTTTCTCACATCCTAAGGTGTGTGGGCACCTTAATACATAACCCAATGAAAAACTAAAACTAAAAATATAACCTCCAAATAGGTAAAATTCACAAGTTTAGCTCCAAACAACACTCCAACAATTTTTCCTCGCAAATTACACTTGAAATAATCGAAAAGAATGAGAGAAAGATAAAATTTTAAGCACTTTGGAGGATGAAAATGGATAAATAGTTGCTAGAATTTTTCTTTGATTTTTAAAAGTGGGTCGGAGGATGAAGATGGATTGATTATAAAATTCGAAGGATTTAAGATCAACCATTGGATATAGGGTAAAAAGAACGGATGATTGGAAATAAAAAATATAACAAAATTTTACTTTTTATTTGTGATAAAATGTTGCTATATTATAAATAGTTTGATATTTTTTCTATTTATAATAATTTTTCTTTAAATTATATAAATTAATTTTTTTCCTTGTAAACTATTTAGTTTAATAAATAGAGTTGAGTTTTAATAATTAAATACATATCTTTTTTTTTTTTTTTTAATACAATTAAGGGTAAGAGGATCCAAACCACATACCTTGTGGTTATTAACATACTCTCATGCCAATTGAACTATGTTCAGTTTGGCTTTATAATTATTTATTTCTTAATGAAAAACACATTACTTTGTAAGACTCATTTTTAATATAATATAAAAAAGAGATACTTTCAAAGGTAGAAAAATTGTTAAAAATAATTACAAATATAGCAAAATTTTATTTTCTATCAACCTGCAATAAACCTAAATAGACCTCTATCACTTTATAGATCTATCTAGGTATATCGCGATTTACCACAAATAAAAAGTAAAATTTTGCTATATTTGTAAATAGTTTGATATTTTTTCTATTTATAATAATTTTCTATAAAATAAACTCATAGTAATCGATACACAATCAATTTTTAACAGAAATTAATTACAATATCTAACAAAATAACATACGATTACCACGTGCATAATACATGCTAAAAATTAGTATAGTAAAAAGTGGAGAGCAAAGCAGGTAGATAAAGCATCTCCTTTTTAGCCACTTTTAGATACGGTAGGATAAGATAAGATAAGTATAGATGGAGATTATTTTTACTATTTCACATTTATATTTTACACTCTTGTAATGATAACTCAAGAGGCTCAATTTGAAACAATTTGACATGATTCTATTCAGAACTTCGTAAGCAAGGGCCAACTTCATTGGCACTAAATTCCTCAAGCCACAGTTTTCTCCCCAAATTACAAACTTCACGAAAAAGAAATATACATCTCACTAAGATTTACAATACGATGACAAGTGAAACACTAAACATCTCATCATTTAGAAAAAAATCTAGACATGCCGCACAACTTAACAGGGGAGCTTCATAAGTATGTCTCTTAGTTATTCTCGAGCTCTCACATATCAAAAATTGATTTACATTTCCAGCATCCAAGGCATTGGGTCGACTTTTCAAAATTAGTCCATTACTAGCCAACCAGGTTTGATCAGGATATCTTGTTTGAAGTTGCGACCAGTGACCGATGTCGACTCACCCTGACGACGATAGCACTGCATAAGAAAGGAAATGCAAAACTGAAGTTCTTTAAGACTAACTAAGAATATAGCAGGTTCTGGTTCATGATTGGGGAGACATGCTGGTACTTGATGATTCGTGATTGTTTGGGAAAGCTTTATATAGAACTCAATGACACAATTGTACAACTTATACAACAAATTTGGTTCAAGTAATGTTATGTTTGGGAAAGCTTTCTAAAGCAAGAATCTTACTTTTAGTGCCAGCACCGTTTGATGACTATTTGTTTTTTTATTTTTGAGAATTAAGCTTATGACACTTCTATCTTTACCTATGGGTCTCTTTGTTTTGTTATATATATTTTGGAAATGTTTAAAAAAGCCAAGAAAGTTTTGAAAACTTACAAAAGAGTTTTTTAAACCCCATTTATTAACCATTTAGTTTTTCAAAATTGTGTTTTCTCATAATCTTTTAATCGTGGTTTACATCTTTCTAAGAAAACATTTGAATTTTATTCCAAATGCTAAAAACAATAAGTTTTTAAAAAATATTTTTTTTAGTTTTCAAAACATGGTCGGGAGTTTTTAAAACACTTCTTAAAATATAAAGAACAAAACAAAGAAACTAAATAGTTATCAAACGGGGCCATCAAAACTTGTTTTTGTTTTTGGAAGAATACAAAGGATTCAAAAGTAAAGATCAAAACTATTATTTAAAAAAAAAAAAATGTGAGAAGACAGATACAATTTTCAAAAGTAAAATAATTGAATTAGTTTGAACAGTATGCTCATTAATCCTCTCCCATCCCCCAAACTATCAGGGGAAGAAACATGAAGCGAAGTCATTTAGAATGGACCTAATTGATAAGTTTCAACCGGTTAGCCACCGCATCTGAAACTTGAGCAAGGACTATGCTAAAATACCAACCTTTTACTAGGTGACTAAAACATGAAATAGACTCGTGGTAATTTTCAATTTATGGGAAACAAATATAGATATAAACTTGTAGTGGGAGCAGAAGAGGCATGTTACCAACCTTGTAACAGACAATTGTGTCATCAGGGTACATTGCAAACAATTTAGTTCCAAGGCGTGCATGACAAGAATCACAGAGGCTCTCATCATTGATCTGAACATGTCTCGATCTTTCCTCCAATCTGGCCAACCTCGCCTCAAGGTCTAGAGCACGGGAGGTATTATGTAAAATCTGTAAAGAGTATGAAGTAATTAAACCTTCTGCAGCTGATCCACTCAGTTTAATCCCTGATTTTCGACAGCATGAAAAGGACATTCATTTTATTGTTTGTATCTTCAGTTTTTGGAAGGATCAGTTTAGATAGTCTTTTGTGGCTCCGATGGCGACTAGATCAAACATTTGGTGGTGCCTAGGTATTATAACATCTGTTTGTATAATTCATGAACAAGAGGAAGAAATTTTTGGATAGTTCATGGCAGGAAGAGAGGAATGGACGACTGCTGCCTCAGCCTCCTCTTTAGTGCTAAGAGCTCCACAATGACACCACTAAAAATACTAAGGGGGCGTTTGTGGTGCTGAGTTGGTTATTATAGTTTGTAGATTATAATATTCTGTATATGGGGTGCAAATTATTTTAGTGTGGGTAGGAAATAGTAAACACTCTGGATGAGTAGACACTATAACAAATATCAAACATGGTAACAAAATGAATTTGAAACAGTAATATTGTAGTTAGTTGTAGGTTATAATAGTTGAAAACACTAACAATTATAATCGGAGTCTCAAAGCTATAATAGCCTACTCCACCCACTTGAAGTTAAAGGACCCAAATAATCCCTAATTTCACCTGAAATATTTCCCAATAGTTCACACATCTATAAAAATCTATTTAATCAATGCAGAGTTGTAGAAACGATCACCAAGACAAACGTCCTTGTTTCCTCTTTTCCTTGAGATAAAATAAAAATAGTCAAAGCAGTTGGTCACCATGATTTTCAAAAAATAATTTGTCATTGGCGGAAAGAGGACCAGTTATTAATGCAGAAAATGATTACTGGTAGTTTAAAACAAGTGGAAGGTGCCGTCATTAAATGAGATCAATTGACTTCAGATGCTAAAGAAGAGGGTGGTAGAGGATTAAGCAAAAACCTGCAGGGAAAGAGGAGAGAAGAAAGAGAATTGAGAGAACCTGTCCTTGACAGTTATGATGAAATCGAGCTCTCAACACTTTTAATATTGTTTCTGAAGCAATTTGAAGCGGCATATCTGGGGACAAAGTCTGCACTTGAAACCAAATATTGATAAAGAACATAAAAGGATACAACTATTTACAAACAATCAGAAGGGCAATAGAAAGGAAATCTACGATGGGTCACATACCAAAAGTGGCTATTTATAGTTCTATTTCAATATGATTTCCAAAAAGGCTCCCTGTCTCACCCCTAAAGTGGCTATTTATAGTTCTATTTCAATATGATTTCCAAAAAGGCTCCCTGTTACATCCCTAAGGTGGCTAAGCCTACAAGGAAATATCACAAATAACTAATTAAACTTAAATACTAATTGAACATTAGTTAATCTTGATTAACAACGAAATAAATATTAACTCAAAGATACCAACTGTCTAATAAATCTCCTCATCAATTTTGGTTTTTTGGGTAAGAATAGCATAATGATATAGAATAAAAAACACTAGAAGGGATCGTTAATACAAAGGCCAAAGAAAATAACAAACCAGTCAAATTAATTAACAATAGAGGATAATTGCAAAGCCCCGTAAACGGGTATATACCAGCTGAATATATCTTGAAACTTCTACCATTTCTCTCTTTCAGGGACTTGCAAAAGATAACAAATTACATCCAGATTGGCTTATGAATGAATTAGGGTCAAAACAGAGATGGTAAAGGAGATCCATCTGGCCTCTGCTATTGCTCTTTTGTATTTTTTCACTTACCTTAATGAAAGTTTGGTTTACAAAAAGAGAAGAAGATGCAAAAAGAAAAAGTAATGAAGTTTCTGTCTGTTTATGGATTTTTGTAGTTATTCTCCTTTTATTTGGAGAGCTTTTCAGTAATCTTCTTTACATGGGCTCCTTAACTGACATTTTTTGTTTTCTTTTTGAAATTGAGGGAGTCGATGTTTATATATGTAGGAATAGGTGATTTCTTGTATCTTTGAGCATCCACTTAATGAAAGTCGTGGTATCCTTTCCAAAAAAAAAAAAAAAGAAAAAAAAAGAAAAAAAAAAAAGAAAAAGAAGACTGCTTGAGGTATGCAGTATCTGATACCTCTAAGATTCGCAAAGGATCCAACGATTCTCCATGGTTGTGGAGAAGGCGAACAGCAGCTTTAAACATAGGCTCCTTACCATTTTGAGGATCCAAATACATATCAAGTAACCTACAGACGTATTGAAACACAGAGCGATCTTAAAAAAATGCACTGAGGTCTTAAACATATCACTTGAATTGAAGAGAGAACAAATACAAGCAAACAGAAGAAGAAAATTAACTGGGCATAGGCATCTGATCTGCCAATTTCAGCACAGTACTGCTCAGCAGCTTCACTGTCTTCAAGTTTCCTGACATATCATATGATTTTCTGTGAGTAATTGATTGTCATGTGTCTTTTCATTGATGAATCAATGAAAAGGTGGTGTTTCCGTTTCTGAAAAAAAATTGATTATCACATTCATGAAATATATTATCATGTTCATGTAAATATATATTTCATAAGTTGAGTAATGCTGCAGGTGTTTATACATCATAAATTCACATGAGAAGATATTCAAAGTGCAACAACTTGCAGCCAACCAGGCAGTTGCTCTAAGTGAGACAATTCTTCCAATTCCCGATGAAACTCATTTTAAAAACCAGAAAAGATTATATAAAAAAAGTTGTCTAAACGAACAAGGTAAACACAAAAAATATTTTTCAGCAAGTGATTATATAAATAGCAATGACTGTCTCACGATGCCCCCAAAATATACAACTAAGTTCCTGGATAAACAATTCACATTTAGCATCTTATTTAACTTATGAACTGTTTAGAATCTCATATCAAACGTACAAGGCTAGAATCCGGAGCACCAATGCCTCTTGCCCTAGTTTCCGGTATAGAATAGCCTGTCCAGTCATACAGGAAAAAACCATTAGAAAGAAACACAGATCAGTAAGTAAATAAATGCCAGCCTGACATGACCTTAAATAAAAGGGAACTCTGGCATATAACAAAGCTTGCTATGTCATCGAGTAAAGAATTAAGACACCTACGTGTAGAAAAGGATTTGAGAAAACCTCAGATAAAAAATTCATATGAAGGATACTCAATAAAATAATGTCCAAACAACCTTTTCCAACCATAATTCTGATCCTTCAATCAAGTGTAGAACCTCTTCTGGATCATACAAATCCGAAGACTGTAAAAAGATCTGTAACCTTTCTCGGATTGGCTGTTCAAATATTGAGTTAAGTCTCTGATCAGAGATTTTTGTGTCAGATGATGAAACAAGGCTTTGAGTACTTTCGACTTCGACTGCTGATTTGGCTAATGAGAGAGCATATAGTGAGTGGAAGTGAGGATCACAAGACTCTTGCTCTTCAATCAACCACTGAATATACCTAAACAGATGCGGATATCAACCAGAAAAGAATAAGACACAAAATACAAAACTAAGAAAATATATATATATATGCAAGTACTTTTGATAAGAATCAAAGAGAATATATTCATCAAAAGAGAAGAACACAGCCTTAGGGACCTCCAATCTAAGTGGATGAGCAATGTTTTTTAAAGCTCAAGGCGCAATAGTCTTTTGGGGCTTAACCGCAAGGTGCAAATAAAAGCGCAGGCTTCTTTTTTGTGAGGCGCACTATATATAAAAGTACTAGATTTTTTTTTCTAAAAGGGACAACCCGCCTGATCCTACAACATTTGGGTATCATGGAAACTCATAGGAAATTAATTCCTAGGTAGGTGGCCACCATGGATTGAACCCTTGACCTCTTAGTCATTTATTGAGACTATCTCCTTTTTACCACTAGGCCAACCCATGATAGTTTATATAAAAGTACTACATCAAAAAGAGAAAGCATAGTTGAAGCGAAAATATGAAAAAGACCCCTAAACACAAAGAAACTTTGAATTTAGGCTTAGTATATTTGGTTTCTTTAGTTAATAAAGAATAAAAAACCCTAATTATTACTATTTTTAAAAAAGATAATGAAAAAGCCCAAAGGCCTAGGGCTTTGAGCCTTGGGCCTTCACAAAAGGCGCATGTCTTATTTTGCAAGCCTGGCCTTTTCAAGGCAAGCGCTAAACCTGCGCCTTGAGCCTAGATGCATGCCCAAGAGAGCTTTCTAAAACACTGGATTTGAGGAAAAAGTGTGTATGACAAAAAGAATTGTGTAAGCCACCCTAAGAAGAAAAAAAAATTTATATATGAAACAAAACATGACTAATAAGAACAGTTTTTCCCCCTATAGTTTGAGTTTAAATTCTACATCTATAGTATAAAAACAAACCACTCAGCCCATGTAGTTAAAAAAATAATAGCTGCTTATTCATGTCATCACACCTTCACTTAAGTGGCTGACATGGAAAAGATTATGCAAATTGTTTTAAATGATTTGGCATCCTAATTATGCCCTCTGTCTCTTAAAGATCTTTCTCCTCTCCATCTCAGGCCCCATCCCCCTCTCTTAATCTCTCCTCTCCTTCTAGTTACAACCACTCTCCATTTTAATTTTAGATTTTCTCCCCCCTACCTCCCGTCTCCTTTTTCTTCTTCTTCTCTCTCTCAGAATCTTTATTCCGTAGAGAGAAAGCTTTCACTTAACAAGAAAAATAATAGTATAAGAACACTTACTAAACTAATTAACAAATTGTACTGCACAGAAAATCCTACTGCTCCCATCGAATCACACACCCCACAAGATAGAAAAACAACAAGCCTGCCACAACCCTTATCACAAAAATAAATTGTGAGTTCATGAAAGGGAGCAAGGAAAATGGCAGCCCTACAAAAGATAACCTTGATCTTCCTCCCACTGTTTGCAAAAGATAAACTACTGCGGACACAAAACCAAGGTAGAATGCTGGTAGATGTGATCCAGAGTGTTCACTCTCCCATGTAAGATTTGCCAAACAAGGAATTTCAAAGAAGAGGAAAAAACTGAGGCCCCTCCACTGGGAGAAAGGGAACAAAGGATAAGAAAGAATAATGGACAAGAGAAACCCACCCTCTTAGGCTCCCACACCCAAAGATCCCTTCTCCCAAAACTCACCCTCTAATAAGAAATAATGGAAAGAAGGCCCACCACCTCTAAAGACTCACAATTAGTGAGAGGACGATGAAAACCCGAAGAAAGCAAGGGGGAAGGATCGAAAGAAATAAACAAGGAGACAACCAAATGTAACCTCTTCTCAAACAAATGGTAGAGCTACGGGAATAGCTCACAAAGGGGCTTCATCACCACCCACCAATCCTCCCAAAAATAAATATTGGAACCCATCCCTGATAGAGCACTTAACAAACTAGAAAGGAAAAAAAGGAAACCTCAAAGCAATAGCAGACCAAAGAGTTTTACTAGAGCCTTTCCCACTTTGCTATAAATGTGGCGATAGGTCTCTTAGTCCATCTTATTCGTAGTTGCATCTTTCTCCTGAAATTACATCGGTTGAAAAATATTTCCTACAAAAGACCATGCCATTTGAATCCACGCACCCTTGATAAGACATTTTTATTATATGAGAAATGATTTTCCATAAAAAACTTCACAACTCAAAATAGACCAAAGAAGAGAAAAAAGTACTGATAAATTCATTGTTGGCAAAGTAAATTTATGGATGTTTTATTTCTCACCCGAAGAACGAAAGAAAGAGAAAAAGGAAGTAAAATAAAGTCAATTTAAGACGCACCTTTGAAGCATTTCTACCTTCTTGGGATCAATAGCCCTTATTATGTCATCTGAAATTGAGGGGAAAAAGGGTTCCATTAACGTAAATGTGTTTGGAGGGAGAACCAAAGTTACAATGGCATAGAATAAATATGATATAATAGACTTAAAACTATTACAATATCGAAAGTAAGTGAATAGAAAAGCACAAAATTCCGTTGAAGGAAGGCGAAGAGTCAGGCTACCCTGTTTTTTCATCTATCAATTAACAGCCTTTTCCTGAGCACAAAAGTAGCTTCACACCAGTTCTTCCTAAATGCTACTCACGTAAGCAGTTTTCGACTCCAACCTCTAGGATTGATGACTTTAATTCTAATGTTTTAGAAGAAAGTTGTGTTTACGCACAAGTTCCAGCTTTTGATTTCAAAAAAATCTAAGTTAAACTCTTCAAGACTTCGCGCATCTCAAGCCATCATTTCCTCTGTTATTTCACTGCCGAACTCAAAATATAAGCTTATCAAGGAGGTACACAGTCATTCGATTTCAGATCAACATGTTAACGAGGACTATTCTGATGATGAGTCATCAGTGTCAGCAGTGATGAACCAGAACTTTTGGCCTTAAATTCTGTTCCAGAAGTGGAGGATGACTTATTTGGAGGAGTGATTGCAGGATTATATCAAAACTCGTCTGGAAAGAAGTCTGATCAGCCTCCTTCTTGTAAGTTCTCTTTGATTAATTCATCTCTAATTCCATCTAAATTCTCAACTTTAATTAAGGACTATAGTTTGAAGCTTGGAAAAACCACTCAGCATTTTTCTCAGTAGCATTGTTGATCATTTTGGTTTTGAAAAGAGAGGAAAACTTTTACTTGGATTACTAGAGACCCTGAAAAGATTTCTCCAATTCAGCTTCTAAATGTTGTCTTTTCCAAGAATCATCGAAAGAGGAAGTGGATGGTCTTCTTGTTAAAAGTTCTCTGGAGTTCAAAGGTTGTTGGTTGGCCTTTTGTTTTGATTCTTATGGTAAATTAGGAGAGCAAGTACTCCAGTTGGGCTTCAAATTCTAGGCAAATTACTGAAAATATTTGATCTTAAATCTTAGAAAGGTTAAAGAGGCAGATTATAAGTTGATTGCAGTCGCTGAAGTTGAAAGTAAGGGCAAGGAAAAAGCCTCCTTAACGAGCTTTTTTTTCTTTTTTTTTTTTACTCGAAAGTTGAAGCAATTGATTTGTCATCTATGGATTTGGATACTTGTGTCACTACTAAAGCCTTACTCGCTGATTTTTGGTATGAGGGATTCAAAGGGTTTTCTGTGTTAATTCACTCTAGTGGTTTGTTCGTTTTGAAGCTGCAAGAACGATTCTTCTTGGTGTTCTCTTTCAAAGTCTTATGTGATTTTTTTTTTCATGTTATCTATTTGTTTTGGGGGGTTTTCATTTTCTCTAATTAATTATTAGTCTAGTTTGGGGTATTCTTGAGATTGTATTGTTTAAGTTTACTATTTCTTCTTTTTGTTTTCTTGTATTTTGAGCGTTAGTCTCTTTTCATTTAATCAATGAAAATTTGTGTTTCCTTTCCATAAAAATAAATAAATAAATAAAAAGAGAGAAAAAAACTCCTCTAATCAGGAGGACCTATGACTTCGGAGACTAGACAACAAGGGCAATTTTTAGTCAAATCGCTGATTTCCCACTTTGCTTCGGGCCCCCTTCACCTAATCGAGTTATTTTCAAGAACATATGGAAGTTCACTTGTCCCAAAAGGATTAAATTCCTCCTATGGGAAATCTCGCACTCTTGTCCTAATACTATGGACAGACTCCAAAAAGGATGCCCTTGGATCCATCTATCTCCATCTTGGTGTTGTCTTTGCAAATAGCAAAATGAATCCCTGAACCATATCTTTTCCACTGCCTGGTGGGATTTGGGCTGCTTTATTCACTGCTTTTGATTGGCATGCTGTCCCCCCTCTGGATTCCCTTTATTGGATGAGAATGTTGCTTATTCATCATCCATTCAAGTCTATAAGGACTCACCTTTGGTCTAGCATGGTCCGGGCTGTTTTATGGAAAGTATGGAATGAGAGAAATGCCCCAATCTTTCAAGACAAAGAAAGATATGCTGGAGAAGTCTTTGAATTGGCTATTTTCAATGCTTTTTTTGGTGTATAAATTTACAACCTTTACAAACTCATAGTTTGAATTTTCTTGTAGAAAATTGGAGACATCGGGAAAATGGTTGGAGAAGGGAAGGTTAAGAGAGGAGAGAGGAGAGAGCATACTTACCTTCTCAAAAGAGACAATTCTGCTAAAATCTTCTCACTTAGCAAATCAGAGCCATCTTTTGTATACCCTATAAAATGGACCCCTTTTGTATCTCATTGAATATTTCATTCGATCAATGAAACCATCTTTTTCCTAAAAAAAAAAAAACATAAAATTTCAAATATGCAAATGAATGGACTTCAGAAGAAAGAATAGTCTCAGCAGGTGGGGAACTGACTTAAGGATGTTCTATCTCTTTGTACTCTCATTCCTCCGTCTCTTTGTATCCCTCATGCAAATTCTAATATACAAATCTAATTTTGGGTGATGCTCCACCTCTCGTCAATTCAATATGCAAATGAATGAGCTCTTTTCTCTTTTAGTTGGGGAGGTTGGTTTTTTTATGCCCTCGTATTCTTTCAACTTTTCTTAATAAAAGTATGCTTTCTTGTAATATTAATTAAAAAAAAACGTGGCTGCTTCAACTGGGGTCTGGATAAGGCTACATGCTCTATCTCTTAAACTTCTTCAGAGAGCTTCTGACAGATTTGCCACCCTGATTTATCCTATCATAGAGTAGGCCTCCGGTTTGCTGAAGCTACTAGTTCCCCAGTTGTCAAGGAAGGTGAAGCCTTGAGGGAGTTTGGGTTTAGGCTTCCTTTGGACCTCAGGTTCTGGGACATGAAACTTTCCAGCCAAGGGTTTGCAAAAGGAATTATAAAAGAGGAGTTATTTCCCTCTAGAATCTTCCACAAGTTTGCAGACTCCAATTCCATCAACTTCAAAAAACTCCCACAAGCCTTCTAATCCTCTATGAAGTATTTCTTAAATGTTAGAAGAATCTGAACCATGAAAATTTGTGTTTGGTCAAACGGGACAAAATTTTAAATGAAGGTTGAGAAAAATTTTTGGGAAAGGAAAAACATGACTGATTTCAAGTTTGCAAAATACCTGGTGATAATTGAGATGATCTTTTTTCTGATGTCAAAATCTGAATGGCAAAATGCTGGTTGATGTCTGCAATCTGATACAAGCATACAATTAAAATTAGCAAAATATTGCACCACGCCTCAGCATTCCTTGCAAATTTTCAAAGTCCACACAACAGTAGAGTTGGCCATATACCCATCCAAGGTGCTGAAGAACCAATGCCTGATCAGATGACTCCTCGAGAATCTTTGATGCCTCTGCTGCAGCCGTTTCCTTACCAGATGTATCTACAACACTGTTATCCATAGTATCATCCATAGAAGAGTCCTTCAAAAGGCGAGATGGATAATTTTTCCCCAAGATACGCCAAATAGCAAGAGCCTTTGAGCTCATCCCTTTACTAGCATAAAGGAAAGCAAGTGTACGCAAATGTCCAGATTCCTCTAATAAAGTTTCCAACTCCTCCTGCACCGCCGATTGAAGTTGTCTGTTTTACAATGCATAGGACCACTAAGGTTCTGCAATTACCACATCCTCTAATAGGGTATTTCAAACCACATCTAACTTGAAGCCATAGTTAAAACAAATGAACTGTTCAAATGAATTAACAAATTAAAATTCTCTAACAGAATTTAGTTTGATGGCAACTTTTCTCATCCTCTGTGATTTGCCAACTTAATTTTAAATACAGAATTTGCCCTTCAAAAAAATAAAATAAAAAATACAGAATTTGTTCTCTTAGAGAAACCTCCATGTTTAGTCTTCATACTGTATACTAGAAAACTAAGCTATAAGTTCTTCTTTAGATACTCCGATTTCTTTATTAACTTAGATGGGAAGGTTTTCATGTAACCTCATTCAGTAGGAAGGGAACTCCTCGTCCCTTTACCCATTTGGTTGTACCTTTCTTCTTGGTTGGTTTGGAATGAAGTGGTCTGTTTCTTATTAAAAAGGAAAAAAGAAAGAATCATGCTGAAACTATTTTCTACGACAGCAAACATGTTGTGTCTCAATGTACCAGTTTCTTTTAGACTTTGTATTGTGAATCATTAAAAACTGACTGGTAGTGTGAATCTTAAATAATAAACAAAATTACTAAAAGGAGAAACTTTGCCAGAGAAGCAGGAACAGATATTTCAGTGTAGTTCAGAGGTAAATTTAAACAAACAAGAATGTTCTTCCATAAAAAAATATATAATTCCATAAAAAAGGCAGAATATTCATTTTTAATGCAAGAAATTTCTTATTGTTATTGTACATGTGTTACAAGAACATGGACTTTGGTCCCATCTGACGAAGTCTCTTCAAATCTACCTTAATTTCCTTGTTTCCTATACTTTTTTTTTCTTTATGGTAAGAAATCACTCAATGAAAGAATGTACAAGGGCATAAAAAAAAAAAATATGTACCAACCTAGGGAGTATTTTCTTTTTGAGTAGAGAAACAAATTTCATTGATAAATGAAATAGAGCTTAAAATGCTCCCTTCACCAAAATGTTACAAGAAAAGACGCCAATTAGAAATAAAAAAAGGAAGACTATAATCCCGAAATGGGTGCTTATGCTTACACCAGCACAGAACATACAAAACAAAAGGAGCATTTATGTCAAGAACAGTTTTTTACTACTCTTTAAAATTAAAATCACTCTTTACCTATCATCCAATCAACTAATTTTTTTTTTTTAAAAAAAATTATAAGAAACAATTTCATTTATGCATGAATTTCACAAAAAAGAAAAGCAAAAAAGAAAAAAGGAGGGGGGGAACCAGAGGAGTACAATCAACAAGGACATATTAAAAAGTTTCTCATTTCCTATTGAAAACAAAATGTGTATGGTGAAGGATCAAGAGGTAGTGAGCGCTGAGAAGCTGTGGGTAATAGTTGGTTTTCTTATTTCTTGAGGGGGAAAACAGTACAAGATTAAGTAACATCTTATTAAAAGGTCCCTTTCAAATTATTTGATAGAAACAACTCCTTTCATTCTCAATGAAAGAGTATAAGGATATACCTATTGTTAACATCTTATGGAAAGGTGTCTCCTTCAAATAAAAGGTTCAGAACTAGAACTATCCATAAAATAATGGGTGGAATAACCAACTGCCAATTAGCAAAACATTTTTCTTGTGTCCATGTTCACGTAGTAAAAAAGATAACACAGCACACAAAAAATGTCTTCTTAAATACAACCGTGCATAACATAAGAAGTAAAAATATGAAGGAACACATGTACACATTATTATCAAAAAGTAAACACAGTAAAAGAGAGCTGCATACCACAACACAACTGTTTGCTGAAGATGCCAGTTTTTCCATCTTGTCAATTGAATTTAAAGTTCTATACAGGCACATTAAAAGAGTGTCAACTCCCTCTCTAACGGCTGTTGTCAATTCTTTTTGGCGGGAAGCCTCTAAGTACCTATTTTGACAAATAGAGATATTAACTTTTTTTATAAGATAGAGAGAGAGAAGCAAAACTTATTACTGAATTTGCAAAAGGTAATGGCCATTGTTATATTAACAGGAGATACTACTACTAACCATGGGGATGAACAATTCAATAATTATTGAGAAGTACCCTCCAACAATGAAAATTCAAGGGTGTGTTTGACACACAGAGTTGGATTAGTTGAGTTGAATTGGTAATAAATATCTGTGTTGATAATAATAATTTTAAATTTGAATTCAAAAACACTTTTGGCAAGCCGGGCTTTTTTTTCTTTTAGTTTATGATTGGTTGAGTATGAGTTGGTCGTTAGAGTTAATCATTGGTGGTTGGAGTTGGTCGCCTAAAGTGATCCTCAGAGTAGGCTGCTAGGGATTGTCGTTGCCAAAGTTGACCATCAAAGGTGAACGTTAGTGTTGGTCATTAGAGGTGGTTGATCATCGAAGGTGGTTTTTGCCGAAGTTGTCGTCGGAGGTGGTTGTCGGAGCCTAAAGTTGGCCGCGCAAAGGTGGTCATTGGAGTTGGTTGCCAAAGTATGGCAGTGATAGTCATTAGCGGTGGCCGACGAGTGGGAGTCATTCAAAAACATTTAGAGGGAGGAAGAGTTAGGTTGAGTTAGCGTGAGTCGATAAAAATAACCAACTCAACTCCAATATTTAAAGTTGGTAGGCCAAACATTGAGTTGGTAATTTTTACTAACTCAACTTATTAGATGATATAAGATTAAACTTGCCTTCAACCATTAGCTTAAGCTTTTGGGTCAATTGGCGATTTAACATAGTATCAAAACAAGTAGTTCAGGGAGGTCCTGTATTCAAGCCCCTGCAATATTATTTCCTTCCCAATTAATATTCATTTCCACTTGTTAGATCTTTTTCATATTTCAAGCCCACAAGTGAGGAGTGTTAGACGATACAAGATTAAATTTGCCTTCATCCATTAGTTTAAGCTTTTAAGTCAATCGGCGATTTAACACAACCCAACTCATGTTGGTGAGCCAAACACCCCCTAAATTTTTTTCCTCCAGATTTTCCCCCCTTTTTCTAACAAGATAGTAGCATCTCTCCTAGTATTCTAAATTAACCCCAGTATCCCTTAGGAATATTGATTTGTGGGTAAGCCTACAATCATGCGAAGAGATGCTGTGAGACACTATTATCATTCATTGCGCTAAAAAGAAATAAGTTTACTTTTTTTATTTTTTTTTAATTTAACACAGGAATTTAGAAAGAAGAAAATTAAGGCCCCATTCTGTTTTTGAAGATTAAGCTGATAATCACAACTTCTACATGTAGTCTTCTTCCTTTGTTACTATTTTTTAAACATGTTTTCAAAAACCAAGCCACATTTTAAAAACTAGAAGAAAAAAAAGGAGGTAGTAGTTTTTGAAAACTTGATTTATTTTTTAAATTTGACTTAGAATTGAAATATGTGTTTTAATAAATGCAGAAAACTTACCAAAAACAACGAAGTGTATGAAAACAAGCATGATTTTCAGAAACAAAATGGTTATCCAAATGAATTGTAGAAACAAATTTTGGACCAAGAAATAGCACAATCCTCGTCACATTTTGCTCAAAAGTCCACACTAATAAAAATATCTAAAAAAAGTATTACCTAAAAAGATCAATCAATAAATTATAAATACCTGATAATATGTTTTACGGCTGACTCCAACAAATCTGACCTACTTGGTGGATTCAAGAGAAAATCATCATTTACGGCAGTTTCTACTCCTACTTTTTTAAGAAATGTGGCTCTTTGGATGGCAAGCAAGCCATCATCTATAACATCTGCAAAAGGAGCAGGGGGAGGATGCATTGCCCAGTACCTATTTCTGGGAATCTAAAAATTCAAAATTAAACATTAGAACTAAACTATTGAAACAGTGTTACTCTTTTTTGGAGAAAAGACACAAACGAATAATGAAACTAATTCAGACTCTCCAATTGTACAGCTAGAAATAAAATGGACGACCAAAATTTTTGCATTTAGAATACAAGGTAACAGAAGAGTTACCAAAATCTAAAAATTAAATACTTCTATGGCATTGATGAAAGTTTTTCTTCCTAGAAAAACACATACAAAAGAGTAAGCATTCTCACGCCTGCCACATGTAAAACTTTATTCCTACCATTGTCAACATCTTCATTTTTCCAGTTCCTTTTCAAGTGGCCCAACATAAAAATTGAGTTACAGAACAATTTTCCAATAAGTTTTTTTTTACAGGGTTGACAGCATCAAGTTATTGGCCAATATACATGATGCAAGAAAATTAAAAACTAAAACAAAGAGAAAGTACCAGCAGGGACCAACGATTTGGGTCCTTCATCACAAATGGAAATATTTCAGAAGGCTGCATTGTCTCAGATTGCAAAAAGTGATTTACTGCTTCCTCAAATTGCAAGTCAAAAAGCAAGAGAAATCCAATTTGAGCATGAACAAAGTATAGCATATCCTTGGACATTTCACCTGCACGCTCTAGGTCCTCAGCCAAAGAGATGGCTTCCTTAAAGTTCTTCCTTCTCAGCAAATCTTTGATTTGTTCATCACAAGGCAATTTTTGATAGCACATAACCTGACAATTATCAAGCCAAGCAACAAAAATTAACAGCAACGTTAGATAACAATCTAGAACTAGCTGAGCATCTAGAAACAGTTAAATGAACATCAATCATGAAGCTATATACATATATTCTTTCATGCCATGCACTCTCAGTAGGCATCACATTATAATAAAACAGAAAAGAGAATCACATGCCTCACACACACACGTATAGTTTCTTATGGATCATAATATTTTTATTAGCTCCATCTTCAACAATTACTAGTGGGAACCTTACATATACAAGGAATTTCATTTTTTAAAAAATGGTATAAATGAGGTTTCTCCTTTTCTCTTTTCTCGTTTTTTTTTTTTTTTCTTCTTCTTCTTCTTCTTCTTCTAATGAGAAACAGCTAACAAATGTCATTGATAAGATGAAATTACAAAAAGGCATATGAAGCCATGAAGATTACAGAAAACAATTGCATTGTGCAGTGAGTGATGTATGACTGCAATTACAAAAGAATGGGATGACTGCGATGACTGCACCCAGTATTGAAGTTGAACATTTAGATGGAACTCAACTGATCAAGAGATGAGGGAACGGATTAGCCAAATGGATGTCTTCCACGGAAAAGTCCACTAGCATATTCAATTGTGAGAGCTTGGAGTCCCAAAAAATTTAGGCATTTCGTCTGGTATGTTTGATTTTCAGTACTTTGATCTCTAACAAAACAAGTGCCCCATCCTCTATGGAAACGAAAGATACTCAAGAACATCAAACATTTTGCTTGGTCTTTTGCCGCTGGTAGTTTGAATTTGGTTGAATCAAATCATGTGTTTTACTAGCAATGCGTCTCTACGCCAAGTTGGTATGTGTTACACAATAAAAGTACGAACATGAAAAACCATTTTAATCATAGCTCTTTCAGCAGTAAGTGTTGGAAAAAGCTCTCAAATTATTTTGGTGTCAACTAATGTCACTCAAGCTTGATCCAAGATTTCTTAATTCCAATTACGCTTGGATAGAAGTTAGAAATAAAGTTCCAATCGCACAGGGGATTACTATGGGTTGGCCTAGTGGGGTCAAGAAAATGGTAAAAGACTCAAACGGTATAGGTTCAAGTCATGTTGGTCACCTAAATAAAATTTAAAATCCGATGAATTACCTTGAAAATCAAATGTAATCAACAAAATTATTAGTAAAGTGTCCTTCAATTCCTCCCAAATTTTCCTTAATTAAGGTTTGTGGACTACATTATGAAAGAAATCACGCCTAAGTCACCACAAAGTTAATATCTAATCGTGTTTCCCTAATCTGTAATGATTGTTGCAATGTGTAGTTCTTATTGGTATTTAAGGGGCTTTGGGGGCTATTATATTTGTGTTGCCTCGAAGATCCCTTTCAGTTTCATTTTGAAGTTCAATGGTCGGAGGTTGAAGCCTTTTTTTGGATGTCTTGGGGCTTGTTATATGGGTGGCTTGGAGTTTAGTGTTGTTGGACACTTTTTGTCGTATAAGATCTTTGTTCTTCAGTTTCCCTCGGTTGATTGGCTCCTATCTCCTTCGATCTCTTGTGCTTAGAGCTCAACATTCTTCCTTGGCCTTTATTTCAGTGTTTTGTTTGAATTATTATTATTTGATTCTTTTTTTTAAAAAAAAAAAAGAAACGAGCCTCTTCATTAAGATAATGAAATGAGACATACAAGGGATACAAAAAATAATCTAACAGATCAGCGAGTGCACCCAGGCATCTCAACTAGGTTGACACCCCCTTAGCACTCCCATTATCTCCAATACAAGAGATCAAAAGTTTTCTTCTGGCAGAATATAATAATTCAAACTAATACAAGAAGGTTATAGACTAGCAAAAGCACTAATACAAAGGAAAGAACCCCAGCTTACAAGAAGTACTAATAGTGGGAGTAATAAAGGCCTTCCAATTGATGCAAATGTCTTGGATGGAGAAGTCTTCAAAGGTCTTGGAAAGAGAACACCATGAGGGTGCATTAAGTTTAGCAGTCTCAAATCTAACCGTCCAAGGGGAGGTTGTGTTGTGGAACACCCTCTGGTTTCTTTCAAACAAACCAGATTTCTGATAGAATTGCTTTAACAGCATTAATCCAGATCAGTTTTGGTTTTCATTTCAGCCTAGGACCAATCAGCAAATGCAGCACATTATCCTTAAACTCATTTCCGAATACCCAACTCAGGTTGAAGCTTTCAAACAATAAGAGCCAGCAGTTTTTGGCGTATTTGCAGCTGAAAAAGAGGTGCTGGAAGTTTTGATTGAACCACTGATGCACAATTTAGAAGCCCCTCCAGCATTATCCAAACAGTAATGTTAACCCTTCGGGGACTTTTGGACGTCTGTAGGGAGTCTTCCAATAACTTACCAAAGGGGGAGGCCTTGGAGAGGTGTTTGGCAAGAGATTTTACCGAAAATTTCCCATTAGTTTCTAGCTCCCATTGCCGAAAGTCTTCAGTTGTTGTGATGGGAAAGGTTGAGATAAGACCAAGGAGAGCTGATTATTTGATTCTTTGCCAAGGAGGTTGTAGCATTATTTGAGCATTAGTCTCTCTTTACCACTTCAATGAATTTTTCTCGCTTTTGATTTTAAAATGATTTTTTCTCACTTTTAATTTTAAAAAGAAAGGTAATAGGAACAGTTGTATGATAAGAATAGTCAAGGTGCGTGTAACTTGGCACAAACACTCATAGATATCAAAAATAAAATTATTTTGGGGGAAGACATTCTTTTTCCATATTTTGTAAGTTATGAGTGGAAAGATACTGGAGGTGTTTGACACTTAATAGAGTGGGAAGAGAAAAGGGGCACAACTAAGTCTTTAGCATCAACATAGTGCCATGTGTCAAAACTAGCTTGGGACTAAACCTCCCATAGCATAACTAAACCTCCCAAAGCATAACTTTCAAATTGAGGGGTTCTTTGTCAACTTTATGAACTTCGGGGCTATTAGCCTATTATCCTTTTTGTATTTTTCACAAATAAATGGAAGTTCACCTTTTTTTCTTCCATTTCCCATATTTTTCTCTGATTTATCACCTGCTCTTTTGCTTTGGCTTCCAAGGGGCTGATCTTACCTACCTTTGGCCAGTCCACTACTTTGTCTGGACAGTCACATACCTTGCTTGCCTCTGTTTTGGTTGGTCGTCCATTCAAGATTGAGAAGAAAATCCTTGCGCTCAACTTTCTTAGTTGGAATAACAGGAGCTCTTTCTTTTTCAATAAAAGACCAACTTTCATTGAGAAGAAATGATACAAAAAACAAACCCCAAAAAAGGGAACAACCCTTGAGAAAGGGACTCCAATCAAGCAAAATAAGACCTAACAAATAATTATATAAGGAATTCATCACCGATGCTTTGAGAGAAAATATTGAATCTCACAAGGAACCATACATCAAAAGACATCCTATCAACCCCTTTGTGATTCTACTATTTCTCTCCTCCAAATAACTCACAAGTCACAAGAAAGCGCACAGCCCAACTTGCTATAAAAAACTTCCTTCCCAAGAAGGAGGGAGCAACAAGAGCTCTTGTATCTTCAAAGATAGTGAGAAATGCTTGAACCGCTTCCTTGATTCTTTATCTACTTTGGCTCTCACTTGGTGTAAATTTGTAATTTTCTTACCAACTTTTGCAACTATAAATAGCCTGTCTTACATGTACGTGCGTTTTTTATTTTTAAATTTCCTTTGGGTAGGAAAGTTTTTCTCCCTCCTTTTCTAATTTCATCTCATCAATGAAATGCTCACCTAAAGTATATATATTCTTTTTCTAATTCCACAAGATCTATGGCACTGCTCAATATTTGTCTACAAATTGATCTGTTTTATGTAAAACAGTTACAGCATCTATTGATCTAGTGAATTTCTTAATTCTTTTTGTGTTGTATAGCATCACAGGGCTTCACATTACGGAAAAAAAAAAAATTTTTCTTTGACTTAATAAATGGGCATACCTTGTTAGTCACAGAAACGGCAATAACATCCCCGCTACCATCCTCCTCGTCTGAAACAATGCAAGGCTCAATTCCTTTTCCATTAAAAGTAATAGTTTGAATACAATTACCAGTATTCCTATGATATAACTTCAGCTGTCCACTACTTGCAACAACCACATACGAAGAAATCTCAGCAACAGAATTTGGGATATCATGAAACACGAAACTCCCACCAATAGGTTGGCCATAAGCGTTAACAGTAATGCCTACTCTATCCACCAATAGTAGCACTTTCCACTCTTTCCGCAACAACTTAAGGCATGGAGGACTCGATAACTCTGGTAATTTGAATATTAAACTACTCTCTCCTGTAACACATGAAAAAATATAATAGCCACTAGCTGCACCAACAATTATTGAATCGTTGAGCCACACCATTGTTGAAATTCCTTCATTACACTGTAACTCCTTCAAAATTAGAAGGGACTCAGTGAGATCACTAGTATTTTGCTCACTTCTGCTAGTTCGACGACCTAAAACAACTTCAAATAAAATCAACCTTTTGCCAACTAGAGCTGCAAAAACGAAATTACTTTCTTCACGCGGCCCTTCTGATTCCTTGATTTTCAAGCCATTTGTTCGCATCCCACTTCCCAGTCTCTGCAAAAGCCTTTGACTAGGGCTTGCAAATCCAGAATTATTATCCACCCTCCCATACAAGCTAGAACACTCAGACTCACTACTCCTAATTCGTTTCGCAATCAAAGAAATTCCTTTCAAACCCGCCAACCTCTTTAGTGGCACTAAAAGAACCAAATCAACGATATACAAAAACCCATCGGAACAAAGTACTAAAACCTTTTCAATTCCACGGAGCACATGCAGAGAGACAATTGAGGAAACGCTAACCGCAACACTCCTCACAAGTGAAAATCCCTCCGATGAAGAGGCAATTCTGGGAGCATCCAAGCGGGCTGTTCCCGAACCGAGAGCGGTAGAACTTGAATATTTCGGAGTTACAGAGAACAAGATAAGTGCCCCAGATTTAGTTCCGGCATAAATTAAGGTCTCGGAATCAGAGACGGGGGAGATGGCGAGAGATCTAATTGAAGTACGAAAATGACTGGATATATCGAACTCCTCATCGAGTGGTTCAAGAACAGCCCTCTCGGGCTTGGCCATTGGATGGGTGAGTAGCGAATTGATCCTCCAGAATAGCTAATTCAGAAACGCCATTAATGGAAGATGAAGAAGGAATGAAAACAGCTGAACCAAAATGGTAGTTTGATCGGAACTTCGGGCGTTGTTTTGTTCGTAAGTTTGTCAAAATGACATCTCGACGTTAGAAATGGGGAAATTGTCACCTCAAGTTTCCGTCTTTTAAACTAGTACCTTCTTTGAAAACTTGTTAAAATAATTTTTATCACTCCTTCCCTCGAGATCAGATTTACATAATTCTACTACGAGTGAAATATGGTATAAGACTTAGAAAGATTATATATTATTTTTAAAAAAAATTAGTAAAATCTTGGTAACGTTAATATTGCCTTAGATTTTATTAAAATAGTCCAAAACAATTGATAAGATGGAAAATCTTAAATTTATGGAAATTTTGATAGTCGATCTCGATCGAGATAGAATGAGAAAAACCAGTTTAATGAGTTTTCAAAAAACTTGCTAATTTTGAAAAGTAGAAGAGGAAACTATTTCTAACAATTTCCTTTAAAAATGCCTCCTCTTTTTCGAAAAAAATTGTCCAAAATAACCTTTTGTAGTTTTCACATTACAAAACTAGCACCCTTTATGAAAACTCGTTTAAAGAGATTTTCTCGAGCCTTCTCGGTCAAGATCGCATCCAAGATTACATTAGAAAATTAAAAAAAAAAAAAAAAAAAAATCCCCCACGTGTATGAATTCATTATTAGAAATTAAAATTTACCATTATGCTTTCAGATATTATATTATCATATTGTTATTATATCATTGTTTTATGGGTTGGTTGCACAAATGGCAATCAAGCCCAAAATAATAAAAAAATATAGGATAAGGAAAAATATGTTAGAGATATAGTACAAAATTAGCGCCAGATATCACTGATAGCACCTATCAGTGATAGTCATATTGGTAAATGACTAAAAAACTCATATTTAGCTCCCCATTTCACACTTCTTTCTTTCAATTTTATCAAATTGAAAACTATCATTAATAGCAACTATCAATGACTATCACTAATAGTTGTTGTCAATAATAGCTTTCAATTTGAGAAATATTAATACAACTTTGAAATAGTAACACTTGAAATATTAGATTTCAATTTGCTATCATTTATTAGTGGCTATTATTGATACACTTTCATCAATTAGAATCAAGCTTGAAATATTAACACTTAAGGCCATAAGTGGTTATCAATGATAGATTTTTATAAGTAATTATCAACTTTGTAAGGGAATTATCAACTTTCAAAGATTAATATTTAAAGCTAAAAGTCTATTAATGAGAGGTCTATAAGTGACTATCACTGATATATCTACCTAAGTCATATCATTGATACCTCCTATTAGTGGCTATCAATGATAGACTTTCATCAAATGGAATTGACTTTTATATCATTGATATCATCGATATATGGATATCACCTAAGTTTTATCAATGATATCACTTATATCCTATCGATAATAGTTTCTATCAGTGATAACATGCTCTTAGAAATAACTTTTGTCATTCATTTGTACCATCAAATAACATGTTATCGTTGATAGCTTCTATCATTGATAACATGCTATAAGTGATAACTTCTAGTCATGTCACTTACACGTTAGTTCGAGATTCAACTTTATTAATTAATTCCACTAACTTGGCTACCAATGATAGACTTCTATAAATGGCTATTAACTATGGAAGAAAATTATCAAAGATTAAGCAATCAATGATAGACTTTTATTAGTACCTATCAATTTTGAAATATTAACACTCAAAGCTATCAATGGCTATTATTGAGAAACTTTTATCATGATTATCAATAATAGATGTGACGCCTCGAAATTTCAGGTATCTTCCTCTTTATTAAGTACTCGTTCTTTTAATAAGAAATTTGGAGAATTTAGAAAAAAAAAAAATAAATTAATTAATTAATTACTATTTAATTAATAAAAATACTAAAGGAAGATTGAGTTTTATTAAGTGTTATTTGTTTAAGGAGGAGGAAAAAGGGAAAGGAGGAGAATTAATTTAATTTGAAAAAAAAAAGAGGAGATTTAATTTAATTGGAGAAAATAGGAGATTTAATTTGGTTTGGGAAAGGAAAAGAGTTTATTTTTGGTTATTTATTGATGCCTCGGTCTAGTTAAAGTAAAGAAAAGAAAAAGAAAAAGAAATTTCTTCTCTCTCTCCCCCCTTCTGTTTTTTCCCTAGCAGCGCTGCCCCTCCCCCCCATCTACTCTTTCCTCAACTCGATCGCCAACCGCCAGCAGCCACCGCATCACCTTCTTTTTGTGCGTTTTCCGTCTGCCAGCCATAAACGACGTCGTCGTTCCGCCACCGTCTATCCCTCGAATTTGTGCCTCCACCACCAGCTAATGCGAGTCCGCCTCCGCCTCCGCCGCGCGTCTGCCGCCGTCATCGCGAGTTCGCCAGCCACCACGAGCCACCTCCCGCCGTGAGTCCGCTGCCGAATTTGTGGGTTGCAGCCGCTGCCGGCAGTCCCTCGTCGGTTCCGTGAGTTTTGGTGAGCCCTTGGTAAAAATTGGTTCCGTGTTTTATTTCTTCCCCTTGGTTGGGTACCTCGTGGGTTTAGCGCTTGATATATTTGTGTTGTTTTTTATATGTGTTCAAAGGGACGTTGGAGAAGGTCGAGATTGAATCCGGAGTTGGGAATTTTGGTCGCTTTTAGGTATTCATAGGTAAGAGACTTACTACCACACCTAATGCCCAATTATGTCACTGTATGGCTAATTATGTTATGTATGAGTCTTGGCTAGTATACGAAATGTACAATTGCCCTGACTGATTATGATCAATTATGTTACTATATGAATTTTAGCTGATTATGCTAAATTATGTTATGTTACTTGAATGTGCTATGGTTATGCCTACGGTGCCACTGTGTGATGTCGTAACTCACTGCAATGAACTGATTATGTTAATGACATGTTACGTGATTGTTATCTTGTTTATCGTGCCCTGTACCTCGACTATGATTATGACAGGGTGTCCCTCGAGATCACCACCTATGTTTGTGTTTACAACTGTGATCACTGTGTACCTTTGGGTCGCTACCTATGCTTGTGCCTATGCTTATGCTTATGCCTATGCCTATGCCTATGCCTATGTCGGGTACACGGGCGCATGCGATAAAAGGATAACAATTTCACCCTTAGGCCTAAGGCCCAGTAGTGGGTCTCTTACTGAGTATAATTACTCACCATTTCCTATTGTTTTTTTTCTCAGGTAAGGGACGGGATGACCAGGCGTATGACAAAAGGAATCCGTGACCATGCTATGGGACAGTTGTTGTTGCTTCCGCATCTTAGACTAGGACTTAAAGTATAAACCAGTGAATGTGTAGGGTAGTAGCATTCGTTCATTTTTTGTGTTTTCGATTATTGATTTATGATTTTCGTTGTTTTGATTATTCCTTGAGATTTTGACCAAATTGTTTAAGGGGGACCCCGCCAAAGTATTTAATTCTTCTACGTTTGAGTTATTAAAATATCTGAATTTAAGTTATTTAAATTTCTTTTGGCATAATTTCAATAAATTATTTCATAGTGAGTCTCTAAGTTCCAGAGTATTTATGAAATAGTCATGCATAGCGTAGCACCCTGTTAGCTGAAAAAGTCAGGTCGTTACCATAGACTTTTATCACTGATATCTACCTAAGTTCGATATCACCGATACATAAATATGACTGATATCTATCTAAGTTCTATCACTAATATCACTAATAGTTGATATTACCAATAAACAAATATTTAGTGAATTATTTTCTAAACATTTAAAAACATGAGTGATAGCCAATGAATGCTTCAATCAATGATAGAATTCTTTGAGTGACTAAGTTATGAGTATATTAGTGGCTATCACTGATAGATTTATATTATTATGAGGAGATTGGGGAGATGGAATAAAAATAGGAAAAAGAAAAGGGAAAAAAAAGGAAGAAGAAAATATGAGAAGATTGGGGAGATGGAAGAAAAATTGGAAAAAAAAAAAAGAAAGAAAGGGAAGAAGAAAATATGAGGAGATTGGAGAGAGAAGAAAAATTAGAAAAATAAAAAGTAAAAAAGAAAGAAGAAAATATGAGGAGATTGGGGAGATGGAAGCAAAAATTCTAAAAAAAAAGAAGTTTTGCAAGACAAGGAAGGGCAAAATTGAAAATCACAAAAATTTAAAAGCTAACTAGACAACATTTGCCATATTTGCAAATATTAAAAAAATGTGCTATATTTTTAGATTTCTCCCCTTATTTTGTTATCTATTACAAATATCCTTATTATTATTATTCCTCCCGATGCCTCCTATCTTTCAATACACGATCTCTTCCCCTTCGTTCTCTCTCTTGTCTCCGAACAAACTATTGCACTATTCTCAACCTCTTCTCACTCTCTATCTCTAGTCCCCTTACCTTAGATCTGAAAGATCTGAAAACTTTCAATTTTTAAAATTTTTAAAATTAAGAAACCAGCAGAAAATTAGAGTAAAAGTGTGAAAAACGAGCAAGGGTAACGTGCGAGAGCGAGAAACTAGAGTGAGAGCAAGAAAAACGACCAAGAGTAAGGAATGAGAGCAGAAGCGATAATATATATATATATTTGCCGACATCAATAAACTGTTAGAAAACTTGATTTTGAGAAATTAAACCAGGTTAAATTTCATTTTCCTGTGATTTTTTAGGGCATTCGTATGAAGAACCCCTTTTTTTCTCCTTTCAATCTTCTTTCTTCGTCTACCTATTTTTTAGCTCTTTGGGAAGAAAAATTGTTAAAACTATTCCAAAAATAAAAAACTTTATAAAAAAATAAATATTTTCTAAAAATGGTTTATTTTTACCTTTCGGGAGTTGAAATTATCTTTTTACCCTTGATTTCTCCCTCCTCTTGTATCTCAATTTTCTTCTTTGTATTAGTCTCCCTCTTTTCTCTCATTCCAACCTTTGCCTTTCAACTTCGATCCATGATATATTTTTTTTCCTCTTTCGCACTTGTATCTTATTTTTCTTCAATTATTTTCTACATTTGTTTTCTCTCACTTCTCCTAATCTCTCTTTTCTCTTATCCCACCGTGGCTTGAGTACCACAACTCAAAATATTTTTAAAAAATATTGACTAATCCAAATTTAGGGCAAAAAAAAAAAAAAAAAACAATATTTTCTAGGTCGAGCAGTCCAATAAGATGTCTTTTACTAAATAAAAAATATATGTAATTTAGACAACTGAGCACAAATTAGTTATGACATCTTAAAGTTTAAACTTAGGTCATGTCGACTTTTAAGATATTAAAAGCTAGAGATCCTTTAATTTTTTTTTCTCAATTTATAAGCTTGATTATAAAGAACACGGAAAAACATCTAAAATAAATGATCATTTAGTTAAAATGAAATTGTACTATAGAAGGAAATATGACTAAAATAAAATCACACATAACAATAGTGCACTTATCTGATTGCATATGCACACACAATTGTTTTGTGCAATTTTATTTTGGTTATCTTCTTCTATAAATCTCTTTATTTAACTGAATGATTATTCATTTTCATATTTTTTTTTGTGTTATTTCAAACATGCTAATAAATTGAGTAAACTGTTAAAACATTGGTTTGAGACCCAAAAATTCGAAATGATCTAAATTAAATTTTGAGAGGCTATAATTTTAAGAAGATATAGGTGAGAGAGAAAAAAGAATGTTATGGATTGAAGTTGGAAAAAAAAGTTGGAATGAGAGAGGGAGGGAGAATAATGATAAGGGGAAGAAGATTATATGAGACAGGAGGGATAAGGGAAGGATACACAATTATAGAACAACAATAATAATAATATTTTTCTTTGAGAGTAAAAAGAAACTTATATTTTTTTGGATGTCAAAGGAAAAAAAAAAAAATCAATTTATAACCCCACAATTTAGGGGTTGTATAAATTTAAACTTTGAACTAGTAATTGTATCAATTTAAACCATGAATTTGTGTAAGTTGATTCATGTAAAAAATAAGGTTGTTTTCAAATATAGCAAAATAAGCCAAATTATTTATAAATACAGAAAAATTTCATTGTTTATCAGCGATGCTTGAGTTATGGACTACAATAAACTTCTATCACTTAAGCAATAGAAGTCTATCGTGGTCTATCGTTAATAGACAGTGAAATTTTTCTATATTTGCAAATAGTTTGATATTTTTTCTATTTATAATAATTTTCCTAAAAAATACATGTTTTTAGGCCTCATTTTAGTTGTTTTTCTAGGAAAAAATGGTCTTTTGCATGTCAAAATTCCCCATAAAATGTGTTAAATAGAGTAAATAGTGAAGAGTAGGGTCTTTGGATGCTTAAAGTGTATTTTTGACATATTAAACATGTTTTGGAGACCTTATTGATTTTTGGCCATTGTGCAAAAATTACTATCGATGCACAATATCGCTAAAATAGGATGTGCTTGCATAAAAAACCTAGTTCCAGAAATGATGAACCAGTCAACCACAATTGCGATTTACTCGATCTTCAGTCATTCTTCAGTGATGATTTGACTAGGAAGCCTCAGGAACATGGATTTTGCCCCTACATAACCTCTTTTGAAGCGTATAAAAGGGACTGAAGCCTTTCTTTCAAACATTCCTTTTCCTCCACCTAAAAGCAGTCCGTTCCAAGAAGATTGTCCACTCAACTTAGTAGCCTTCCTCCAAGAATGAGAGTTCCTCTGGAGTTATTAGGTTTTAGGGTTTCCCTATCATGTGAGAGCGTGTGTAAAGAGAGAGGATTGAGCCTTGAGAGAGAAAAATCCTTCCCTAGAGTTTATTAGAGAGTGAAGAATCCATTTTGAGGAGTGTTACTATATTTTCTAGCACTTATTTCCATTTTACTTTCTTATTTGTTATTCTTTGCACATTCATCTTATACTTATGATTTTTAAAGTAATGAAAAACATTCATTTATTTTTTATCATGAGCTAAATTTATCAAGGGGTTCAACTATGTGGATGCCCTAGGGATTTATGGCTTGAGCATTGTTAAAATGTCATGGCTTGCATTACTTGCACATTTCCCTTGTTGATTGTATGGAAAACATTGTTAATTTAAATTGGCCACTTAAGTTAGTAATATAGTGGAGTCCCAATACTGAGAAGGTTAGAGTGTAAATGGATTTCATAAGGGAATATGGGGTTAAAAGCCTAGAAATAGAATCACCATGCAACCTTAGAGTTAAGAGGCACCATAGAGTAAAGAATGTGCATGAAATCAATCTAAGGTCTAGCTAATCATAGAGATATAGGTTTAACTCCTTAGGCTTCTAAAAGATCTTGAAACAAGACTGAATAGGAGGAGATTTTGCCCATATGTAAGGCAATGCGCCGGCATGATACGGTTGCATCACTCAGGTTTTGATGAACTTAGGTTAAAATATAGTTGTATCCTTATCTTACCATTGTTTATCTTTAAGTTTTTAAACATCACTCAACTTATCTTATTTCATTGCACATGGTTACCCTTAGTCACTTGATTGCTTTGCTAAGAACAAACCCAATTAATTTCTAGTCTCATGGGCGAACTTTGGAATACTTCATGGTTATTACTTCACCAATAGTATATGCTTGCACTAAAAGCACTCTTACCTATAAATTTATCACTTGTACACTTTTGATTGACCAATTTTTTGGTGTCATTGTTGGGGACTAGATTAAATCTTTTTAGTTTGTTTGAAGCAATGTGGTTAATGCGACCACATTGACTCTATCTTAAGAAAAATACTAACTCGCTCTCTTTGAGTTTGTTTTGCAAGTTTTGAAGAGTTAGGGCATGGGAAGAAGACGTTGCCTTTTTTAACCAGATCTTGAGATAGAAAGAACCTTTGCAAGAGAAGACAAGAACGAATGTGAAAGCGCTGTGAGGAGAAAGAGTGGAACGCAAAGTTAACTTAAAGGAAGCTACATTCATGCAACAAATTCCAATGAATCCGCTTGGAGACGATCCTCATATTCCTCCTAGGATAATGTCCAACAAAATAAAGATGCACATGAAGTAAACGAATTCCTCAATAGAAGCGCGTGAAAGCGTGTGCTTTTGAAATTCGTTTTGGAAATTCTTGAAAAACAGAGAATTACAGAACATAGGATAAACAAATCTCATGAGTATGTTTTTTACATAAATCAAATTAAGGAGAAGAGGCTACCTTTGAAGACAACTCTTCAATCTTCTCCAAATCTTCACTGTGATCACGATCTCAGCAATTCTTCTTTAGTATCGAATACGACACCACAAAATCTTGTGGGAATCTCTTTTGGAAGATTGGGAAGAATTTTTGCAGAGAAATCTTTTCTCTGTAACTTGAGAGTGATGAGAGATTAAGAGAGAATTAAGAGCAAAGAAAGTTTTTGTATTCTTAACACAAAATCACATTCTCCTAAAAAATGATAGAGATGAGTAAGTTAATTATGGATTAACTTCCCTTTAACCATCCTTTAACTCCCCTTACTCCCCTTAACCATGGGGAGTTAAAATTTAGCTAAAGTTAAGTTAAATCAAATTAAATCAATTTAATTTATAAATGTTAATTAATCTAATTAATTAATATAAATTAATTAAATATCATATCTTTAATTAATATTACATTTGAATCATATTCAAATGTATTTCCTTCTCATAACCTATAGTTTAAATATGAATCTCATTCATAGTATGTTTTAACCTATAGTTTTAATATGAATCCTATTCATATTATTAACCTATAGTGCTCAAGCTTTTTATGGATTGTTGTAAAGATTATGCTTTTCATTGTTATTGTGCTTAATTCTTGTTGATTGGCCATCAATGTTTGATAGGTTAGATATTTGATTTGATGAATTGCATTTCTAATCGGATTTATAACAATGAATCATTATTAATCTCTCATGGAAATAGTTAGGTTAATAATGAAAGTTGCTAAAAACTAATCTTAATGCCATGTGACTAATTTGGTTTCAAGAAATTAGTAATCAATTAAGTTGCATGAGAAAAAAGGTTGTTTTTCATGGAAAATAAACCCGGATTTATGTTTCTAGACTTAAGCATATGATTTACAATTAATTCCATGAACTCTAATGATGCATAATGGATTAAATAAGGATTCAATACTCTAGAACACTCTTTAACTCTTGATTTTTAACTTTACTTGCTTTCTTTATTGTTTTCTCAAACCAATCTTCAATTCGAATTCTCAAATAAAATTGATTCGACTCTAGAATATATAAGTAATTTGAACCCTCAATTGGATCCCCAGTTGAACGATATTTGGACTTAAATCGTCTTACATTATAACTTGACCCATACACTTGCGACTTGCATCAATAGGATAGGGCGATTAGAGATTATGCAACACCCTTTGTTCCAAACTCTTGAGAAATTGGTGAGGAAGTGTCCACACAATGGAATCCCAACAAACATTATTATAAAGCAGTTTTACAATGGTCTCAACCAAGCTTCAAAAACTTTAGTTAATACCTCCATAGGAGAATCATTATTGAAGAAATTTGTAAACGAGGAAGAAGAAATTAAGGATACAATAGCCAATAATAACCAAAACTGGGGGATTGGAGACCCCAAAGGTTAAGATAGCAGAAACAGACGAAGTTAAGAAAGCCTTGCGTTGGTAGCTATGAACCAATAGCTAACTACCTTAAGAGCATGTTGCACAATTTCGTGTTAGGACCTTAATCGTTGGCTGCTGTGCAAGCATAACCTACGACACTTGCTTGTAAATTTTGTATTGCAAATCACATAACCGATAACTGTTTGTATAATCCCCAAATCATTTGTTATATAGGCTACCAAAAGGTGCATGTGCTAGGGGTGATCAACTAAACCGCAAAAATCGAACCGATTTTGGACTCAAACAGGAACTGAACCAAAATCGAATGCATGCAGTTTGGTTCGATTGCATATAATTTTCAAACCGATTCATGTGGTTCAGTTCGGTTTCGTATTTGAAATTGAACCGAAAACCGAATCGAACAGCTTTATTTTAAAAAAATAATATATAATTTTTTTAAACTTTATCTTTAGTTTTTAGGGCTTACTTTTATTATTTATCTTTATTCCAGTCTTCTTGACTTCGTCTTTATCTTTACAGCCGTTGGCACCCAACACACCACCCACACTTCATAGCAAGTATCAGACGACGATGACGAGCCACCACCCACACTTGACAGTAAGCAGCATACGCAAACCACGTCGTTCGACTTCTAGATCTAAGCTCGTTGTTTGACTTTCAATCTTCCGCATCTGCTTCCACGCTGTTAGTCCATCGACCCGCCATTCGACTTCCAGATCCAAACCGCTTCTAGATCAACCTGGTGTTCAAATATGAGCTTCCAAACTTCCAGACCAGAGCTTCCAATCTTCCATTCCCGCTTCCACACCATTCAGATCTCAACTCCCATCGTCGTACACTCTCGCTTCCACAACTCCACAATTTTAGGAGGTTTGCATTGTAGCTTGTTATGTATTGTATTGTTGCTGTAGCACCACCAATTTTACTTATAGTTAATAGTTATGATTTGAACATTGATTTATGATTTGAACGTCAATTTTACTTATAGTTAACTGTTATGTTTTATAGTTAATAGTTATGATTTGAACATCAATTTTTCTTATAGTTAACTGTTATGTTTTATAGTTAATAGTTATGATTTGAACATCAATTTTACTTATAGTTAATAGTTATGTTTTATATATTGTAGGCGGTAGTACCATGTCCATGAGCCTGAACTTGACCAATAACAATAGTAATAGCAAGAGCAACAATTGTTCTAGTGTGAACGAAAATAATAATGTTCTTGAGATGTCTCCACCAGCACTAAAAACACAAGCACAAGTTCGAAAAAAGAGGAAAAATACGGCTATGCTATTGGATCAATTTACTAAATGCTCTGAATATAGTGATGATGATTTGCATGCTAAATGTAATTATTGTGGTATGGTATATGCATGTCATCTAAGAAGAAATGGAAATTTAACTATGAGAATATATCTTCAACATTACTGTAAAAAGATCCTTATTAGATGAAAAACGCTAAGTTGGATATAACTCAAATTAAGTTAGTATTTACGAATAAAGAGAGTGGTGAGGGTGGTAATACAACATCAATTAAGTATAAGATGTTATACTATTGAGAATGCCCGAAGAATAATTGTTGAAATGATCATAATTGATGAGTTGTCATTTAAATTTGTGGAGAATGAGGGATTTAAGAGGTTTGTGGAAGAAACTTTGATGTTAGTAGAACCAAATTTTATTATTCCTTCTCGAACTACAATTGCTAGTTTAGGAATATATGGTACCTTGAAAGAAAAATATATTTTTGTGGAGGAAAGATATAGAGTATCGCTTACATTCGATACTTGGACATCAATTCAAAATATTAATTACATGGTTTTGACTGCACACTTTATTGATAGAGATTGGAAGATACATAAGAGAATTATTAATTTCTCTTAGATTGAAAACCATAGAGGGAAGATAGTAGGAAAAGAGGTTGAGAAATGCTTGAAACAATGGGGTATTGAAAAAGTTTTGACATTAACTATTGATAATGCTTCATCAAATGATACAACCATTGCTTACCTAAAGAAGCGTTTTAAACATGAGTTGGTGTTGAATGGTGATTTCTTACATGTTAGATGTGCACATATATTGAATTTAATTGTCTGTGATGACCTAAAGGATGTGAATGATTCATTGATTTGAATTCAAAATGCTATGACGTTCGTTAGATCTTCTCCTGCTAGACTTGCTAAATTTAAGAAGTGCAATCGCAGAGGAGAACATATCTAGTAAGAGTATGTTGTGTCTTGATGTTCAAACTAGATAGAATTCTACATACTTGATGCTTGATGCAACAAAAAAGTTTGAAAAGGCATTTGAGAGATTAGAAGACTATGACATAGTCTAAATGAATGAGGAGAGTAAACCAACGACCCAAGATTGGGAAATGGCTAGAATATCTACCAAATTCTTGTCTGTGTATTCTATGAAGTGACTGTTAGGCTTCTAGGGCCTCTTTATGTTACTTCCAATATGGTCTTCCATGAGATTAGTATTATTCAAAATTGCATAAGAAAATATTCAAGTGTAACTACTTTAGAGGTTTTTCGTTTGAATTTTGAAGATATGAGAAAGAGGATGCCCACAGTGTGGATACAGAAGTTGATATTTACTTATTGGAGCCTCGTATTAAACGTGAGGAGAATTTTGATATCTTAGATTGGTGGAAAGGAAATTCTTCTAGATATAAGGTTCTTAACAAAATTGCACGAGATCTTTTAGCAGTTCCAGTATTCATAGTTGCTTTTGAGTATGCATTTAGTATAGTGAGAGAGTAATTGATCATTTTTCGTTCTACATTAGCTCCAACCAAAGTTGAGGCACTTGTGTGTGCACAAAATTGGTTACGTTCGAAAGTAATTAGCATTGAACTTCAAAGCTACTTGGAGGATATTGCAATTGTTGAAAAAGGTTAGTATCTTTCAAACATTTTTTTTAGACTTCAAAATTCAAATATATTATTTATATAATTATTAAGTTAACAAGTTTACCTTTTTTTTTTAGACTTTAAAGCAGTTTTAGAAGTAAAAAAATGAGAAGAACGAGAAGGAGAAGGTGGCTTTAAGAAGCTTGCTTTTTAATTTATGTAACTTCAAATTTCAAAGTGGTCATTTGGACTTTGGAACTTTTATGTTATTGTTTATAGAATAAGAACTTTTATATTTGTAGTGCTTTTATATTTGAACTTTTAATTTATGTTTTTGTTGTTGTTGAACTAGTAGTTTGGACTTTGGATTTGATTCTGTTTAGTTGCTTGAAATAGCTTGAAATAGCCAACCATTGTTTCTGTTTAGTTGCTTGGATTTGATTCTCAGTCTTTTCTGGTTCCTTAAAAGTTTTTGAGAAGATCAGAAATCGAGGCACAATTGTTTGGATACATGATAAGCACTTGAAAAGTGCTTTCTATTCTCTCAAAATAAGGGAGTTTATATTAGAGTTCACTTGTTTGCTAGTGATTTTCAGGTTAAAATGAGAAAAATTAGAAGAAACGACTAAAAGATCAAAACCGAGCAAGAATACGGTGAAAAAGAGTTGAAAAACTCAAAAGGACAAATTTTGGGATAGCGCCGCGGCGCTGAAACATAAACGCATAGTTCTTGACGCACAGTAGCATCGCGGCGCCGAGATGGCGCTGCCTCGACGCATCCTTGTTGAACGCATGACAGCGTTGCGACGCTAATGCCCATGAACAATATTTCTGAACGCATCACAACGTCGCGGCGCTAAAACCCGAGAGCAACAATTTTGGATGCAGCCCTAGCCCCGCGGCGCCAACTTTCCTTAAATGAAAAATTTGTATTTTTGGTAAATTTTTGGGCGGCCAAACTCTATAAATTTGGGGGTTTCCAGCAGCCCAAATCATCGAGAAAAATCAAAGCAAAGCAAGGAAGTTACAGACCTAAAGAGGCACAAAAAGGAGAGGATTAAGTGAGAGTTTAAAGAGTGAGTTAGTTGCAAGGAAGAGGAAAAGAGTTCGAGATAGTCTTGGTGCCCTTCGAATTCCGACGTGAGAGCCAAGGAGATCGTGATGGTGCTACCTCAATCAAAAGCCTCTTTTCAGTAGAGTTTCCCTTTCTTTACACTCTTTCTTTGTTTATTTTTCTTAAACATGTTGCTTCAAGCTATGAGTGGCTAAACTCTTTAGTTTTAGAGTTTTGATGATTTGTTTATGAATTCATGTTGATTTTGTAGACTCATGGTTTTGTTGGAATGATTATGCTTTTCATTGTTATTGTGTTTAATTCCTGTGGATTGGCCATCCTCACATGTTAGGTTAGATGTATGATTGAGAGATTGTATGTTTAACTTGATCTATAACAATGAATTGTTGTTAATCTATCACGAGAGTAGTTAGGTTGACAATAAAAGTTGCTAAAAACTATTTTTAATGCCATGTAATTTTGTATTGGTTTTAAGAGATTAATAATCAATCGAGTTGCATGAGAAATGGTTGTTTTTTAGAGAAAATAACTTGGAATTAAGTTTCTAGACTTAGGCATATGAATTACAATAAAATCCATGAAATCTATAATATTGCATGATGAAATAAACAAGGATTCATTACCTTAGAACTCTCTTTGACTCTTGTGTTTCTCCCTTTAATACTTTCCTTATTTGATTTATATTTTCCGTAACTTATAAATTTCAATTCCAATCCTCAAATAAAATTGATTCAACTCTAGAATAGCTAAGTAACTTAAACCTTCCCAATTGGATCTCCAGTGGAACGATATTCGGACTTAACCATCTTATATTATAACTTGACCCGTACACTTGCGGTTAACACTCAAAGTGCGCATCAATACAAAATTTGGAAAATATTGGATGAACAACTTCTTCTAAATAATCCTCCATGGATATATAATTAATTATATGAATTTTTTTTAAAGTATAGGAAATGGGGAAAAAAAAAAGCAAAAAACAGCAAAAAGAAAACAAACCGCGAAACCAAACCAAAAATGCAATTTGTTTCGTTTTTGTATATGCAAATTTTCAGAATTCGCGGTTTGGTTTGGTTTGAGCCATAAACCGAATCAAATCAAACCATGAACGCCCATGCATGAGCATTGGAACCCCTACTCAAAGTCCTATAATTTAGGTTAGAGAGCGCATCCTAAATTTGTATGCACAAACAATGGTGGTAGCACATCTCGGCAGAATGTTGAACCAATGTTGCCCGCAGTGCGGATATTGCCAAAGATGCAACCACTAGTATCACCACTTGCCCAAAATACAAGTATGGAACCTCTGCTGAAAGAATATATGGCACAGAATGTCGCCCCATTAAAAAACCTTGAGGTCCAGGTAGGACAACTAGCAAAGGAGATCAAGAATAGACTCGCAAGAACTTTATCAAACTCAATAGAGAGACCACTGAGAAGCAGAAAGAGCAGTGTCGAGCAGTCAAACTAAGAAATGAATAAGATATGAGGGACCTAGGATGTCTGTTGAGCAGGAGCAGCAGAAAGTTTAGAGAACCAACTCAAATAAGGAGTCAATGTCTGCTAGTTAGCAAACGGTTGTGGTAGATCAGTAGTTTATTAACAAAATGCACCCAACCCAACCCAACCCGTGTACACCCTTACATTTATTCAAGTATATTAGTATTATATTAACAATCATTTAAAATCTAATTTCAAATGAACATGGGCGTATTAGTAGTTTATTAACATTAATTCAAAATGGTTACCAACATAATGAGTTAAATCATATAAGTCGATGATAATGTACTAGAAAAACAATAATCTTAACCAAATAAATAGGGATTCAAATTAAGCCCATAGATAATAACAAAATTCACAATCCATTTATTGAATAATAAATTTGGTATACTGAAAAGTAAATTTGGTAAATCAATTGTATAACTAATATACTTTATATTTAGTATATCAAATATACTATGGATATACATGTTGATACATCAATTAGAGTTAAACTGGAGAATTAAAAACGAAACCCAAATTTATTTATTTTGCTATATTTGCAAATTTCAAAACGCATTGTTAGATTTGCAAACTTATAAATTTGAATATTTTCTATGTTTTATGGACAATACAAGTGCTTAAGACTAGGAGCTGATTATGGAAGCGAGTTTCATGGGCATGAGAACTCACCGAGTCAAAAGTGAATTTATTTCTCTCTTGATTTTATTAATGCAAACGAACTTCTTTCCAATTTCCAGACCACACTCATCTTCAATCCCATTAAATTAGGACTTACAAAAGTTTTTTACATAAACAAGTTTTTAATAAATTGATTTTATTTATTTCCAAATACAATGGCTATGTTCTTTTTAAATTTTATCACTTTTTTAATATAAGTATGACGAGAAAAAGGAAGAGAGAGAGGAGGAGGAAGGAAGGTGGAGGGAGGGGAGAGGGGGGAGAAAATGGGAAGATAGGGAAAAGATAATTTTTAAAAATTTTGTTTTTGTGGTAAATTTGAGAAGCAACATGACATACAACAAGAATACAAATACCAAGGAAGTATAATATAATATACTAAATAAAATAAAATAAAATAAAATAAAATGTAAAATGTAAAATAATAAAATATCAAAATTTAGAAATAGGAAAAATCTCAAATTTTCCAACTTTCTTTAAATTCTCATGCAACATCATGTCACTATTTATAGGCAATTTGACAAGTAGGAGATGGAAATACATGGTCATTAAGAATGTATGATTAAGAAACACATGGTCATTGGACACTAAGCATTAACATCTAAATTACACATATTTTTTTTGAATATTTATAATAATTTTTCTAATTTAAAATGCCATATCATTATCTAAAATAAAAAAGATTACTTTAAATACCTTTTAAACCTATTCTTCAAAACTAAAGACTCAAAAGTAACATTTTAAAAACTTAAAAACCAAACACACTTGTTTCTTAAAACTCAAGGACTAAAAAGATATATATTTTTCTTAAAGTAGGAAGAATTTGAAGTTACTATTCCATCAAACATGAAAAATAATAATAATGACATGTATTTATGAACAAGTATAACGTGAATATGGTTCACAAATTTATTAATGAAAAAATTTGGCTCATTTGTTTTGAAGGAAAGCAAACCATTAACTTTCTTGATTTGTTCTATAGAAATATAACTTCTCCCATTTTTATTTATAATGGGAAGTTCCTAAGACATGTAGATCGTGACCTTTGAAAAAAATGGAAAGAAGTTGTTTCTCTATTTATTTGATTTATCACAATGAATCAATGCTCATGCAGTCAATGGGGAAGAACTATAAAGCCCTTGGGCAATAAGTATGTGCTAATTCAATTTGATTTAATAATTCATGGATCTACCATAAAATGATATAACTCATTTGTTCTACAGAAATACTTGGACTTTTGATATTTAGACCTTTCTTTGACACAAGAAGGAGACATCGATCTATATCTTGACTGCATTTTGATTCTCTATTTTCCTAATAATAGTGAGTTGGGTTCTTTTCATGCCTGTATAAAATAGAATGTGTTGTAAGTCGATATTCTTCATTTAAATAAAAAAAAAACTATATGGTTTTCTGAAAGTGTGACCCAATTCTGTAGTCAATCATACTTACAGTTGGAGAAGTTGACAATTTAGTCCGATTTTTTCCATAATTTTTAATAATGTCGTTGAGTCTCTCCACCTTTTGCTTGAGGATTAATTGGTTCTATTTCTCGGGGTAGAGATACTCAGCAGTAGAGTATCAACTTCATGAGGCGAAAGTCATCAGTTTAAGCATGATGATTGCTAAACACGATGTAAGCTTTTCTAATTCCCCCTGCATGATGAGATGGATAAAAGGAAGTGGAGATTAGTTTTGGTCGTTTCTAGCACAACTTGGCTGGAAGGTGAGGAAGACTCCTTTCTTGGATGCCCAAGTCATATATATGGAAGAGCTAGAATTCTAACCTTGTGTTAGGACCTACAAGCCAAGGAGCAATCTCAGACAGACAATTTCTATGATGTAGACCTCTCTCTACAAGAGACGAAGGCACGCAAAGTTTTCCTAGAGTTAGATTGAGATTGACCCTCAAGTGCAAATGAAGGGAGTTTAATAGGGATGAAAGTCAACCTTAATAATCGATAATTTCCATTTTCGTGTGTTATTTAGTTCTAAAACCTATGTTTATTATGATTCATGTGTTTATTAACAAACCGTCATACCAACAAGTAAAATCTATGTTTTAACATTGATTAAATAAAGGTGTTTTGGTAGTCAGGTTTTGATAGATTTTTGTGTCTGTACAAGAACAGCCAAATTGTGCCCATAGAGAATGCACCTGCAATCTGAGAAGATTTCCAAAAATGTTATGAGCTTTGCGACCACAATTGAGTTGACATTCAGTCTGTAGGCAAAAATTGCGCTCATGCACAATGCATGAGCATCTGGACCTAATCTAAGAATGTAGAAATCACAAGACTTGCATATTCTGCAATCAAATCAAATCTCCCTTATTCTCGACTCATTTGAAAAAAAAATATTATTGGACATCTTCTCTTTATTGGCAAATAAGTTAAAATTCAGTCCCCTAGACTATGTGCAATGCAATATTACCATCTTATTTTAAAACAATTGTGTTGTACAGCAATAATGAATAAACTCGTAGAAGACAAGAAGGTAAGCAAGTGAGGCGTACAGGCAAAATTTATTGATATCGCTGGAGGTCCTTAAGCTAGGGTTGCCCTCTTGCCCTTTGCATCTCTTGTCTGAAAGACAAACCACAATTTTTTTTTTTAAAAAAGGAAACAATCTCTTTCATTGATATAATGAAATGAGATAAAATCTCATAGTAGAATAAAGGTGACTAAATAGTAAGTACCTACTTTAAATTAAAATGATGAATTGGATAATTTACTCATCTTTCTATAGTTTAATTCAATCCCTAGGATAATTTACTCTACTAAAGAAAAAGAGTGGATATATTCTGGTAAAGATGGTGATAAATTAGAAGGAAGCCAAGTATTAAAGGGGAAATCAAATTAAACTTTGTTATCTACCCTCAATAAACAATAACAACACTTTGGTTCAAATACTACTTTGGTCCCTATAATTTTAGATTTGGTACATTTTGGGCATTATACTTTCAAAATCTTCATCTTGGGCCCTGTATTTTCAACTTTCGTTCATTTTGGTACTTGAACTTTTAAAAAATAACTATTTTGGTCACTAATAAAATAAAAATGAGAATGGAGGGACATAAATGGTCACTTATTAAAAGTTCAATGACCAAAATGAACATTTTAAACGTACATGCACCAAAATGAACCAAAGTTAAAGTACCGGAACTAAAATGAACCTATTGAAAGTCTAGAGACCAAAGTGAACCAAAAGTAAAAAGTACATGAACCAAAATAGTATTTAAACCTAACACTTTGAATTTATAAGTGGAAAGCAAGAAAAGGAAAAATGGGAGGTACCTGCGCAGAGACAGATTTTTTGGAATCGAGGAACTGTCTGTAAATGCCATACAGTCTTTGCTTCTCAGTCTCCGACACCGATGGTCTTGCCTTGCCTGCAGTTGCCTTCAAAAGAGCATTAGAAATGATAGGCTTTTGAGCCGGTTCATTAGCGTTTGTGCTATCAAGATGCTCATGAACTGCTGCAAGTTGAGCATCTGAGAGTAGAGCTTGAAGGTCAGCTCCACTGAATCCTTCTGTCATATAAGCGATTGGCTCCAAATCAACATCACTGGCTAACGGTAGCTGTATGTTGAACCAATCCATCATTATTAGAAACCATTCAACTCCTAAATCCATTTATTACCTAAACTAATGCAATTAAACAGCAACTTGAACCATGGAATTTACAGTTTATGAAAATTTAAGGTCTCGTTTGATAACTAATTGGTCTTTTGAAAATTAAAGACAAGTTTTTAGAAACTACTTTCTTTTCAGTTTTCAAAAGTTGGCTTATTTTTTGAAACAATTGGTAGAACCTTAGAGAGTAGATAAGAAAACAAAGGAACATAGAGGTGAAAATGGTATTTATAGCTTAATTTTCAAAAACCAAAAACCAAATTGTTACCAAATAGGGCCTAAATTTTTCCTCCTCCAACAACCCGGTAATTGAATATCTTCACCAAAATGTTTCTTATTATTATAAAAAAAAAAATAAAAAAAGAAAAAAAAAAGAAGAAATTCTCAGGTCCAATATTAGTTAGTTTTTCTTTTTTTCTTTTTTTAAAAGGAAACAGTCTCTTTCATTAATATAATGAATTGAGACAAATCTCATATTACAAAATTGACACTATAAGCAAAAACTAAGTAGGGATCAAGAAGTGCACCTGGGCATCTCAACTAGGTTGACACCCCCATAGCACCCTCATCATCTCCAAGATACATACAAGCCAAAACATAAGAGCAGCTCTATAACTAAGGACCAAAATCCTAGTGAATTACACAAGTTTCAAGACAAAATTAAGAGAAAACAATACATAGTGGCTGCTTTAATGGTGAGGCCTCCCGAATAGAGTAATCATCAAAGGCTTTCCAATATTAGTTTAACCTGGGGCTCTTGGAAAAATTATAATGCTCAATGAAAAATGTAGATTTATAATGAATAAAAATCTATTCTACATCAATAATCTATGGCCATTTAACTAGTTAGTTTAAGAGCTTATGTTTCATCTCAAACCTCACAAGTTCCGGTATCATGTTAGACTGACGTGATAACCAACTATACAAGTTCTTAGAACTTAAGGACACAATTGTACAACAACTACTATTATGAATATAGCACTGCATTAAAGTATGTGTACTTATATCTGCATAATTTTCTACTCCAAACTGCGAAAAATGTTCTACAGAATGAAAGGCGAAACAGGAAAATTGTGAGATATACTGGTGACTGCCACACATCAGCATAACTGAGACCTTTCAGTCATTAATTGACATTTCAACATTGATCCGTAAGCCCTAACAGCAGAACATTTAGCAAACACAAATAAATAATTAGAGTTTAGAGACACAAACCTTTGTGGAAAGAACTTGAAGAATATTTAGCCGTTCCATTGGAGAGGGGAAATCACAAAACAGAAGGCGATCCAGTCTGCCAGGTCTTAGGAGTGCGGCATCAAGCAAATCTGGTCTACTGCTTAAAATGAAAAATAAAATGCAACTTAAGAAGAAAATTAGAAGCCGGGGAATGGGGGAGCTGAAAACTTGTCAATTATTGAGCATAATGGAATAACAACAACAATCAATAATGTACGATTGATATTGAAACTAAGCAATCACGAGACAAGTAGGATTATTTTAGCTGTTGTTGTCGTTGGCCACTATTTGGCTTAAATGCAGAGATGCTAACCTCGTTGCAGCAAAAACAAATACACCGGTTAGAACTTCAACACCATCCAATTCAGTTAGAAACTGCAAGCATGAAAATTGAATAGTCAACATAATTGAATCTACATGCAATCAAGGTCAAGTAAATAGGATACCGACTTGATTGACCACACGATCAGTCACTCCAGTATTATCGTGCCCTCTCTTTGGGGCAATTGAATCAAACTCATCAAAGAAAAGAATGCAAGGTGCTGCTGCAGTTGCTTTAGAGAAAATATCCCGAACCTGAAACCATAAAAAGAATGCAAGTTTCTGAGCAACAATGGTCCATCATATCTGATCTTCCAAGATACTTATAAAAAGGAATTAGAGGGAACAGTATCTCAGCAATTATTAATTATTAATTCTAGATCCCTATTGTAAACAATCTGTCCTCTTAACCAAGGGACAATGTCATCAAAACTTATGCTTGTCAACTTAAATTTAGCTTAAAAGGCCATATAATGGTCATTACAATGTTAAACAACATTATAAGATCTACAGGAAACATGGTATGCTCAGATCCTCAGCATCTATTAGAATGAGTTAAGAAACCCAACAAAAATGATTCTAGTTGACATAAATTGAATGATCAGTCAAAGTATTGATATAATAAAATTTACCATAACCCATCAGCTTAAGTTATTGGGTCAATCGATGATTTAACATGGTATTATAGCAGGAGGTCCAATGTTCAACTCCTCATAATGTTGTTTTCTCCCCATTTAATATTGATTCTCTCTTAAATCACCAATATGACCCAAAAGCTTAAGCTGATGGGTGAAGGCAAATTTAATTATATCATTTAACACTCCCCTTCATTTGTGGGCTTGAAATATGAAGAAGACCCAACAAGTGAATCAATATTAATTGAGGAGAAAATAACATTGCAGGAGTTTAAACATAAGACCTCCTAAACCAACTTGCTTTGATACTATCTTAAATCACCGATTGACCCAAAAGCTTGAGGTGATGGGTGAAAAAATTTAATTGTATCATCTAACATTTACAATTGTTGGACATTTCATAAATTTTCAAGCCCACAAGTGAGAGGAGCGTTGAAGTATTGATATAATCAAATTTATCATAACCCATCAATGCAAGTTTTTGTGTAATTCGGTGATTTAACATGATCATATTAAATGCACTGTGAATGTTAAAAAGTGGCATGCAAAGGTTATTCAGTCTCTCACAGCTTGCTCAGAAGCACCAATGTATTTGTTTAAAAGTTCAGGGCCTTTGACTGATATAAATCGCAATGAACAAGCAGCAGCAGCAGCACCAACTATGTGTGTCTTGCCACAACCAGGAGGTCCATATAGGAGAACATTTGACCGTAACCTTAAAGGGGCTTGAGCAAAGATATTGGGGAACTTTGAAGGAAGTACAAGCATCTGCGCAAAGATATAGGGGAAACTTTGAAGGCAATACAGGCATCTAATACATAAATGTGAAGCAAAAATATCAAAAAGAGAGCTTTAACGTAATGCAGGATACGGACGGGAACAAAAGAAAACATATATTTGAATTAACTAAGATGCAGTGGTGCAGAATTCAATCTTTTAAAGTTACAATTGCAGGAAATAGCATTTGAACTATTTATGGAGAGGCTTTCCAATTGATCAACAAAAAAGAGAACAGAAAATTACAGAAATATTAAGCTTCACAGACGAAAGTCCATGTATCACCAAAGCAAACATAAAACGCCTGCAAAATAGTCTAAATTCATTAAGGCATATACCCTCGAGCCAAAAGGTCAATGGTTTGAGTCTCCCATCCCTACATATTGTTGAACTAAAAAAATAATAACAATAAATATCCAGATGCATTACTGCTAGAGTTCAAGAAACCAAAATAAAGCATATACCTCTTTGATAGAATTCTTAACTTCAACTAAACCACCAACATCATCCCAACCAGCACGACCACCCTCTGCAGCTGGTTTAGTAATATCACGCATTGAAGCCGGAACGAATTCACTCATTGCCAGAGAAAAATCATTTTCAATTAAAGTGGGATTCTGATTCTGGTTAGGAGCAAAATGCAATGGCAGGAAACGGCTAACGGCAGCATGGACAGCTCTATCTACCAAAATTTCCTGAGAGTGGAATTATTATTATTATTATTATTATTTTGGTTATAAGAAACCAAGCTTTCATTGAGAAGGTGAAAGGATATACAAAGGCATACAAACAAAGAAGCATAAAAAGACTAGCCTCCCACCCAATTAATTACAAAAGGGGCCCCAAACCAAAATAATTATACTAAGCTGAAAATTACAAAACACCCTATTAACAAATACCCATAAGGAAGAATTAAACCTAATAAAATCCCAAATATCCTCCCTGACCTTTCCACCTCACAAAAAATTCTACCGCTCCTCTGAAGCAAAATGCCCACAACTGAGGAAAAAGCAAAGCAAGTGATCAAGGTCATTTTCCTGTCCCTTGCAAAGAACACACCATTGAGGCTATAACATCATGGAGGAAAGCCTTCGGATATGGTCATGAGTATTCACTCTCCCAAGCAAAACTTTTAAGGTAAAGAATTTTACTTTCTCAGGAATTTTAACCTTCCAAAGAGAGGAAAATGCAGGGGCTGCCTGCAGAGGAGAAGAGGTACAAAGAATTTGGAAGAAAGAATCACTAGAAAAGCTTTCAGAAGGCTTTAGAACCCAAGATCTAAAATCCCTTCTCCCCACATGAGTAAATTGGTCAAAAATAATAGAGGAGACAGATCACCTCATTGTCTTCTCACTCAGTGAAGGAACAACAACCACCCATGGAAAAAGAGGAAGACAAGACCTATTGGAAGAAGGCAAAATAGAAGGTGCTGAATGCAACCACTACCCCAACAATTGATAAAGATGAGGGAACAAAGCACACAAGGGTTTCTCTTCCACCCAGAGATACTCCCAAAACTAAATATACAACCCGTCCTCAATAGAGAGCTTAAAAAACTGCGAACATAGAAATGCCTGAAGCATCAGCAGGCCAGGAACAGAACCCTTAAATCTACCACCTGAGACCCAATCAAATGATTGAGGTCCATACTTACTCGCAATAATCAAAAGGGTTGTGCAACTGGATAGCTTAGTTTGTTAATTGACAGACGATTAAAAATTGATTTTTTTAACTACGGGCACAGTATAAATGTGGGAATGAACAGTACAAAGGCTATGGTAAATATGAAAAAAGAAAGTGAGATGACATGGATAAATAATTTTCCACTTGAAGTATAATTTACAATCCAACCCTCCACTCTGAAGTAAGAACTTGAAAGCTAATCAACAGAGACAATCCGCAACTAATATTTAATTTGGCGAGGGGTCAATACTTAAAGGTTATCCCATTTGGATACCTCTCTTGATGGAAATACTATTATCATACAAACTATCTAAAAGCAAGGATACTCCAGTTTGAAGAATGTGCCCACCGTCGTACACTAGGGCACTCCAACCTTTGTTGGACACATATTGGACACTTGTTAGTTTATTAGATGTGTGTCATCTAAGAAGCACAAACATGGATATGACACGAAACTGAACATGCCAATTTCCAAAAAAAGTAGAATGTGACATTTGGGACAAGTTAATTTTTCTAAATGCACACATTGTTTTAATACACACACGTGGCTATATTTTGACATATTACAATTATTTTTTTTACAAAAAAAAAAAAAAGAAAAAAGAAAAAAGAAAAAAGAAAAAAGAAAAGTTATTACATATATTTAATACCTCTAATGTAAATTTCGACGTTTAAACATCAAAAAACATCCACACGTTAGGGCGTTGATGTCTTGAAAGAACACATAGATGCGTGAGATTAACTAGAGTCTGAGATAAGTACACTAAATGGAGCCTCTAAACTCTCTTGCCCTTCCTATCTACCATTGATAGCTCTGATCATATTCATATCAATTCTCAATATATTCATTAAAAGAAAGTAAAAATAACAACAAAGCAAGAAATAGCTACGTACTAAATCATAAGCGTCATAGCCATCACATTTTGAGGCAATGTCTTGTAAGGTTACATCTGAACAATCTAGGGCACGTCTCCGTATTTCATGCTTCAGAATAGCAGCTCGTTCAGATGCAGCAGGAGCAGGTAATTCCACATGAAAGTCGAATCTTCCTGATTAATTCAATTGGAGGTGGGGAAACAAAGTTGAAGGTTGAGAAAAAATGAAAGAAAAGCTGGTGAAGAAACAAATGCACAGCTCAGATGGGAAAAAGAAAAACCTGAAGATCTCAATGATTGTGGTATTTTGTCTAGAGTCTGCACAGAAGCCACAAATGCAATAGGACCAACTTGACACGATCTTTTCCTCTTTTCCTGTTAGTTTTGATGAAACTTTATCATGCTGACAATGAAAATTAGGAACCAAATACTGACATCATAATCTTAGTATTATAATTTTAGAACAATTTGGCACATCTTCAGCAACGGAATTAAATTTGCTCTCATAAGCAGAGGAAATTACTAAATTTTAGTACATCAATATGGAAACATGAATTAGAACTTCAAATAAAAATGGAGCAAAGAATTTCTATTACAGTGATATTTAAAGAGCAATTATCTTTTCTTTTTGACAAGAAACAAAACTTTTCTATATCTATACATATATTTGATGAAAAATCAACTTTCATTGAGGAAAAAAAAAAAGAAAGAATACAAGAGTACAAAAAACAAAGTCCTGCAAAGGAAGCAAGCACCCTATAGAGTAAGGGTCTCCAATCTCACAAAATATGATCGAGCGATTCGTTAGGAACTAGTCATTGACGCCCAAAAAGAAACATTAAATTCACAAGGGACCAAACATCAGCCACAAACCCAGCTTTTCATAAAAGATAATAATAATAATAAATAAATAAATAAAAACTCTTTCCATCTAAACGGCGGATGGAGGAAGAACTTCTTGACCATGTCATTAAAAACTCTATGACAGGATAACGAAATACCGTACACTCCAAAAAAGTAGTTCCAAACCGGACGAACATAATTACAAATCCAAAGCAAGTGATCCATGTTTTCCTCCGCCCCTAACACAAAATACAACAAAAGGGCTCAACCTAGGACGACAACTTCCTCGAGAGCCTATCCAAGGTTGATTCTTCCAAGAAAAACTTGTCAAAGAACTTTACCTTCTTCAAAATTTTCACATTCCAAAGAACTGAAATAACGGACTCCCCAAGAGGAGAGGGATCCAATTCATAATGGGAGAAAGATCTGCAAGAAAAACCCTCATAAAGGCTAGGACACCAAATACAAATATCTCTTCTCCCAAGGCTAAGCTCAACATCTTCCGGTAAAGAAAGAAAGACCATAACCTCAGTCATGTACCTATCAAACAAAGGCCACAAAAACAAAACAAAAGAGAAGAGAAAAAAAAAAACTTACGTTCAATTTTAACCTTCTTCATCCTTTCACTAGCTATACAGACCCAAACTTAGGAGCCAAATGCTCCATAAGTTTAAGCTTTGAAAACCATTAAATCAATACTGAATGTGAGGTTAAACAATTGCTCTGAAAATCACCCAGGGAGTTAAAAAGGTAAGACAGCAGATTATAAGACAAAGAGGCCTAATAAAAGGCTTTTGTTCTGAATCCATGGCTTTCCTTCTCTAATAAGGCAATCTTTGTTTCAGAAAAGCCCAAGTAATACATAAGCTAACTTAAGGATCCTCTACTATTACCTCCCACAGATGACATGAATTGTGGCAAACAACTACAAAGAGAACTAAGCATACTCCTATAATTGCTGCTAACCTACCTAACTATATATGACAATATGGAAAATGCCCCAATGAGATCATCAGATCCAACCAAGTTTACCAAGAACTCATTGTAGAATTTGCAAATATGTGGAGCAGACCGAGGCGAGAATAGACAACTCCAAGCTCACATGTTTAGAGAGAGGGGAGAGGATTTTCTCTCTCTAACTTTTTTAACAACTAAGGTTCTCTCTCCCTCTCCCTCCCTCTCCTTCTCCCTCTCCCTCTCTCTCTCTCTCTCTACAGAAGAATTTACCACTACTGAGTCATAATTATTCAAAAAGGGCAACTGGAGCTTCTCTCTCTCTCTCTCTCTCTCTCTTTCTCTCTCTCTCTCTCTCTTTCTCTCTCTCTCTCTCTACAGAAGAATTTACCACTACTGAGTCATAATTATTCAGAAAGGGCAACTGGAGCTTCTAAGAAGAAAGACAAACCAAAGGGTCAGATCTAGAGTTAGATGTTTGGGAGGGGCTGGAGATAAATACCATTTGGATATGTGTTCCACTGGTATTTTTTCAGGAGATGTTCCATTGGTCTCTGAACTTACAATCAATTTTAGTTCCTAAACTTTAGAAAAAATTATTATTTTGGTCTTGAATTTTTAAAAATTTTAATTTAATTTCTGAATAATAGTCATTATGGTTTTTGTAATGATTGGTCTACAACCTAAAATCCACCCACCCAATATTGGATTTAGTCAACTTCTTAAATTAGAGTGGGTAAAAATATTAATCTATCTTGATATGTGCAACATGAGAAATAACTACATCTAGTGGGGTTTTTGTGGGCTTAGTTTTTCATATCATCATATGCCCTTGTTTTCTTTATTTCTTTTCAATGAGAGTGGTTGTTTGTAATAAAAAAAAAAAAAAACAGAAAAAAAAAAAGAAAAGAGAATAAATATAAAAGGAACATACTGACAATGAATATTTACCCATAAATATTCCTAATTTAATAGAAATCCCATCACAACTTATACGACTCTAGTATATGCTCATGCCACTACGTGAACTTATAATGCACATATCTAAAGTCACTTTATCTATCAACCAATTAACAACAAAATAACTATGAGAACAAAATAGTTATTTTCTTTTAAAAAATTAAAGACTAAACATTTTGAAAATTCATGGATCAAAATAGAATAAGCCTACAAATTTAGAGACCCAAATAGAAATTTTGAGTGTTCATGGATTAGAATAAACTAACCCTTAAAGCTAGAAACTAAAAAAGGACTTCAACTGAAATATTGTAAATAATAATAAGGGAAAATTGCAAAAACCACCCCTAAAGTATGGTGGTAGTTACAATTATACCCTTAAACTTTCAATTTTAAAAATTGAGCCCTCAAAATTACATAAGTGTTAAAATTGGATCAAATTGGACCTTCGAACTTACATAATTGTATGAATTGTAACATTTCTATAACTTTAAGGGTTCAATTTTATCATTTATGGGTCCAATTTCTACAATTATTGTAAGCTTGAGGGTCCAATTTTAATACTTGTAAAAGTTTAGAGGCCCAATTTTTACAATTAAAAGTTTGAGAGTGTAACTGCAACTACCACCACAATTCAGCGGTGGTTTTTGCAATTTGCCATAATAATAATAATAAAACAGAAGTTGGACCTCCCCTTAATCTTAGAGTAGTTCCGTCCATCAACCACTACAGATAATCCAAACTTGACAGAACTTTTGGCACTGGACATGTGACACTAAAATGAGAGTTGAGACTAATATCTCATTGATTGTAAATTAAGGAGCGCCAAACCACATGGGAGACGTATCACTTTTAATGAATTAAAAGTCTTTTATTGGTTACCTTATTGTTCAGATTGCAGACAGTTCATCATACAAAGTACTAGAGATTCTACAGTCCCGGACTTTAAACTAAAGGCAGCCAAGAACTTCTCTAAATCAAGAAAACATAAGACTGACTATTCTTATAAAAAGAGTTATTACCTCATATTCATCTATCATGTCAGTGAGAAACTCTGTTATTGCGGACTTCAACGTGGATGGCTGAGATCCTTCCGAGTCAGATGTTGACAAGATAATGCTGTCTAAGTCATCAAAAACAATGAGAGAAGGTGCATGTTCTAAAGCTTCTGATATATAGTTCAATAGTGACTGGCGAATAGTCTGGACTTTTTCAGAAGCAAGTTGAGAACAACATACAAAAACTCTGCAAGGAAAACAGGGATTAATGAGGATACAAAGTTCCAGTTTCAAGCTCTAAATAAATAAGAACTTAGGTGGCATGCCACAATGTGCACCAATGTCCACAGTATTATTTTGCCTCAAAATAGCACAATTTTTTCATAAGCATAGTCTTGCGCAAGCACCCTCCAGTCTTCCAGCATCATGTCAGCCTTTCTTAACCATTGCCCACTCTCTCTACTTAGATAATGTACACTACCAATGATGTAGGGACTGTAAGGTTTTTCTCCCTCTTTTATTCCCTAGGTTTTTATTCTTGTAACCACATGGGTGTTTAAAGTTCGATAAGTTTGTTTCTGTTTTAACTTAGTTAATTAGTTCGGTTGGTAGGTTGGTTAGTTTGTTAAGGGTTCTGCTTTTGGACGATTAGGATATGTAGATATTGTTGGGTTGCTGTATTTTGGATATTATTCAAAGATTAATAAAGAAGACAATTCTTGGACTATACTATCCAATCTAAAATATTATTTAGTTTTATCCTTAATTTTCTGCAAACCAGAATGATTCTAGCCCTCCGACTACATTTATCTTTGCTAATTAACCTTATAATAAACTAAATCCCTTCTTCCTTGCCAAACAACCCATGAAACTCGAAACATAGCAGGCAAGACTTTCTATAATCTTGGAAAACAAAATATAATAGGGGTTGATGGCATCCTTCACAACAGTGCCAAGGAGATCAACTCACTACTCAAAATTTCAGTTAGCTGATAAAGTATAGGGAACAACTGGACGTGTATAACATGAGTATACGAGAATGAAACACTGTCACAAAACCTTTGAATAACGAATAATGAAAAGCTTACATTTTCACCCTCTGCCAATCAACAACAAGTTAAAGAATTGGTTTTGCAAATAATGAAAGCTCAGCCTACCCTTTGCAAACTCCTCAAAGAAAAGAAGACCTAGATACTAGCATTGTTCATATAAAACCCCAACTCTTATGCTCCTTTCAAGACTCCAAGTTGCAGACATTCTCATGAAAGAGCTACTGATTCAAGTTTAAAGACTTCCAATCTAAAGTTATTCTGATAAACATATGTCAACAAGCTTTGTGGAGGGCGTTGAAGGAAGCCCACAGTCCACCCCATACCTAACTCGGTCTTCTAGCATCACACTAATTCTTTTTAGGTTGAATAACAAGCTCACTTCTTAAACTTCAAATTTGTGTCAAAATAGATCCCTAAACTTTAAGAGGTGGCTCGTAGGTCTCTGAAATTTCAATTTCATGTCTAATAGGTCTCTTCAATTTTACAAAGTGTCCAATAAAATCTTAAACTTTCTTGTTTTGTCCAATAATTTCTGAGTTATTAATTTGTGTTCAATATGTCTATGATTTAATTGGCATTTTTTTAAATTCACAAACCTAATGGACACAAGGTATATATTGGTAGAGACTTACTAGACATAAAATTGAAAGTTGAGGGGATTTTTTGACATTTTTTTAACCCACAGTGGGGGAGGAGAGGGATATTTCTTTCAAGAAGGATGGATCTCCTTGAAGCACCATGAAACAATGAAGAAAGACTTGTTTTTAACCTGCAGTGGGGGAGGAGAGGAAGGTGTGGAGCTGAGGGACCAAGATTCATGCCAAACGTGCAAGAAAGACTTCCAAGAATACCAAGACAGCACCAAGAAACACATCAAGAAGATCAAGATTGGGACTCTTCTAGTGAGAATGATCAAGAAGAAGAGTTGTATGCTCCAAGAAGAAGGCGTGATGAGAGGTATGATGCTAGAGCCGATTCCCACGACTATAAAATGAAAATAGATCTACCAATCTACAATGGGAAGCGTAATATAGAGACATTCCTTGATTGGCTTAAAAACAATGAGAATTTATTCAATTACATGAACACTCCCGAGCATAAGAAGGTCCACCTAGTAGCTTTAAAATTAAAGGTGGGTGCTTCCACTTGGTGGGATCAGCTTGAGATTAATAGACAAAGAATGGGCAAAAGGCCCATCCGATCGTGGGAGAAGATGAAGAAATTTATGAAAGAACACTTCCTACCTCCCAATCGCTTCCTACCTCCCAACCATGAACAGACCCTCTACAGTTTGTATCAAAATTGTAGGCAAGGATTTCGTAGAGTGGCTGATTACATTGAAGAGTTCCATCGGTTGGGTGCAAGAACAAACCTAATGGAGAATGAACAACACCTAATCGCACGATTTGTGGGAGGCCTTCGGATGGACATAAAAGAAAAGGTAAAACTCCAACCTTTTCACTTTCTTGCTGAGGCTATTTCTTTTGCTGAAATGGTGGAAAAAATGAATGATATTTGCTCCAAGAACTTATCAAGAAGAGGACCTTAGGAGGCATTGATGAGTAAGAAGCAGACTGCTGTGAACAAGACAGCAAATCTGACACATCCACCTTCATTAGCTAGGATAAGGAGGCCCAAGAAGAGGCCAAGGAGCAAAGAACGGAAGCTGTGAACAAGGGCAAAAGGTAGAATCCTTACAATCGGCCCTCCTTGGGCAAGTGCTTCCAATGTGGTCAAGCTGGCCATCTTTCCAATTCATGTCCTCAACGCAAGACAGTTGCTTACTTAGAAGATGAGGAAGAAAATATGATTGAAGGTAGCGAAAACAGTGAAGAGGAGGCAGAATTTATTGAACTGGATGAAGGAGAAAGAGTCTCCTGTGTTCTTCAAAGGGTTTTAATCACCCCAAAGGGAGATACCAATCAGCAAAGTCATAGTCTCTTCAAAACTAGATGCACGATCAATGGGAAGGTGTGCAACATAATCATTGATAGTGGGAGCACCAAGAACTTTTCTCAAAAAGATTGATGGCTGCACTAAACCTCAAGGTGGAAGCTCACCCAAGTCCTTATAAAATCGGGTGGGTAAAGAAAGGAGGTGAGTCACAAGTGGCTGAAATTTGCGTAGTTCCACTCTCAATTGGAAGTGGATATAAGGATCCAATAGTTTGCGATGTGATGGAGATGGATGTTTGCCACATACTCTTGGGAAGGCCACGGCAATATGATACTCGAGCCTTGCATAAGGGGAGAGAAAATACTTATGAGTTTCTGTGGATGGATAAAAGAGTAGTTTTGCTCCCTTGAATAAAAGAAACGATGATGGAGTGAAGGAGAAAAAAGTAGACAGTAAGCATTTGTTTACCACGGTAAGTGGCAAGTACCTCTTGAAAGAAAGGGAGTAGATATCCTCGGGCTAGTTGTTGTTGAGAAGTCCATGGCAACTCAAGTTGTAGAAGTTCCGGAAAAGGTGCAAGAATTATTTACCAAATTCCCTCAACTAATGAAAGAACCAAAGGGGCTGCCACCTTTGCGAAACATACAACATCAAATTGACTTGCTCCCAGGGGCTTCCCTCCCACATTTACCTCATTACCGAATGAGCCCTAAAGAGTATGAAGCACTACATACACAAGTAGAAGAGTTGCTAAAAAAGGGGCATATCAGGCTGAGCTTAAGCCCTTGTGTACCAGCTTTGTTGACTCCAAAGAAGGATGGTAGTTGGAGAATGTGCATGGACAGCAGGGCCATAAACCGGATAACGGTGAAATACAGCTTCCCTATACCATGAATTAATGATTTGCTTGACCAACTTGGAGGAGCATTGATCTTTTCCAAGGTAGAGTTAAAGAGTGGCTACCATCAAATTCGAATTAGGCCGGGAGACGAGTGGAAAACGGCGTTCAAACCAATGAGGGATTGTTCGAATGGCTAGTCATGCTATTTGGACTATCAAACGCGCCAAAGCACGTTTATGAGACTCATGAACCAAGTACTACAACCCTTCCTAAATAAATTCATAGTGGTTTATTTTGATGATATTTTAGTGTATAGCAAAAGTGTGGAAGACCACCTACAACACCTTCGAAGCTTGTTTCAAGCTCTAGTTGAAGGAGAATTAGTCATCAACCATAAAGAGAGTTTCTTCTCTTCCTAGTAAAAGAAATTTCTTTTCTTGGATTCTTAATCGGCCAAGGCCAAATTAAAATGGATCCAAAAAAGTTGAAGCTATTGTGCAGTGGCCAAATCCCTCCTCTATCAAAGATATACAAGCTTTCCTCGGCTTGGCATCCTTTTATAGGAAATTTCAACTCTATTGCAGCCCATATCACTGATTGTTTAAAAAAGGGCAGCTTTGTTTGGGATGGAAAACAACAAGCTAGCTTTGATGAAGTGAAGAAAAGGCTAAGTTCCAAACCTGCACTTAGACTTCCAGATTTCTCAATCCCATTTCAATTGGAGGAGTATTATCATAACAAGGACACCCTATTGAATTTTTTAGTGAGAAACTCAGTGGCTCAAGAAAACATTCGAGCACATATGAACAAGAGTCCTATGCTCTTGTTAGAGCTCTTAAACAATGGGAACATTAGCTACTCTCTTCTCTTGACAGACCTCTTCTCACTAAAATATCTGCAAACTCAAAAGAACATAAATAGAATGCATGCGAGATGGATATCATACATACAAAGGTTTGATTTTGTAATCAAACATCAAGCTGGCAAAGAAAATAAGTTGTTGATGCCTTAAGTAGAGAACGCCTATTGCTCTCTCTTTTAGCTACGGAAGTGACTACTTTTTCTCATCTCCCAGACTTATATGAAGGAGATGTTGATTTCTCTAATGTATGGTACAAATGTACTAATTATTTAGAGGTCAGGGACTTTCACATTGTAGATGGGTTCTTATTCAAGGGAGAACAACTATGTGTTCCACATACTTCTCTTCGAGAAGCCCTCCTCATTTGGGAGGTTTGGCAGGACATCTTGGCTAAGACAAACTTTTGAAGTCATATCCATCCAATTTTATTGGCCATGAATGCAGAAGGATACAAATAATTTTGTTGGAAGATGCTCCATTTGTCAAAGAGCAAAAGGAACTAGTACTAACACCGGCCTATATACTCCATTACCTATACCTAAAACTATTTGGGAAGACTTATCCATTGATTTTATGCTTGAGTTACCTAAAACTCAAAGAGGATTCGATACAGTCATGGTCGTTGTAGATCGTTTTAGCAAAATGGCTCATTTCCTTGCTTGTAAAAAGACAAATGATGCCATTTATATAGCCAACCTCATCTTCCGAGAAGTAGTACAACTCCATGGAGTCCCCAAGTCGATTGTCTCTAACAGAGATGTGAAATTTCTTAACCACTTTTGGCGTACATTGTGGACGAAGTTCGATACTACTTTAAAATTTAGTACCACATCTCATCCTCAAACCGATGGCCAAACTGAGGTCACTAATAGAACTTTGGGGAACTTAATTCGATGTTTGAGTGGGACAAGACCAAAACAGTGGGATATGTCCCTTGCAAAAGTCGAATTTGCCTTCAATAACATGAAGAATATATCCACGGGCAAGTGCACTCGAGTACCTAGACTCACATTTAACCTTGCAAAAATCCCCTCCTTTGTGGATATAAGCATTGAAGCTGAGACTATGGCTGAAAGAATTGAACAACTCCATCGGGAAGTACATGATCACTTAGAGAAGTACTCTATCTCATAAAGAAGTAAAGGATAAACATGGAAGAGTAGTGGAGTTTCAAGTGGGGGACTTAGCTATGATTCATCTCCGAAAATCTAGATTCCCCATGGGTACTTACAACAAATTAAAGGACAGACAATTGGGACCTATGAAGATTCTAGAGAAATATGGCTCCAATGCTTACAAGATCGAGGTGCTGGAAGACCTACATATCAACCCTATGTTCAATATTTCTAATCTCAAACCATATGCTCTAGATGACTTTCATTTGGCAACTTAATCCTCGGGGTCGAGTATTATCCTAGGGGGGTGGAATATGATGCACTGTAATGAATTGTAAAACAGAAGGGTAAAAGCTAAACTAGTTGTTGTTTCAATTACTCATTTAGAAAGTTAGTTAGCTTTAACAAATTAGTTAGTTAGCTGTTTAAAAAACAGCAGTGTAATATTTTTCTATAAATACAAGAGCATCTCCCCCCTAAAGAGGCAGATTTTGACTCTAATAAAATTTCAGTATTTTGGTTTACACCATTATGCCAAAGTGGAAATAGCCCTCTAACCCTAGGTTTTTTTCTTTTTTTTTTTTTAATATCCATGAGTGTCCGAACCAGCTTACACGCACCTCAACTAATCTCACGTGACGACCCACCTGATCCTACAACATTTGGGTGTCAAGGAAACTCATAAGAAATTAATTCCTAGGTAGGTGGCCACCATGGATTGAACCCTTGACCTCTTAGTCATTTATTGAGACTATGTCTCCTTTTTACCACTAGGCCAACCCATGATGGTTCCTCTAACCCTAGTTATCCAAGGCTATAAACAATTACTGAGTATTTGAAAAAGAAATAGTGATTTACTTCTTAAACAGCTTCGTTTTCATTCCATGCAACAAAATCCAATGCAGATTCCAGATTATTTGTAGACTACTGGATTCAAGCCATTAGCTTAAATTGGAATATGCTTATTTATTCATAATCATTTTAGATTGGCATGCCGATGTTTTGGTCTAGTTTGAATCTTATTCTTGTATTGTTGAGAATCATGTCATCTTGTAATACATTTTTAGTAGATTTCTCTTTTGGGATGTGATGAAGGTGCTACAGGTGTATCAACCTAGTTAAGATATCCGAGTACCCCTGTTGATCCCTAGTCTTATTGAATTTATGCTTCCTCTATAGCTATACCACACTATAATTCCAACATTAGTCTCTTTTCATTTCATCAATGAAAAGTGTTGTTTCCGTTTAAAAAGAAAAAAGAAAAAAACAAATGAAATAGACATAGCATCACATAATTTTTTACACAAGAAAAAACAATCTAAATGGAATAATTACAAGGAAGAATGATTATAAAATGAAATCTATAGATCAAAATTAAATCCCTGTTCTAAAAGAGAAAGAAAGAGATAATAATAATGCATACACGTGCGCTAAAAGATCTTCGTATTCCTGAAGAAACTTGGCAGCAGCTCTCGCTAATAATGTCTTTCCAGAACCCTGATAGCAGGAACATGCAGATCATTAAAGATTCATAAAATTGTACATCAGATATAAAACATAAACTTACCGAAAGATGTCTGCAATAACTGACACTTCATAATTTTCATAGGGATTTGTCTATAGTAGCTCAACGTTCATCTATAAAATTTAAACTAATCTAAAGATATTTTCATTAATTGACAATTCAAACTTCCCAAAGGAATTTTCTCCTTATAATATATCACACTATTTGTATAACGAAGATTCCAGTTTATCTTCTCTTTTGGCCTATTCAGCATAGGAAAGCTTTCCCTCTCTTTTGGTCAATTTAGCATAGGAAAGTGATGTACTACAAATCTTGGAGAATTCTAGAAGGAAAAGTATTATTCATTGTCCATACATGAGGGGGAAGACTCCTATTGGGTAGAAAGGGAATTAACCTAAACTATTACCCAATTATCCAACTAACCCCATTCTTCTTACATCATTCTACCCATCCAAAAAGAAAATTCGTCCTCAAGTTTTAAAAAGGAAAAAGAAATGAAACAATCAAGAAATAAAATAAACTTGTTCAATGGCATATGGCCAAACCAATAAAAACATTATGATCAAAGAGGTAAACCCAAGACATAAAATTTCCATCAAGTTCATCAAGTTGATCAAATCTTTCATCATCAAGTTCATCAACTGCCTCTGTTGCAGCTGCGGCAATGTCAGATTGAAGTGTTGAAAAAATTCCTCTATTTCAAATATAGATCTACGAACAAGTTCTTTCAATACAAAATGCACAGCATCAACAGATGCTTCAGCCGGACTTTGAAATAGTTGATTGAACCATCAATAAGCCTCCTGTATCCTTGTTCTGGAGCAATTAAATGAGGTCGGTAACCATCAGTTTCACACACAACTTTTTGGACATTTTTAAAAGAAAGATGACAATTGAAAGGTAATTTCTTTAGGGTAGCAGGTAGTTGATGGTAAAAACTCCATATATTTCATCTCCACCACACTGCCCTCCATCTAGATGTTCCATGTTTTCAATATCTTCAACAATAGAATTCATTGTCCTACAGAAACCTTTGTCAACCCAGGAAGATCGATGAGCGTTAAGTTTACAACCAGTTGATCCCTCCGGACAAAGAGTCTTGGTGGACTTCTTGCTCTTTCTCGAAACCTTTGTAGGTTTTGGGGTTGATCTTCTTGCCATCTAAATTGAGCATGTTGGCCACATTGTTGAAGTTCTTGGTAAAAGTTTCCACGTTGTTGGCCATAGACTGGATTAAAGTGTTGCTCTTGATCGCAAAGAAAATTATGGTTTTGCACTTGATTTCTTGGGAGAACTTGTTGGTTATTTTCTTTGTTTCTTGGTAAGACTTGTTGGTTATTTCCTTGCCTTTGCTGAAGATCTTGAAGTGGCCTTCTGTTGTCCAGATTTTCTTGGTTTAATGTAGAAGCTTCTTGGTTGATTCTTAGTGGATTATTGACCAACCTTCTCACTTCCAATTTTAGCTTTTCTACAGCTTGTTGCAGCCCGGCCATTGAGGTTTGAATTGCTATCATTTTGTCCAGTAAACCACCCACAGAAGTTTCTATATTTCCAATTTGTCGATTCATTGAGGAGAAGTAGAGAGGGATGCTTCCACATCTTGAGGTTGAGAGTCGGGAAGCTTGCTGGAATTTTTTCCAGCCATCAAGTCCTTTCACAAGGGTGCTCTGATAACAATTTGACATAGACTACAAATCTTGGAGAATTATTGAAGAATAAGTATTATTCATTGTCCATACATGAGCGGAAAGACTCCTATTTATAGAGTTTTAATATAAGTGGGATAAAACAGGAATTAACCTAGACTATTACCCAATTATCTCCATTCTTCTAATGTAAGCTTTCCTCTCTTTTGGCCAATTCATAAAGCCCCCCCACCCACAAGTAGCTCTAGTATTCTTTCAAGCTGGATTTTTTAATTCAGGGCTTCTTGGCTTTTCATAATTACTAGACTTGCTAAATAAAGTTTTTGTAACATGTAAATCTCCCCCAACAACTTCGAAAGAAGAGCTTAAATTCTTTTTCTTGGTTTAACAATACCAAGTACTATCTAACAATCCTCCATTAAACCAAAAACCTTTCCAAAAGAAGTTTTTTACAATCCTGTCCCACAAATTGGAAAATAAGCCTGTAAGTTGAGAGATCAGATGAAGCGAGAAAAAGGAGGAAAGAAGTTCTCTCGAAAGGGAAGTCTTTGACAAAAGAGAGGGAAGAAACCCAACCTTTTCTCTTTTATCCAGCAGAAACTAAGAGTCGGTCCTCCTCAATCCACCATTTGGGGGGAAAGGCAGCTATTTACGGAGTGCGGGGGTGGTTGTGATCTTGTGGGTTTTGTGGGGCAAGCAGAATAGGAGAGTGTTTAGGGGGTGGATAAGGATCCCTTTAATGTTTGGTCCCTTGTTCGTTTTCATGTTTCTCTTTGAGCTTCATATTAAAGGTTTTTCGTAATTATCCTATAGGCATTATTATGCTCAGTTGGAGCCCTTTCTTGTAGAGGGTGCTGCTCCTTTTTTTTGTGTGCTTGGCTTTTTGTATGCCCTTGTATTCTTTCATTTTTTTTTCTCAATGAAACCGTCGTCTTCATTAAAAAAATAATAATAAAAAAATATAAAATAAAAAAAAAAACCTATCTTTGTGTTAGTTTTTTCTTTTTCCCATCAGGCCAAATTCTTTATTTTCTTCGAGCTTTAGGGGAATTAAACTCATTAACTTACCCCAAAAACATCAAATTATGGGCTTAAACCTACAAAGGTAAGGAACGCACCGGAGGTCCACATATGAGAATATGTCCAGGAAGTGGAATATTGTGGGTCCCAAACCACATACCCGCCCTTGGAGATAATAATACTTTAATCCCTGCAAGCAAATATGATTCAGTGTGAAAGATACTTTAGGCATCAGCAAGGTTGAACAAAAGACAGAAGAAAAACAAAGGATCAAGGCCTCGGTCAACAGAAAAATGCTTCATGAATCAAATTGACAACATATAGTATAACGGCATCATTACAACTCATAATAACACAATTTAATTATGAATAATTCATAAAGTTTTGAAGTTTTGCATTTGATTATATAGCCATAATTGGAACCTTATAACATGGAAATAATTTTTCATTAGGATTTCCGTACATCACTGACTAATAATAGAAAGTAATTTTCAACTGAACAAAAATGTGCATACTGCAAAACATGTAATCCTCCTCTAGTACAATGCTACCAAACAAACAAAACTGCCCAGTGATCAAATCAGTACAGAGAATACATACTATTAATAACATTAGGAAGGGATACGTCCAACCAGCTCAGAGAAGATACATCCAAGCTATCAACCTCAACACATGTCTTCTCTTTGATGGTTGAGAAAGATACAGGATCGCCAAAGTGCAATCTTTTAAACAACTCCACACCTCCCAAATTAATGACGGACTTGTTTTGATCATCAAAAGAAAGTTTGAACGCATTACTGCATACCCCTTGCAATGGCTCTTCAGAAATAGTCATAACATACAGGATCTCAACTGTCTTAGTTGTGTCTTCTGAAGCATTAAGAGGTGCTGATTTTATATTGTTTCTAGTTCCAAACTTCAAACCATTGACTTCAAAGTGAAGCAAGCTCTGGTTTACCAAAAGCAGTGAATTAACTTCAGTTCCTACACTAGAAGCAATGGCATTAAGATATGCAAAAAACCATTCTCGAAAAAGAGTTCGTAATCCTTTTTTTACTCTTGACAAACAGTGAGGATCCTCATCCTCTCTACAAGGAGATTCATGAGTGAGAACATCAACAACTTGTTCGTGAGCTGACAAGTTAGCATCCATATAAGACGAAGAGCTAGTCTTCAATAACATATTTTTCCTCTTCAAACTTTCATGGCTGTCAATTGCCTTCAGATCATTTTTAGCAAGAGGCACATCATCATCATGTATTTTAAAGTAGCAAAGTGAGAGTGAAGCCGAGGAGAAATCCACCTTCAAATTAACATTCTGTGGCTTTACAAGAACCCCTGCAAATATTCAGACATTCCCATAAGAAACAGAAAATATGCATACATTAAAGCATCAGGAATGAAGGCACCAAGATAATCTTGAAAAATGTTTGGCGAATTAACATAGGCATCTATTCACAGTTTGTATACTGTTTATAATGTAATAGAATAGCTTTTTGGAAGCCCAGATCTGGTGCCGTTGCCTGCTAATTGAATCTGGATCAACTTTCTGAAGAAGATTGACTCACGTTTTTAATAAACCTGGATTTATCAAGCCTTGCGATGGAGCACATGAATTTGTATTGATAATTATAGAGGTTAATTACAAAAGAACTTGAACTTAAGACACCAAATGTGATTCAACAATGATAGCCAAATTTCTAAAATTATACTCGAAAGGGTATATAATTCCTTGTAAGAAAGTCAGAAACTTATTATAAACAAGTTTTGAACATAGAAAGTACTAAAACAAAATCATTTTTACAGTTCGAGTTTATTTCCTTCAACCAATTGAAAAAATTAGGATCAAATACTTTGTTAAGAAATGGAAATGCATTGTACGCAATGGTGCAAATTACAAAGAAAGTTTCAAAATTGAGAAGCCGCCAAACTTGAATGTGCTTTGTAGTTCAAATATTTCCTTCCACCAATTAATACACAGATGACAAGAGAGCCATCAAATACTTTGTTAGGTAATGGAAATAAACTAACATACATGAATGCAAGTTGATCCGCAGATAAAGTCGAAGGGAGCGAGCAATCATTATATGTCCTTCGTTCACCAAATTTGAATTTAAAAGATAAACAATGGCCAGTTGGTTTTCCTCTCCATTAGTTCTTTCTCCACTGTTTGCTTCTGCAATTGACCCTTTCAACTTCCCCAAATCATTGATCTTACTACGCTTCCCACTCTCTTTCGGTGATGATCTAGGCAATATAGAAACCAACTCAAGAGAATTCAATGAGAAATTTTTAGCTGTTTGTGGATGAATAAAGGCAACAGAAGTTGGCACTACCCGAACCTCAATGCCTGCACAATTACTATTGTAAATCAATCTCCTGTCTAGATCTTGAACACGCAGCATAGCTTTTCTAGAGTCCAGAAATTTCTTGCGTGTCTTTGGAGACACTTCTACCTCAGTTCCGCGCACAAGTTGCACTGATGAACAAAAACAAAAAATAAATAAAATTACTTTAACAAGACAACTAAAAAGAAAATAAATGGCTCAAAATTCTCCAAGTAGTCTTCAAAAGTCTTGACAACAAGAGGCAGTAGTTGAAGGGCATTTATTGCACGTATATGCAGAAAAGTGCACACACTTGGAGCATCTCATGCATCAAAACGTAATAACTGATGACTCATCAGTACGATAAAATGAAGAAAGCCACTGCTGCAACCTCCAGGAATGTATTATATTTTTTATTATTTTGAAAAAATGTGAGTGTTCAGCCAACAGATGCAAACATCAAGTAATCTCACAGAACCATTGCCCAGCCCTATAGCAATGAGGTTTTACAATCTACAGTCTTCAATATTCTATATTGACTCTTAATACTAAAAATAAAAGAATCCTGTATGCTTTTATACCAGTCAATCTGATGTAGTATCTTTTGCGTAATGTAATTCTTGGCCATAATCTTGTAGTCCTTGGCCATTTTTGGGAGATCCTTTACACTGCTTTATTTGTCTTTTAGGCAGCCTAAGTTTGAACCTTTTACCTCACGGTAAAGGTTATCATTGTATTTCTTTAACAGCTTTACTTTTAAAGTTTACCCTACTATTATTGGGTAAAATAGGTTGTAACTAGTAACCTTCAGCCTTGTAAATATGGCTGTATACTTCCATTTGAGGCTCATGAGAAATTCAGTGGACTCTTGAAAACTTAGTGCACCACAATCAATATACTATGAGAGCAAATGAAATATCGTATCCGTTCATTACGTAGAAAAAATGTCACAGATCAGATACCTTGGACCCTGCTTTAACAGAAAAAAAAAAAAAAAAAAAAAAAAAAAAAAAAAAAAAAGAAAAGAAGAAAAACAACTTGCTTGCCAATAGATTACTAGAATGATTCTAAGTCTTTATGTGAACTCAAGTTGATGTACCATAAAACTGAGAACACAGCATTAAGTATCATCTTGACCCTGCTTTAACCAAAAAAAAAAAAAAAAGGAAAAACAACATGCTTGCCAATAAATTACTAGAATGATTCAAAGTCTTTATGTGAACTCAAGTTGATGGCCCATAAAACTGAGAACAAAGCATTAAGTATCATCTTACCCACCGCACGCTTAGGAGAAGTAGACACCACATGGAATGTAACAACCGTCCGACCATGCAACCACAAAGGAAATCTCATTGCTTCATGAATGATTCTGACCTGCATCATACATAATTTTAAGAAATTCTTGTCATTAATAGACAGGTCGAATATGATATATGGTTATTATTATCTTCTGTCTTCTACCTTAAATAATATAATAATCATCATCAAAATTTCAAATTATTTGCTCATAAAATACTCTGGTGAAGTAATTTGTTACCTTCAATAATCGTTTTTCTTTTCTTTCTTTTTTGTTATACTCCTAAGTGTCTGTACCAACTTACGCACACTTCAACTAATGTCACAAGACAACCCACCTGACCCCACAACATTTTGGTGTCAAGGAAACTCATAGGATATAAATTCCTAGGTAAGCGGTTACTATGGATTAAACTCATGACCTCTTAGCCATTTATTAAGACTATGTCTCCTTTTTTACCACTAGACCAACCTATGATAGTTCCTTCAATAATCATGATTACAGGGAATACCAGTCTTGACGCCTATTAGGTAGAGTTCATTTTGTAAACAACGATGAAATGGATGAAATTGGAGTGCGTTTATTTTTGGGGATTATTTTTCTTTTTATTTATTCAGATGTTCATATGAAGCTTGCTCTTTTTTTTCCTTGTAGATTCAACAATCTTGTGACAACTTTTGAAGGGTTTTTTTTTTTTTTTTTTTGGTCGTCTTCTCCAATTTCTCAATTGACACAAGTACTTCAACACTCTTTTTTAAGAAACACGAAAAGCAACATGGTTTAATATTTTGAATAGTAGTTTTCCATGACTGACTGGTACTTCAAATCACACTCACCATAGCTCCTCTGTACTTGCTATCAACTGAAACCTTAACATTTGAGTTCTCAATGACCACTGCAATACTGCATGTCATGCCCTAACTAGCCATCTCAACATAAACAAATATCCTAACAATGAGGAGAGGAAAGACTAAGCATAACTGGGCGACACTAACAAAGATAAGCAAAAGACAGGAGCAGCAGGAAAGAAAAGGAAAACATGGCAAAGAAGTAATTGTTATTTGATAAAATTCATGTAGATTAGATTTCAACCCTAGGCTGATCATAAAAATAATATCATAATCGAACCTTTGATAGCACCCATTATCTGATTTTGTTTTTAACAAAAAACAAAACTTTTCATTAATGATTGAAAAGTTAAAAAGATACAGACTGTAGACAAAAACAGCACCCACTAACTGTTACACCCCACATTTTTTTCAAGTGTTGACAAACAATAACATAAGCAAAATGGATTAAAATCCTCACTAATCAAAGAAGTTTTACATCCATCTTAGATGTGTGATAAGAAAGAGAATTATAGAAGATACGGATGCAAATGAGGGACCTGGTTCAATATGGCTGCCTCAGCAAGCTCTGCATTTAACTCTAAAACTTCCCAGTCATCCTCACTATATGGCTCTATCAAGACTTGAGTAGCCTTTGGCACATTAGAAGCAGCTCGAACTTCAACAGTGGTACAGTCCGGTAAGGAAATGCAATCTGCAAACTGCTTGGAGACCTACATTAAATTTAAAACTAGTAAATAAGAATTTAATATGACAAAATTCAATAATTTTTTTTTAATACGTCCAGAAAACCTGGTACTGGTTATGCTCAACAAAGGAAAACTTAAGGAATATGAAGAGAAAAGGGGGCTATATTAAAGTTTATCATATTACTTTACTTAAATGCAGATAGGATATAGCTAGATTCAATTTTCACAGCAAAATATGATGGAATTAACCATATGAAATTAATATGACAGACATCATATGATTCATTAACACTTAAAATATAGCTGGTTAACAACAGTTAACAAAGAAGCAATGCTACAACTAGAAAGATGCAACATATGGACATTCCAAAGAAGAGCCCAGTGATTATTCGTTGCAGTCACGGGATAATCCTCCTACATGTTGCTGAGTCGATTTTGCTATACTTAAACACTGAAATTCCACACTACAACAAAACTCCCCATTCCCGCCCCAACTATATCTCATGAACAAACTATACATCAATGGAAGATAAAGTTTAATAATCAGAATCTTATGCATTTACATTCTATACACAAGTTTTGAACACCTGCAGCTCTGCTCCTTGAAAACTACTGATTACCGAGGGAACCCCAGCCAGAAAAGAAGGTTAAAAATAAGCAAGATGGCAAACAGCAAACCCTTTCAATTCTATCAGTTTTTAAACACAACTTTAAACACGTTGATGATTTTTTCTAGAACAGTCATCCGGAACGCCCATACTTGAAGAATTCTGCTTCAGACGTACAAGTCAACAGAGAAAAAATTTTAACAAACGAAAAGAAGTGTTCTCAATTGTCACCTTAGCTATATTCGAGTGAACTATGCAAGTAATAAATAGACACAAAGATACAAAAATAAAAGCATGTTTAGCACAATAAGAAGAGACTTGAAAGGAAACAAAAACTGAAGACGAACAACGAGAAAGAGCGAAGGTACCTCAATTGCAGAAGAAGTTGAGGTAGCACCAGACCAAGAAACCGTCCAGACCTTATCGGAAGAGGAATTACGAAGTTCAAGAACGAGGAACTCAGGGAGACCGCCCATGGCCGAGGCAGAACCAGACCGCCTCTCAAGAGTTTGGATAAGAGCGAGAGGAAGAGACACAAAACAGTTCTCTATCCCTCCGACAGTCCTCACCTCCAACTCCATAGTATTCTCGAATAGGATTTCCACGAGCGGAAACCCGCAGCAGAAACGAGTGAATTAGATGGTGCAATGCAATTCGAAGATCAAATTAAATCGGCCGCATGAATAAAAAATGAAAATTGAGTGATTCCGATGGTGGTTGGCTATGACGCCGGCCTTCACACAGAAGGGAAGAGAGAATTTCAGTCGCTCTCCGATTCCGACTTCTCCGGCGCTGACAGTTATGCGAGTTAGAGTTGGAGTGCGCTCAGCTCAGTTGAAGGTCGTCGTCATGTAGTCGTCGGAGCAGAAAGTTTTGGGTGTTTTCCGCAACGTTGCGTTGAAATGGGTGCGAACTTCAATGACGCCCATCACATTATCTGACACTGTTTTTGGAACGATTTTAGGTAGTCTTTTGCCTAATCCTTATGAAGAAAAGCCTAATTCATCCTTATGAACCTTGGAGAAATGTGGTTGCTTGAACCTTTATACTATTTTGTATAACTTTATTCAAATACAAGTGTAAATGGTTGATTCATCTTGCAAGACTTTCTTTTGTAGATTTTCTCTTGATTTAGTCATAATTTTATGTTATTTACTTCCTGTTTAAGTTTCATTCTTTTTATAACAATTTTTGTATTCTTCAATGTTTCAATCAATATGAGTTTTATTATTATTTTATTATGCTCTTTATATTTCAAAACGAGCTAAATCATTTCCTTCGAATTCAAATATGTAAATACCATATGATAGCTCAATAAATGTATTATTTTTCCTAGACTAAATCAAGTTATATTTGAAGAATTATGCGTTTAAAATGGTTGTTTTTTTAGGAATCAAGCATTTTGAAGGTAAATCTAGCATTTTGTGCAAAAATTGTGTTTATTTCAGAGTGTTCAAATCCCCTTTCAATAATCAAACCAATGAAGGTATAAAAAAAAAAAAGGTGTTCTACCCCTTAAGAGAGCATTGTGACATTGTCCATGACGCTTGACAATGCTTAAGGATAGAGGCACAACGTCGCAATGTTGTTCCAAGCATCATGATGCTTTCGACTAGTTGCCATTTTTGGAAGCATCAATCAATGTTGCAGACGCTGATTCTAATGCTCAAAGCATCACGACGTTGTTGGTTGCATAAATGCTTCTTTTTTTCAATTTGAGGTGAGGATATTTTGGTTCCAGCCCTAACCCCAATTCTCTCTTCCCTTTCTTTGTTTTTTGCTTTACGTTTTATTTCTCCTTTATAATTGAGTAGAATGATGGGCTGATGGAAGATATTAGTTACATCGTCTCGACATGCTGCTAAGGTTTATTTTCTTGTTTAGGGGTAGGAAAAATCCAATTATAAATTTGTGAGGATTGTACTTAATGACATTATTTGATTTCTAGCATTTCTAAGTCTTGTTATTAATATTTAGCATGTGTATACAATAGAATTGACGCCTTGACTATGAATACGTGTCTAATTTCTAAAAATTGTTGCATGATCTGTAATTGTCGTGTTTCGATTGCCAAGTAGCAAGAGTTGAATTGTGCATATGTATTTGTTGGATTAAACTGGTGTCCGATTATGCACAAGACGGATAGAATAGCAACATACACTAATATCGAAGAGCCTTAATGTCACATAGATTTAGTTTTTAAAAAAGTGTCACATAGGTTAGTTAATTGCAAAGAGATTTGGATTAATGATGGAGGTCACTTTTATATACTTTTTGCCTTGAATTAATGGCTAATCCTTGAGAAGTATAAGCATGAGTGGTTAACATTAGTTTTTGATCATACATAATTAAGTCAAAAAAGAATGTGTTGCATGCTTAAGGCTATTTTGTCTTATTCTAGTACTTTTTAGGACAATTAGGTCTTTCATGTTTAGAACGTACTAACTATGTGTTATTATTATGTAAGAAGACTGGATTTTTGGAGGAACAAGCCTTGAGATGATTTTTCACATTCAAAATCGAGAAGGAAACTTCCAAAACTTCAAGAACAAAAGTTTCTCTAAAGTTAGAGTTCTTAGATCAATTTTTACATGATAGTTAGAGTTGTAAGCAAGATTCTTTTTTAAAGAGGTTGGAACAAGCTAGGAGAGTACTCCAATAATGTAAAGATTGTCACTAGGGTTGAAAACTCTGTTTTCCATATTCATGATTAATTGTTGTGTTTCTTCCTACTTTGTTGTTTTGTTTCATTTTTCACTTAATCTTGTACTCATGAATTCTTTATTGATGAAATTAATTTTCATTCATAACATTATAATCAAAATCTTTTAAGGGATTTAGTTGGGTGGATACTCTAAATGGATAAGATAGTTTGATAAATTGTGTCGCATTATCACCCACTTCTTTATTCTATTTCTCTAGATGATTTTATGGAACACCTTTTAAATTAAATTGATTACTTAAGTTCGTATGCTAGTTGAGTCTTAAAAATGAGAAGGTTAAGGCAATATTTGGAGTTCACAAGGAAATACATGACTAAGGGTATAGACATAGGACATCATGTGACCTTAAACATAAGCCACACAGTAGGACTACAAGTTTGCATGATGCTTATCTGTCACACCCTCTCCCAAATTAACCTATTTAACCCGAAAGAAGGTTTGAAGACAGCAAACATCACCCTCTTGTAACGCTAACTGCCCGACTTCTAATACTCTCGTATAGTCATCCATATTCATGTTTAACCAATTCACATGTGTTAAAATTCAAGCTAATTATAAGGTTTATACAAATCCTTAAGAAAAATTAAAACTCATTTTGTAACCTAACTCTAACTAGTAAAAGACCATCTATCCTGTGGCATACCTCGACTTCACGTGGCAATGAGAACTCTTCTGCTACCTGAGAAGAAAAACATAAAAGAAAAGCGTAAGCCAGAAGCCTAGTGGTGAACAATATATAAGCTGATGTGAATTCAACCATTGAATCAAATGAATGTACACTAGGGAGCAATTACAAGAAACAAGGCAAAGAAGATTCAAGAGGCATTCACACTACATCTTCAAAAGCTAGCAAATTCACGAGAAGCAACAAATAATTTGAGCCAAAATTTATATATAATGTTAGTTCAATGAGTCAAGAAGAGAATGACATGAAGATGGCACAGGAAAAATCTTATAGTTTAGAAGGTGGCACAACGGACAAAAAAAGTGTGCAAATTTTGTGAAGAAAATGTTGTCAAGTGTGCACTGCATGGGAAAATGTGATGTCAAACCTTGTCAAACGTGCAAATCAATGTTGTCGCCTCTTATCGGAGTTATTTAAGACAATTTTAAGACTTTCTACATTTTTAGTTTTGCATTTTGACTTATTAATTAGTATGCATCTAAGTTTTAAGTTCCTACAAATTTCTACAATTTGCATTTAATAGTGTTGAATGACTTTTGAGTTCTTGGTCATATTTGTTGGGATTGGCGTCCTAAACTCTTGGGGTCTCGTAGTTTATAAAGTTGTAAATACATTTTATTTATTAAATTAAATAAAGAGTTACTTTATTTATCTTTTGCATTAATTCAATCCAATAAACTAAGATTCATGGTTATTTTATGTAAACTTAAACATGTATGTGGTTGACATACGAGGATGAATCATGTTTAAGTAATAATCAAAAGGTTTGTAGTATAGGGATAAGGTTGGGTTCCTATTCCTGGTTACACTATAGATACGACCCACTCTATAATTGTTACAAAATTTGTAAAGTGTTACAAACAATTTAATCCTAATCATTCATGTAGAGACATGGGAGTGGGTGTATCCTATGCAAAGAGTTTGTATAAAACCGGACAGCGAAATGTTTAATTTCTCTTTGTAACGTAGTTAATTGAAGAAATTAACATTTGATAGAATGACCATAGGTGATTCGACCTTAATCCTGAGTGGGTTATAAACTCCTGTCTATAAAGACAATCCTTTATTTGTATAGGTGAGAGCGGCTAGATCGCCAACTCAATATGCCTACCATTTTGAGTATTTGTCTAAATAGGGAGTTGGAAACATATTTTCACAAGATGGAATTCACTCCTTCCCATCTTTAAGGTTAGTAGATAAATTGCTCCCTTAAAGGCTGATTTCGAGTTTTGAACAAAAAGGGCTCACCCTCTCACTGGCCCGAGGGGGGTTAGTTTATAGTTGGACTATAAACTGTTTGTTCATTAGAGGGATCAGTGGTACTTAAGAAGTTAGATGTAACTATAGGGGTAAAACGGCAGCTGTAGTTACGAGTAATTTGTGAAGGGTCGACTTACTTTTGATTAGTTATATCGATGGACACAGAAATATATCTATAGTGCGAAGAGTGCATATGTAAGTCCTTAGTGGAGTTACCTAAAATTAATAAATATTGATTAATTTAATTAAAGAGTTTAATTAATTAACCTCACATCATTAGAGTTTCTAATCCATATGTTCATAAGGTCCATTTGCTATTAAGGCTTTAAATAAGAATTAGTTATTTTGGATTAATTTGAAGTGTTCAAATTAATAAGGGAGTTAATTGTATATGATACAATTAGTATAATGTATAAAGATACATTATAATATAAAGTTATTTTTTAATAAGATTCAAAATTTATATTTTATGTTATGAGAGAGATAAATATTTAAATAAAATTTAAATATTAATTATATGAATGAGATTCATATAAAAACTATAGGTTATGTGAGAGAAGGTTATTTGAATAGGATTCAAATTAAATTAAATTAAATATGTGATATTTAATTTATTAATTGATTATTTGTTAATTAATTTTATTTTATTATATATATTAAATATGATTTAATATTATTAAAATTGTAACTCCCTATGTTGAGGCAGTTATCCATCTTCCCCACTCTCTCATATGAGCTACGTGAAGTAAAAGATGACAAGTTTTTTTAGTTATGTGGTTGAGTTACAGAAGTTTGTTGTTCTCTTAAAACAATTCTCCCAATAAAGAATTTTTTTCCTCTCTCTCTCAATCTCTTCCTCCCTCACTAAAAACCAAAAGACGCCACAACCCCTATTGATTCTTCTTGAGAATAGCAAGGAAGACTTGCTTGGTGTCCCAAGAAGTTCTCTGTACATCTTGTTGAAGGAAGATTTTGTTGTTCATGGTTTTGTGAGAAGAAGGAGAAGCTTACCCCGAGGAGGGTCTTTTTAAAGTAAAGTATTTTCTTACTTATCTCCTTCTGAATGCATGTTTCTAGTTTTAATTGTTTATCCTTATGTTTCCCTTCTATAATTTCAAGTTTTTCAAAAAGAAAATTATTGGCACATGGTGATCACTCACTTCCGTAGAGGATTCAATTCCTTCAATATCCATGACCTTTTGGCCTTTAAGGCTTGTAATCCTCTTCAAAACACAGATTATTGATATTAAAAAGCTTGTGCTTAATCAACCCAATTGGTGTTGTCTTTTCTTTCGAATCTTGCTATAGATTTGATGTTTAAATCAAGTCATTAGATTAGTCTTGATCAAGCTAATTATGGAGTGAGTTGTCTTAGGATCTAAGAGTGACCATCGTAGATTCTAAGTTTGATCTAAGTTAGCTTTCTTTGTGAGTGTTTGCAAGGATCCTAGAAGGACCTCTAACTTTGCATCCAACGAACATCGTGGGTGCTTATCATTTAGTATCGGAGAATTTGGTCATCATCCTTGGCCAGCTCTAGAGGTGAAATATTTTTACTTTGTTTCATTTATTTTTTGATTATCAATTTGTTTTCCTTGTAATTCAAGGCATACTACAACTTGTCTTAAAATCTTCTTCCAATTTGCTCTTGGATCATTTAAAAAGAAAAAAGAAAAAAATCAGTAGTAAAAAAAGAAAAAAAAATCAATAGTAAAAAGAGAGCGAGCGAGAGAGAGAAAATCAGCAAAAAAAGAAAAAAAAGCAATTGCAAAAAAAAAAAAAAATCAAAGATCCAAGGCACATGAAAAGTTCTTGTCATTATCCTTTTACTTTATTCCAATTTCCAAGTTGTTGATCCTAAGTTTGAGTTACTCTAGTCTTAGTTTGTGAGAGTTGATAATTTGAATTGGTTTACATCAAACTTTTAGTAAGATTGTACCAAATTTTAAGCTAACCCTTACATCTTTCACCTAGTACCAAAAGCCTACCCTTGAGTGATAAACATTAGTGTCCTTGACTGAAATCGGTGAGAAGTGTGGTGAGGTCCTTTTATTACTAACTCGAAAATGTCACAGGGTGAAAGAGTACTACATGTAGCCACCCTTTTTATCCGGTTTCATTTAAATTAATTTATTAATTTTTATCTTAGGTTTTTCTAATCTAATTTTGATTGTTTATCTCCTTTTTATGTTAATTTTTACCTCTTCTAACTTTTATTTTAGTTTGGTTAAAGTAACCAATTTAGTTATGATAAGGAAAAGAGAGGAAAGCAAAGCAAATGTAGAAAAAATTTGAATTTGGTTTTAGTTGCCTAAATTGTTCTACCTTTTTTAGCTTAAGCCAAGTTTGGCAAAATTTTAAAATTGAAATAAAATCCATTAAAAAGAAAATAGGCAATTGTGGAAATGACTTTAGTCTTTATAATCCCATCTTCTCTCCCAAAAACCCTAGGTAGCCGAATCTCTCATTCTCTCTTAAAAAAAAATCTCTAGCCTCCAAATCCCTCCTAGAACACAAAGAGCCTAACTTAGTTGGAGGTTGCATTTGGTAGGGAGGTTGCATTTGGTAGGGACTTTGTCCCAAATGATCCGCACCTCACACAACAAGCGGTTTCATGTTTGAGATTTCTTCTTTCGTTCTTCTTCTTTCCTCTTAGAAACCTTGAAAAAAAAATAGAGAGAAATAAAGGTATTAGCAAAGATAACTACTATTATTTATTATTATTATTATTATTATTATTATTTTTATTCTTCACCTTGTTTATTATCATTATTATTGCTATTATTATCATGTGATCTTTTTACATGCACTTACTTTAGATATTGGTTCCCACTTATCTTATTTTATCTTATTTGTTTGCTTTTATTCATCCTTCTTCCCTAGTTCTTTTTTTTTTTTTTTCTCTCTCTCTCTCTCTTTATTGTTGTTTTAAAAAGAAAAGGAAAGTATGTGTAAAAAGAAGAGGGGAGATAAAAAAAAATGAAGTAAAAAGTAAGGTAACACATCTTATAATGAAGTTATGTTTCTTTGTGTTTGAAGTAAAAAAAAAAATGTGTAAAAAAAGGGTAATGAGTTGAAGAAGAAGATAAAGAGAAGAAAATAGATTGGTAGAGAGCAAGTTTAGGAGAAAAGAAGTTGAGTTTCTATTTTTTTTTTTTTTTTATAAAAGAGAAAGGAAAGAATTTTAAATAAATATGACAAATTTACTATCATTGTTATTATTGTTATTATTATCATTATTATTATTATTATTATGCAATATGTAAAGTTTGGGTGTTTTGCCATCTTTTTTTTTTTTTTTGTGTTTATTTATTTATTATTATTATTATTTCTTTTTTTAGTTTATCTTTTTATATTCTTCATTTGGCATTTTTCTTAGCCTTTATTTGTCTATTTTATCTTACAAGCATTTGTTTTGTTACTATTCTTGCATATTCATGTTGTATTGTAATCAAGTGATATTGGTCTAATGTTCTTAATCTTCGTTTATTATTATTTTTTTTATAAAAAAAAAAAACCGACGACGGATTCTAGAAATATTTGGGAGTCCGATTTGCTAGATTCTTGAGGTGAGGAAATTGATTCTTTGGGAGTCTGAGATCGATCTCCAATATATGTTTTATTAAATTTTATTATGCCCTCTTATGTTGCTTCATTTATTTTGATGCATCTTTAATTATGTTTTTCTCATATAATGTTCGTCTTATTTGATTTCTAATTAAAATTTCCCAAAGTTTTTAGATCTTCCCCAATTAAAATTTCTCAAAGTTTTAAAATCCTTCTAATTTAAATTTCTCTAAGTTTTTAAAAGTTATTTTACAAGACTTTTTCTAAATCATTTAAATTTCTTTTCTTTAAATTTACACATTTTGGGTTTTCAAACATTCAAAAATTAATCTATGATTTCAAAAGGTTTTCTAATCCATTATTTCTCCAATAACTTGTTTTTAAGACCGTTTTTCTAAAAAAATCCTATGATGGAATTTAGGAAATTTGGGACTCCGATTTCCTAGAATTCTTAAGGTGAGAAATCACATCTTTGGGAGTCCGAGATTTGATCTCAAGAAAAAATGAATTTAATGAATGTTTAAAAAAAAAAAAAAGAAACTTCATTTATTTAAAGACTATACTCTGACGGATTTTGAGAAAATGTAATAACTTCTCACTTTCTTGAGATGAAGAATTTTTCCTCAATTATAATATAGTCAAATTGACGGAATTTGTTCCACTTATTTTATGAGATCATTGCTTCAAATGTTGGAGTAATGAGGGGTAAAATAAGACATTATTTTCTTAAAAAATTAAATAATACTTTTAATTCAAGATAAAAATAAATTGGCCACCGTTTTGCTTAACGGGTGTTGTGGGGTGCTAACACCTTTCCCATACACAAATGACTCCTGAACTCAACTTTAGTTTTCGTAGACCATTTTTATTCATAATTAAAAATTGTTTATTTTACTTCAGTGTCCAATCACACCGTAAAAAAGATTGGTGGCAACTCTTTCTTTTTTTTATTTTCTTTTAAAATTAACCATTTTCGAGGATGTCGGCCGCTCCGCGTCGTCTCGAGCACATGGCGACACTACATGTACAAGATCCTAATATGGCTATTTTTCAAGCCATTCAAGGCATAATGGAAATGATGATAGAAGATACACAAGAAAGGAGGGCACAACAACAAAGAGAAGAACGAGCCTTGCAAGAAGTTGAAGGACATTTTGATCTAATGGAACAAGAAAGACAAGTTGAAGGAAGAGGAAACATGAGAGGAAGAGGAAGAAATAATTTTGTGCAAGCTAGAAGAGGAGAAAGAATTCATGAAGATAGAGATAGTGGAGTTAAGCTCAAAATGCCACCCTTTAGTGGAACAGCAGACGTGGATGCATATTTGGAATGGCAAAGGAAGATAGAATATGTGTTTGATTGCAACACATTTAGTGAGAATTGAAGGGATTAAAACTGCAACGAAAGCACATAACCAATTTCGATATTAAATCTAGAATTTTGAAATACTGTGCACTGCCAAATATATAAAACCTAATTACGGTATAAATTTAGGTTAAGTAAAAAATCAGAAAAGAAAATAAACATACATTTTCTACCGAATCTTTGAGATAACATTTTGGGTTTGGAAATTTTCACCACCATGAAGAACTCTTCCTATTCTCTCAGATATTAGAGATATTACTTTGTGGGAAACAACCTTGAAGAATTGGAAAGTTTGAGAGAAAATTTGTGGGGAAAAATTTGGCAGAACCTTTCTGCAATTTTGATTGACTTCTCAAAAAACCTCTAAGAATCAAGACGTGGGATCACTCCATGTGTCAGATAACTCCCCTACGTGGGAGTTATCTATTTTTATTTATTTAATTAAATAAATAAAAAACCATTTTTATTTAATTAAATCTAATTTAATTAATAAATTCATTTAAATCATATTTAAATGAATATCTCCCACATAACCTATAGTTTTAATTCAATTAATTTAATTAAATCAATTAATCAATTAATTCTCCAATTAATCAATTACCAAATTAAATGTCTAACATTTAATTTAACTTTTATTTGAATCAAATTCAACCATATTTTTCCCATAACATATAGTTTTTAATGCACATCTTATATGCATTAAATATAACTTATAGTTTTAATATGAATCTAATTCATGTTAAAGTAATATCTGAACTATTTTAAATATTTAATTCTCTCATAAATTTAATTTTTGAATCATGTTCAAAATAAATTTATACTATAAAGTTTAATTAAAATATAAACTTTATATTATAATGTATCATTATACATTATATTATTTTCCTAAGTGAATTTGAATATTTCAAATTCTATTCAAGACTTAATTACCTCAATACCCTTTACAAGCTAGGAAAAGGACCTAATGAACCTAAAGATCAGAAGCTCCAACGATATGAGATTAATTGGCTAAACTCATTAACCACATTAATCAATATTCGTTAACTATGGGTACACTCCACCAAAAACCCACAACTGCACTCTTCTCACTACAGATATATTTCTGTGTCCAAGGATAGAGACCAATAACAACAAATTAGTCCTTCACAAGTGTTTATAATGACTGGGTCAAATTATCGTTTTACCCCTATGTTACCTATAGATCCTCAAGTATCAGTGTTCCTCTCATGAACAACTTGTTTATGATCTAACCATTAAATAGAAACTCCTTTCGGGCTAGTAAGAAGTAACCCTTTGTTTAAGTCCCGGAGACACTACTTAAGGGAGCACTCATCTACTTACCCTAAAGTCGGCAAGGAGTGAAATTCATCTTGTATAATTATGTTTCGAGCTCCCCACTAGGTTTTATCCCCAAAATGGTAGGCATATTGAGTCGGTAAACCGACCACTCTCACCCATACAAATCAAAGGGCAATCCCTCGTGAACAGGAGTTCATAATATACTCAAGATTAAGACTAAGTTGCGTAGGTCATCCTATTGAAATGGAAACCAAACTAGTCAATGGAGTTACATCTAATGGTTACTATTTCGTGGTCTGGTCTTATGCAAACTCATTGTATAGGAAACCCCCACTCGTATGTCACCTACACGAACAAGTTAGATCATTGCGTTTGTATCAAATACAAAGTGGGTCGTATCCATAGTGTCACCAGGATAAGGTACCCAGGCTTATCCCTATACTATAGACCCTTTAGGCTGTATCTTGATCATTAATCCCCGTATGTCTCCACATATTGTTCAAGACTCATAAGACAGTCTAGAATGTTAGTTTATTGGATTTCAAGGTTATTAAGACAAAATAAATATAAAATAATCAAATAACACTTATTGAAAGAACATTAATAACACTTTATTAATGACAATCAATTATTTACATTTACTATCTATGAGTTTTAGAGCATAAAACCCAACGACTGTCTCCTATAAGAGTTATTTAAGACAATTTGAAGATTTTCTATATTTTTAGTTTTGCATTTTGACTTATTAATTAGCATGCAACTAAGTTTTAAGTTCCTAGGTAGAAATTTCTATAATTTGTATTTAATAGCGTTGAATGACTTTTGAGTTCTTGGTCATATCCACTACCTTTTGACCTTTGAAAAGGCTTGTAATCATCTTCAAAACTCAGATTATTGATATTGAAAAGTTTTTGCTTAATCAACTCCTTTAGTGTTCTTTTTTTTTTTTTTTTTTTTTTCAAATCTTGCTTTAGAGCTTGGATTAATCTTGATTAAGCTAATTCTGGAGTGAGTTGTCTTAGGATCGAAGAGTGACCATCATAGATTCTAAGTTTGATCTAAGTTAGATTTCTTTGTGAGTTTTTGCAAGGATCCTAGAAAGACCTCTAGATTTGCATCCAACAAACATCGCGGGTGCTTATCATAAGCATAGGGTTCCTCTCGACCCTTATTCGTTAAGCAAGCTCAATAACGTATCATAAGGAGGTTAACTACTCAAACCTCAGCACTGATGGTTATCACTAAACCATACATTCCCTGCTAGCTCTCTTTGGCTCAACAGTCCGCCAATTCCTTTATGTGCATATAGACCTACCTCTTATGGGCTCACAAACTAGATCTGTCGATCCTTTGACCATCCCACGTGAGATTCTTCTCACAAGCTCAAAATCTAGGTCTCTGTGACCCTTTGAACATCCTGTGAGATTCCGCCACATGCTCGAATTTTAGATTCTTAGACCCTCCGACCATCCTGTGCATAGCTATGTCACAGGCTTAGAAACTAGATTCGAAGATCCTCTAACCATCCTGTGAGGCGTTTCCTTTTCTCACAATACAAACAACACTATTATGTAAGGAAACAATATTAACTCTTAAAAGAAAACCACTCATCGTAAATAAGGACTTGCTTCGGATCCCTTGTTTCTTCAAAACCTAGCTTGCCCTTCACTTCCGAGCGCACGACTAGGCTTTCGACTCTTAGAAAATAGCAATAGATAGTAGTTTGGATGCCCAGAACTTGCTAATGGACGCCTGACACACTCCCTAGACGTTTGGCACTAAGTATTGGACACTTGGATCAAAGTTTGGACGCCTAATACATTCAGTTGGATGCCTAATGAACTCTATTTTCCTTCTTGAGCAGCACTCCTTCTCTCCTTTAAGCTCTCTAGATGAACTTTCTTTTGCCAAGAATTGTGTGAACTTCTATGGCCTCAAGTCCTATTTATAGGGTTAGGAAACTCGTCCTTGTCATCCAACCTTTTCCTCAAGTTTGACACTTAAACTCCTAAGTGTCTTCACCATGCATGACTAACACATGCATGTTGCTGCCAACTCCTTCAAATTTGTGTAAGTGTCCAACTATTGTAAAACTCACCTCATAGCACAACACCTCCTACTTTGACAGTCAAATGTATGTTATGCTGACACTTCACCTCTTAAGGCGTTCACCTTGGAGTTAGTGACCTCCTCCTTGAAAAACAACCTTTTGGACGCCTAACTAAGCCCTTCTATGCATCCATCTAGGCTTGGCTCCCACCATCGATGCATCCAACTAGGTCTACCATGCATCCATCTTATCCTCTCTTGGGTATGCTTCCAACGTCACCTTTTAACCCACATGAACCATCCAACACTTAACCAAATTTGCACCTTAGATAGAGTATGCGTCCAACCCCCTATGCTTGCACTTTGGCTTAAGTGTTTTACCTTGAACTAAGATAAGTCACTCAACACTTAGCCACAATCTCACCTATAATCAAGCTATGCGTTCAACTTCCCATTTTTGACACAAGGGTCACTTTCAACTATCATGAGTTGTCCAACACTTAGCCAAAAGCCTCTCCATACACAAAATATGCATCCATAATGCCCCTCACCATGCGTCTAAAACCTTAACATCCCAGCGGGGCATGTATTCAATCTTGGTTCAAAGGTAGATGAGTTGAACTTCTCATATTTGATCCTATGCTTCCAAGTCTCTCGTCCAACACTTAGTCAAATTTCTCAATCCTTGAGCCGATGAGTTCAACCTTAAGAACCTCATAGTTTCCATTTTCAAAATATAGTTTACTCCCATTTTCAAAGCATAGTTCACCACTTTGAAATTTCATAATATAGTTTTCGCTCAATCATTTCTACGACCAATTCTCTCCTTATAACTCAAACTTGGACATACTTTTTCTGCCCTTATTGAGCTCAACACATGGTGCGTCTCAAATTTTTCTAACTCTACAAGCTTGTATCAACTTTTCACACAAAAATTTCTCCAATTTCTACCGAACTCCACAAGACTTATTTCAACTCTTTACAAGAGAGTTAGGTTGGGGTTTTAGATATCACATTATCTAAGGGTGCGTTTGGGATTGCTTTTGATAGTGTTAAAAGTGATTTGCAAAAATCCTAGCCACTTTTTGCATGGAGTGTCTGGTAAGATTAGTTAGAAAATAATTTGTTAAAATTGCATTTTTAATCGCATGTAATTCTGATAGTTATTAAAATCTATTTCATATTAGCTTTTAAAAGTCGATTTTTACAAAAGCAGTGGCTATTTCCTATTAAAAATTTTCAATTTTCAAATTTATTCTTTATAAATTAACTTTGATTGTGTATGCCTAGTGTATTTCTTACACTGCCAAATTCTATCTCCTAAATTGTCAAATGGATGATTAGTTTAATGACACGAATTATTCTTTCAATAACATCATATATATATATATATATTTTTTTTTTTGTTTAAAAAAAGTGCACCTATTTCTCTTATATTTAACAAATAATTTTGAGAAAAAAATGAATTTGAAAACATGATAACATCATAACTAATTATTTAAAATTATAAATTATCAACAAAAGAAGATTATGCAAATTTTGATAATAAGAGTACAAGAGGTAATAGAGAAGTAGGTAAATTATTATAAATAGAAAAAATATCAAACTATTTACAAATATAGAAAAATTTCACTATCTAGACTGCAATAGACTTCTATTGCTTGAGTGATAGAAGTCTATTGCAGTCTAGCTCAAGCGATAGAATTTTTTGCGGTCTATCAGAGCAATAGACTTTTTCGCGGTCTATCGCTGATAGACAGTGAAATATTTCTATTTTTGTAAATAGTTTGACTCATTTTGCTATATTTGAAAAAAGCCCATAGGAGTAGCTATTGATATTAATTACTTATTCAATTATTTAGACTTTTATTTGAGAAAACATACTATTAGTATTACATGTGAAATACCTAAATGTTGAAGATGAACAATGATTCTTTTATTTAAGAAAAACATACTATTTACATGTTGGGACATTCAACTTATTGGTGTTATCTCCAATATGAATTCCTCCCAAATAGGAATGGATAGCCCTGAGATCTCAGCATTCATAAACTTGGCAAAGTACTGATAGGTTTTTCTGATGGTTGAATTTCCTTTCAAGTTTACTCCCTTACTAATATTTAAACCTAGGCCACCCATTTTCTTAGGTCTTTCAAAGCCTACAAAGGTCACCTTGTCAATGATCAGTTTTTGGCTCAAAGCAAATCCTCCATTTATAACCTGAGATTTGACAAGTAACTTACTCCCAACTGCTTCACTAAAAAATCTTACCAGACTCCAATTACCTCCGTCTGCTCCCATTTCCACCACTTCTCCATCATCCAAGAAAACCTCTCCAAAGCTGCTTTGACCATTGCTGATGACTACCAAAAGCTCATATGCGGTCTCTCGGGCTGCTTTCGTTGTCATCGCCTCTCTGTGCAATGCCAAAATGTTTCCTTCCCTGATGTGCACGTTTATATGATCAGCAGGTGCATCGAGAGTGATTTGTTGCCCTGACTTTACAGCCACTAACTCTGAATAGTTAAAGAGGCTAAACCAGTTTCCTGCAGGGAAATATGCATCAACAGAAACAGCTCCCTCCTTTACAACTGGAGAAACCAATACACCTCCTCCAAGTAGAAACTGAGAGTTGATTTCATAGGTTTTGATATCCTGAGGGAATGAGAAGAAGAGAGGACGTGCAATCGGTGTACCCTTTTTGTGTGCCTCGTACATCAAAGTGTAGAAGTAAGGAAGTAAACGATAGCGAAGTGCAAGCACCTTCTTGGCCGATGCAGCAACCGTATCCCAAAGATAAAGCTCTTGACGAATGGATCCTTTATCAGAATGATCTCTGGAAAATGGGTAAAATGCACCTACCTGCAAAAGTTGAACAAGTTTTGATTTCAGTTAGGTTGTAATCTTTCCTACCAAAATAGCAAAACTTCAGTGTTTTGGTAACATCTTCCAACACATTGTCTAGAATAATAAAATGGTGAGAGAAACTTGCACCTGAATCCAACGTTGGCAAAGCTCTTCTGTTGTATCTCCGAAAAATCCACAAATGTCTGCACCAACCATAGGAATTCCGAAGAGTCCAAAGTTCAAAATGGATGGAATTGAGTACCCTAAATCATTCCACGTTGCACCATTATCTCCAGTCCAATGTGCTGTGTACTTCCCAGAGCCTACAAAAGTTGATCTTGACAGAACAAATGGTCTTTTCCCTGTTACTTTTACTAATGAGGCATGAGTAGCCTTTGACTCTAAGAAACCATATAAGTTATGAGTATTATACTCTGTCAAGTTACCAAAATGAAGAATTGATGCTGGCACAGTCTTATTGTTAAGGGGACGCCGGACTCCAGCATTGTTAATCATGTAAGGAGGGTTATCAAGGTTAGAAAATGAGCTGGTTGAAGAAGTTATAAAGTTTGCTATCTCATTCATATCGATCCAAAGACCATCAAATGGAACAATATCTCGAAATAATTGAATCTCACCACCCCAAAAATTCTCACTGTTTGGATGAAGAAAATCAGGGAAGTAAACAAGTCCAGGCCAAACCTCACCCAAGTATGGGATCCCGTCATATTTTATAAAGATATCATCTTTTGTCCCTCGTATGAATGTTCCATATGTATTATTTGTACTAATACCTGCATAACATTAACAGTATAAGAAAATACATGAGGTGTGTGAGCCAAAAAAGTGTCTAAGAAATCGAAACATACAGAAGAAAGGAAGAAGAGAGAAATATTTCCATTTTCCATATAATTAAAAAAATTGCATTGCTAAAGAACATACCAGGATCTAAGATGAGTACATATTTTTGTCCATTTTCATGAAGATTATCAACAAATTTCTTCATCTTATCCACGGGAAAATTGATGGGATCAAAAGTAAAGTCCTTGTACCCATCCATGTAATCAATGTCTGTCCACAAAACTTCAAGAGGTATACCAGCTTTCGCATAACGAGCAACTACACTCTCAATATCAGAAACATTCTTGTAGCCATAACGACATTGGTGAAAACCTTCACAAAAGAACGTTTAGTTAATTACTTATTACTTGCGGAATAGAATGATTCAAAAAAGGGAAATGAATAGCTCAAACTGAAAGCCAAATTAGAGTCTAAATGAATGCATGTGTTTTCCTTTTAATAAACTGATTTGAGTATTAACATGAGCATAATTCAAGATTCGCTTAATGGTCAAACTCAAATCTCCCTACTCCCACATGGTGTTGATTTTGACAAGCAATTAGCTAGAATTAGTTCACGTAGATCTGAATTCACTTTAAATAGGAATATTGAAAAATATCTTTCTTATCTCTTTCAAAAAGGAAAAACACGATTAAAAAACAGAAAGTCAAATAAAGAAATATCAGTTTCTATTCTAATTCATTGTCTTTCTTAAAGCCACAGGATCAAATCATTAACCTAATGTTGCAAAAACTAGAGGAAAGAATGAGGACAAATCACCAATCCCTGAAATCTTCTACTCCATATAAATTGACCTTTCCGATTTGATGCACAAATTCAAAAGAACCATGAAAATTCAGAAACTAACTGATGTTGTAGATGAAATCTCAAAATAATCCCAGAGATATAAATATCAAGACAATAGAAATACTTACCAAACGACCAATAAGGCACGGGTGCAGGCCGCCCAATAAGCTCAGTATACTGATCTATCACCGAAATCGGTGATGGACCCGCAAAGAAGTATAAATCAATGATTCCACCAATAACCTTGTACGTAACCCTATCGCCTGAGTATATAATATCCATACCATTACTGTTCAGTAACAGAACTCCATGCGTCGTCCCTGCTGCAACTTTACCATCCCGAGACCGCGACCGGACATCAATGTAGAAGGGATGTGCACCGTAGAGGTTCGTATCGAGATTCCGACTACCGATATCGGCGTTCCAAAGTGTTAGCGTTTTGTTTTTGTCCGGCACGAGCTTGAACGACTCCCTGGTTTGCTCGCCAATGCCAAAGATAGAGGATCTGTCCTTGGGAAGGGAAGAAGATAGTTGAATGTATTGGTCCTTGAAGACAAGAAAAGTCTCCGAATCGGAGAAATCAGGCGATGTGTCGAAGAGGACATCACCGGATGATCGTCGGAGCACGGAAAAGCCGAACGGTGTGGTGTCGTGGAGGCTGAAAATGAGGTCAGACGCTGGGTCGAAGATGAAAGAAGCTTTCGTTGAGCCGACATGGTTTTCCGGCAGGGAACGGATACGTGAGTTCGACCGACGGGGAATTATATGGTCTGGAATCTCCCACCGTTCACGAGTTGAATCTGTTATTCGTATTCTCAACCGGTCTTTGGTTTCAAAACTGCAATAGCATATTTCATATAATTTTAGTAACTATTTATTTATTTGTCCTTTGTTTTTGGTGAAATTACAAAAAGGAATGGGTAGTTTAAACTGCTAAAAATATTTATATTCTTTTCAATGTTACATTTAAAGTTAGAAAATTATTTTAAATAACAAAATTATTTTAAAAAATTATAATTAATAGTAAAATATCCTCGTCTGCTTGTGATAGACTGCGAATAGACAGTGAAATTTTATTATATTTGTAAATATTTTGATTCTTTTGCTATATTTGAAAAAGTCACTTTAAAGTTTATGAAAATTATTATAAATAAAAAAAATGTCAAGTTATTAATAAATATAGCAAAATTTTAATTTCTATCGATAATAAACCATCATAGACTCAGAATCTATAGGTCTATCACAAATAGAAATTTTTTTTTGCTATATTTATAATTATTTTCAACTTTATTTTTGAAAATATCCAGTAAAGTTTATTAGAATATACTTGATCAAAGAATATAGGATAATTAGAAGGCAATATTATTTCTAGAATAATTAGAAGGTTTAAATAAATGGTTTGATTAGAATAATATTTACGATTTGAACTGAAGGAAGAGTTATTTTCAATAAAAAGTTAAAAACATTGAAGAAAGGGATATTTTCAACAAAAATGTTTTATATTTTACATTATTCAAAAGACACTTTAAATAATATATTTTGTTAGATTCTATTAATTAAAAATATTCTTCCTTATTACATACTTATTCCAAAGAATTTAAGTTTAATCACTTAAATTTATTTTGAAAGCGATAATAGCGAGAGAGCGATAAGAACGAAATTTCGATGTGACCAACTCTCTTGCTCTTGTTCTGTAAGTCTATCTGTCTTTTTTAATCAGGTAGTTTAGGAACTGAGTGGGTACTATGGACATTTTAATATCAAGAAAGCGACCAAAAGGACCATTCCTAAAACTATCTAAAATTTTTTCCATCTATTTTTTATCATGTGTAGTATATCTAAATTTAGATACACAATTATCGTCATATTTTTTTTGTTTGTCATTCATTATTAGCTCATGTTCCACTTGTTTAAAAATTATATTAAGATAATATGTAGGATATAAAACAAAATATCAACAAACACTATCACTGTGATAGACACTAATAGAGTACTATCTATCATTGTCTATCCTACTATTTATCATTAATACTATAACAAGGAAGCAAAAACATCTAACATCTAACATTATGCAACTTAAAATAAGAAAGACTACAACATAGTTTTCTTTGCCTGTAACTGGGTTAGAGAGTGATAAACTTCTATCACTGTCTATCCCTGATAAACAATTATAGACTTCTGTCACCGTCTATATCTTCTATCACTTTCTATGTCTATCCTTGATAGACAGTGATAAACTTCTATCATTATCTATGTCGACGTAGACAATGATAAACTTCTATCATATCATTGTCTAACCCTGATAGTGTCTATCAGGGATTGACAGTGATAGACTACTATCTATCAATGTCAATCTCCTTTTTATCCCACAATTGATAAGATTTAAAGACATAGAAGACCAAGCATAGTTTTTTAGCTTATCATTATGATAGAGAATGATAGACTACTATATATCATCGTCTATCTCTAATAGATAGCAAGAGCAAGAGTGAGGAAAAGAGTGAGTGAGAGTGAGAGCGAGAGCGGGAGCAAGAGTGAGAGAGATAAGAGTGATTGTGAGTGAGGAAAGGGAGCGAGAGAGATAAGAGCGAAACTTCGACACGACTAACTCTCTCGTTCTCACTTTTTCTTTTTATTTCCGTTTTCTTTAGCATGCGAGTAATTAAATCAGGTACGAATAGGCCCCATTTTTTGGGTTTTTTTTTGGCTGTGAGTGTTTTTAGAATTTCACATTGGTTGTAGTGGGCTTGTAGTCTATTGGATAAATTTTTCTATTTGTGTAAATAGTTTCATTTTTTTCTATTTATTATAATTTCTTTTTTTATTTATTAAGATTAAAAAAGCACTTTTGATTTTGAAAACCTTTCTTTATTTATCTAAAAAATCATTTTAAAAACTAAAAACGTACCCAATTTAAATATTGGCTTTTTAAAAATTTTTTTTTTATAAAGGTGCTTTAGAAATTTTGATTTGGTTTAAAAGTTATTTTATTCCCAACTCGTACCAAATACACTAGAAATGCATTAAAAGAGAAATTATTTTAAATGTTAAAACTATTAAAATACTTATGAATAATAGCAAAATATCACAGTCTATCTGCAATAGATCGTGATAGACTAATATCTGTGTCTATCATGACACAAATAACAGTTTATTGCAAATAGACAGTGAAATTTTGATATATTTGTAAATATTTTGGTTCTTTTTCTATATTTGAAAAGAGCCCTAATTAAAAATCATTTATCTCATTTCGGTCTCTCTCTTAAAAAAGGAAAATTATCTTAAATGGCAAAACTACTAAAAATATTTACAACTAATAGCAAATTTCACTATACATCGTAGATAGACAGTGAAATTTTGCTATATTTATAAATATTTTTGTTTCTTTTGCTGTATTTGAAAAGAGCCCTTAAAAAAACAAGATTAAACAAATAAATTACATTAATTATAATTGTAAATAAAATAAAAACAAAATAACCAAATACTACATTAAAAAAAAAATTATTTTATTTTGAAAAAACACTTATTTTAGTCCCCACCTTTAATAGAACTATGGCAACTCATATTTTTGGATGACTAGCTGAGATTTCAAATTTGAATTAGGTGATAAAGTGGAATTTTGGATTCAAGAAATTTCTATTAAACAGAATCGCAACATCAAGAACCAAAAGAAATATAAACACTTTTTAAAACGTTTTTTTTAAAGTTTAGACACAAAATAGAACAAAATTTATAAGGTTTAAACTAAAAAGAAATAAAAAGAAGAGAAGAAGAAGAATTTTACGTGGCTTGGAGGGTAAGACTGAGAAGATCAGGCCCATAGACGGGGGAGGTTCTGATGAGATGAAGATCGGCGGTCAAGGACTTTCCGGCTGGGTCAACGTGAGTGGATCTGATTCGGTATCCATATCCGACGGCTGGCAGAGAAGCAACATGTAGAAGAAAGAAGGAAGGTGGGAAAAGAAAGAGGAGTAGGAGGGCGGGGAAAAGTAAAAGAGATTGAGAAAATGGCGTCCTCATAGATTTGGAACCACTCGCCATCGATGGTTGTCGCACTCGCACTCAGAAGTGTGTGTGAGTGAGGTGAGGTCTCCAATGGATATTGCATCTAATTTCTCCTCTTATCTTTTTAATTCCAAGATTTCACTATCCATGTTTGACCATTTCTCCCTCTTTGTTTATTTATTTTGATTGGGAAACGTGGTATTTTATTTATCCAATCGAAATAGCCACTTTGAAAACATATAATATTCTTTAAAAACACACCTTTCTTTTCCTCTAAAGTTAAATTAACCATTTAGGCTACCTTTGCATCGTGAATGAAAAAGGGTGTAATCTGGGTTGATTCCAATTGGACCATCAATTGGAATGGGTCTGAAAGGTAAAATGATTTTATTGTGTTGGTTGGTGTTTACTCATCAATTTTTGCAAAAACAGTCACTGTCATTGAGGAGGTTTATTTCACATCATTAATTGAAATGTAAAATTAAAAAGATTAACCTACCCTCATCAAATATTTTCAAATCGACAACATGCCCATTGATGAGCATTTCAAACAATCTAACGACCGTTTGAGACCATCTGCCACCCAACCGACCCATCTGCTTCATTCTCCCTATTTTCTTCTTCCTTTTCATTATTTCATGTACAAACCTGATCCTTGGATGCTCATTTCGATGTATCAAGGCAGATTTTTCTTTGTAACTAATGTTCTTAAGAGGTTTTGAACTGAATTCTTTGTATGCATGATTCAATTCTGAAATTTATATTGTTATGATCAAATTGTGATGCTGGTGTACGCTTTGATTGTTGCTTTGATTGAATTACGATTTGTGACACTTGGTTTTATGTTGATCATAGAAGCAATAGGTTAGGTTAGCTTGCAAACCCAATTTATTGGAGAGTATTGTTCTAATCAACCTAGGATTAAATCAATAGGACATTTAATATAGGTTTTTCTAGTTGAATATTCAATCTAATTTTCCCTAAAACTCAATGCAATTAGACTTAATACAAATTTTGCATGCTTTTCATCGGTTTGTTTTAATTCTAGTTTGTCGATTAGGACAATTTAATTTTGGCCTTTCCAATTAAATTGATTAGGTGCTAAGTATAACAAATTTAGTAATGACAAACTAATGAATGAGAACATTGGACAAAGAAAATCCCGTCCAACCCAAGTTAGAGCTTTCTCCAATTGAACTTTACTACCACATTTAAATTATTGCATTTAAGTTTATGCAATTTAAATTTCTTGCTTCCAATAAAAAAACACCCCCTCCAATTACATTGAATTGAAAATTGTCCAATTGCGAGATTCAAATTCTCCCTGTGTTTGACTCAACTTTCCACAACTACTGTTGGTTGAGTTTGGTAAATTTATTTGGCACGGAATTGGGCAACGAATTTTATTCGATAAATTGGCGCCGTTGCCGGGGAGCCAAAGAATTTCTCTTCTGGAGAGTTTTCAATTCCTTGTTGTTCTTTAATTTTTCATCATTTGTATAACTTGATCCTCAAGATTGAAATTCTCTGTTGTATTTTGCAGATATTGGCAGAGAGAAAAGATGATGCAGGAGGGAAGCTAGAGAGCGAAAAGCTTCAGAAGAACATTCTGGTGCAGAAGGCACATTTGAAGAGCTTTTAGAAGAAGAGGAGACACCAATGACGCAGTCTGAAGAGCACACTTTGCGGGACCTCTCGGCCCCAAACGTTAATCGACAACCCCTATGCATTACCTATGTCGCCACGACAGGTAATTTTGAATTAAAGTCGAGCTTAATTCACTTACTTCCTTCCTTTTTTGGACGTGCAGGTGACGACCCCCATAAGAATCTGAAGGAGTTCATCATCATATGCAAGGGGATGAGGCCTCATGGCATGATTGAGGAGCAAATCAACCTCAAAGCCTTCCCCTTCTCCTTGAAGGACGATGCCGATGATGCCAAGGATTGGCTCTACTTCCTTCCTCCTGGTTCTGTGACCACTTGGAAGGAGATGCAGATTCCCCACATCACGTGCCGCACGCATAAGGAAGGAGATTTATGGGATCTCCCAGACGGTGGGAGAGACGCTATTTGAGTACTAAGAGCGGTTTAAACGCATGTGCACTAGCTTTCCCAACTACCAGATTTCAGATGCGTTGTTGATCCTGAAGGGAATTGAATCGTAGCAGAAGCATGTGATCGCGTTCTTTGATTTATTGAAAGAATTGAAAATACAAAAAGTAAAGAAAAAGGTTAAACATCATAGTTTTGCCAATCTATAATTCTCAAACCGATAGTCTTCTCCTTGTAGTTTTACTTGGATATAATTCTCAAACCAATAGTCAAATAGTCTTCTCTTTGTAGTTTTACTTTTCCAAGAGATCTTTTTGGCAAGGATCCGGACTTTTTTTAGAGTAATCTCAACTACTTTTTGAAAGAATGGGAAGAAGATTTTTTAGAGTAATCGTACTCTTAGAGGGTGTGTTCTATGAAGGCTCCCAATGGCCCTATTTATAGAACTCTATGAGTTACTCCTAATCCTATTAGGATAAAGCCGCCCAAATAATATATCATATTAAATAGTTTAAAATATTTAAATCTTATTTAAATATTTATTTTCTGCAGAATCTTTGATTTGGATCTCATCCAAATTAAATAATTAATTATTTGAATCTAATTCAAATTAATTAATTAATTCTCCCTCTATCTATTTATATATGGATTTTATCCAAATAAATAATTAATTATTTGAATCATATTCAAATAAATTAATTCTTTATATCATAAAGTTATAATTTGAATCACATTCAAATAAAATTTATAATAAATTATGCAATTAATTGTATCCAATACAATTAATATTTTTCCTCATAAATTTGAACATTTCAAAATTTTCTTTCAACATAGTTGATCTTTCTTAGTCCGTAGTGAGCTAACAAGGGGACCTTATGGAACTATAAATCAGAAGCTCCAACGATATGAGATTAATCGGCTAAACTCATTAACCACATTAATCAATATTCGTTAACTGTGGGTACACTCCACTAAAGATCCACAGTTGCACTCTTCTTACCGCAGATATATTTCTGTGTTAATGGATATAAACCAATAATAACAAGTTAATCCTTCACAAGTGTTCGTAATACCAGTTGGGTCAAATTATCGTTTTACCCCTAGGTTACTTCTAAATCCTTAAGTACCAGTGCTTCTCTAATGAACAACCTCTTTATGGTTCAACCATTAAACAGAAACCCCTCTCGGGCCACTGAGAGGATAGGGCCCTTTATTCAAGTCCTGGGGACACCACTTAAGGGAACACTTATCTACTAACCCTAAAAATGGGAATGAGTGGATTCCATCTTGTATAATTATGGTCCCAACTCCCCACTCGGTCTTGTCCCCAAGATGGTAGGCATATTGAGTCAACAAACGGCCACTCTCACCCATACAAATCAAAGGACAATCCCTCGTGGACAAGAGTTCATAATATACTCAGGATTATGATTAAGTTGCCTAGGTCATCCTATTGAAATAAAAACCTAACTAGTCAACAGAGTTACATCTGGTGATTACTATTTCGTGGTCTGATCTTATGCAAACTCATTGCATAGGATACCCCCACTCGCATGTCACCTACACGAACACGTTAGATCATTGCATTTGTATCAAATACAAAGTGGGTCGTATCCATAGTGTCACCAGTATAGGGTACCCAACCTTATCCCTATACTATAGACCCTTTAGACTATATCTTGAACATTGATCTCCATATGTCCTCACATAAAGTTCAAGACTCATAAAACAGCCTAGGATGTTAGTTTATTGGATTTAGGGTTATTAAGACAAAACAAACAAAAACAATCAATAACGCTTATTGAAGTAACATATCAATAACTCTTTATTAATGATTTAATGACAGTTAAATAATTACATTTACAATCTACGAGTTTTATGGCATAAAACCCAACAGATCCAATACTTCTATGAAGGGCTCATTCCTAGTGACAAGAGTACCATCGACGCAACCAATAGTGGCGATTTGGTCAACAAGACTCCCACAGAGGCTAGAGCACTCATCTCCAGCATGACGAAGAATGCACAACAGTTCAGGATGCAAGCTACTGGCAATATCACGTCTTCACGAGAGGTAAGTGAAATTAGAGCTGAATTATCTAAACTATCTTCTCTGGTGAAACAGGTCTTTGTTGCCAAGCAACAACCCAGGAGCCTGTAGTTGTGGTCAATTATGCTGGCAACCAACAAGATGGACGGATGTTTAACTACAATCGCTAAGGCGGTCAAGGAAGCCAGGGTTAGGGCAGTTCGGGGATGCCTTTAGAGGATGTGGTGAAATAGTTGGTGGATTTCACCTCCCAGAGATCCAGCGTATGTAGGAGCAGTTTATCCAGACCACCACCACCTCCCAGAGCATGGCCAACCAGATCTCCCAGCTAGCTGATGCTGTGAGCAGGCTGGACATTCAACAAGGGAAGCTCCCTTCCCAACCTACGCCCTACGTGCGAAACGTAAGTGCCATCTCTGTGAGCTGCGTGATGAGCCCACTGCCTGAAGACCTTCTGTTGAGCTTGTGGAGATAGTCAATGTTGTGAGCTCGCCAAGGAAACATGGGGTAAACTTTGATCCTCCCCTTAATTTACACGCTTCTACTAATATCCCTCGTGCTTCTTTCCCTAGCAGGTTGACTGTTGCTTAGGGAGGATCACGCCAAGAAGTGGTGAGGTTTGCTCTGTCTCCTGAGGTTAAGAGGCCTGTTGCTGAAAGACAGATTGTGTGGGCTGAAGTTCCTCATAAGGAAAAGAAGGAAGAGAATGATCAGGAGGATAGAAAGCATGAGGTAGTTTTCGTAGGTAACCTGCCTATTAAGCAAGAAGACCCAGGTATGTTTTATGTGCCATGCATAATAGGCACCAGGAAGTTTGAGCATGCCATGTTAAATCTTGGGTTTGCCATTAATGTTATGCATGCTTCGTTCTATCATGAATTTCAATCCCATATCTTGCACCTCGCTGATATTCTTGTGCAGTTGGCCAATCATTTCTTAGTTAGGCCTATAGGGTTAATTTGAGATATGCTTGATAGAGTGAATGACCTATGTTTTGCTTCTGACTTTTATGTTATAATCATGGATGCTAACTTTGCTTCTTCAGCTTCTTCCTTATCTGTGCTCTTAAGGAGAACCTTTTTAAAGACGGCGAAAGTGGTGATCGATGTGGATAAAGGGTCCCTAACACTAAAGCACGATAAAAGATTTGAAAATTTCTTTATATCTGATACTTCTTCTCCCACTTATCCTGTTTTTTCGAGTTATATTATTTTTCAGGATGATGACCAACCTCCTAAGTTGCGGGTGGAAATGATGGCTCGACGGTCTTTGATGAGCATGGGTGATGGAGCCGAGTATGGTTGAGCATAACGACCTTAAAAAATTGTGCTACTTGGAGGCAGCCAAGATTTATATTTCTGCTATTTCCTTTCTTTTGCTTTTGTTTTTATTGAGCTTAATTCTTTCTATCTTTCGTGATCTCTTAGGTTTTTCTTGTTCGATGGGAGTAGAAAAGAGGATTATTTTTGTGAGCCAGACATCATCGCCATCTTATGTGCAAAATTTCAGGGAAGATCTCTGTTTCCCTTCTCATTTGTCCCTTGCTTTTCTGTTCTTTCTTACATTGGGGACAATGTTGGATTTTAAGTTGGAGGTGAGGGATGTCCATGTTCTGGTTGGAGTCCTTGAGCATTTGAGCTCGGACTAAATATTGTGTGCTTTCATGTTTGCTTGTTCATGTTTGCTTGGTTCGTTATGATGACCGATTGATGATGCACTCTTTTGATTTTTTTGCATGATGCAATGCTTTGAAGTGAATAATCATGATTTTTAGCCCTTTTTAAAAACTTTTTTTTGATTTTTCATGCACACTTAAGTTCTTTATTTGCCTATATTAGGTATTGCATGCTTAGTGTATCATAGATGTCCATGCTTAGTGTCCAAAGGCCATGTGTCATACTTCTCTTACCCCATATGTATTGTCCATGTGTCTTGAGATCACACACGATTAGTGTCCATATAATTCCACCTCCTACTTGCCAATTTGCCTATAAATAATGGCTTTTGGTGGACCTTGAGAAAATTAAAAGAAAGATTGGATAATAGAAAAATAGAGAGTTTTAAATTCTCATAAATTTCCATAATTTTCTATTTCCATGTTTTATATTTTATTATTTTTGTTATTTTAATTATTATATTATAGTTTCTCGAATATATGTGGCATATTAGTAATTTAGTTTTGTAATATTATCAATGGAAAAAGTTGGAAGAAGAAGATAAATAAATAAAGGAAAAAGTTGTAATTTAGTTTGAATTTATTTCTATTTATAATAATTTTTCAAATATTTTAGTATTTTTTAATTGTAAATTCGATGAAAAAAAAAGTTATTATAAGATCGGGTGGGGATCCCCTCCCCGTCCCTAACTAGGAATCTAATTTAAATTCCTTATTTGACTCTACTAGGTCAAATTGGGGATTCTGCTTGATTAGGTTGGGGACCCTACTCCGTGGGGAATTTTGTCATTTCTAGATGTGTGAGATGTTTTAAGCCAACATACTGGTCCAGAAATTCCCACATTCCTAGAGTGACTATCCCAAGCATTTGAATCACAAGAAAAAGAATATGAAACTCCAATAGTTGATCAATCACATACATAGAGAAGAAGCCAATCAACAGAAAGAATAAGATAGTCTAGAGGGATTTTAGTCTTCAAGATGGTTCATTGGAGCAACACCCCAAAGTCCGAAGAGATAAAAATAAAATAAATGAAAAACGAATAATGAATTGGTAACAAATATATGAAATTTGGATTTGGAAATGTGATTTTCGAAGCTTAAAATGGCCTGAAGAAATATGTGCACAGATTGCGTTTTGAACATTTTGTAAAGGCTGCTGAGGCATTTTAGGAATAAACAAAATTTTGGATCACATAGATGGAAGGTTTTTGCTATTTTAGTGATGAAACATTGTTACAAATCACAATTTCTCAGAAAAATAAAAGTTTAAGAATCACTAATTAAATTTTATTATTATTATTTTTCTTGTTAATTCCATTAAGTGTTTAGTTAGGTGTAATGTGGTGAGGAAAAATATAAGACAAAGTAGATACAATGGTTGGACTAAATAACTAAATAATTTCTCTAAGTTAAAATATTTCCAATTTCCAAACCACCAAAAAAAGCATCACTATAGATATAGGCACACCACCCAAAGAAATAACTGCCATTACTTCTCAAACTCAACAAACTTCAATTGTTTATAAATACCCAAAATCAAATCCTTAATTAGCAAAACATTATTGAATTTGGTAATCCCATATATATCAGTATTATCCATGGCTTCTTTAGAGTCTGAAGCAGCAGCAAAAGCAAATGATGTGGATGTTGGTGATGAGTACGACAAGGATGTTGATCTTGAAATGGGAAGAAAGAGGAAATGGGGGTTTGTTTTGGTGAGATTAGTGGCTTCTTTAGCCACTGCCTCAGCAACCCTTGTGATGGCTCTTAATCAACAGTCTAAATCTATTGTTGTTGCCACAATTGGGACTGATCCTCTTACTGCCACTCTATCTGCTCATTTCTACCACACTCCTGCCTTTATGTAAGCTTCTTCAATTCACTTATTTTTTATTTTTATTATTATTTTAGTGTACAACAACTGCGAGGTGAGGTGAGTCGAGAGAGCAACCTCCAACTTCTAAAGATAGAGCGCATGTTAATACCATTAAGCTAAGTGCACTTTGGCTTCTTAATTTGGCTTGTTCAAACACTTTGTTTGATGACTTTTTAATAATAATTTTTTATTTTTTTAATTCTAAAAAACAAAATAAGTTTTTAAAAACTATTTAGATAACAAAATATATAATTTTGTATCAACAAAGGGCAAAATATAGAAATTGTGAATGAAAAACTGTGTTTTTTTGTTTTCTTACTTTTCAAACACCAACGGGTTATCAAGGAAGATTGTTGTTTTTTGAAAAATTGATTTTTTTTTTTTTTAAATCACTCCCAAATGTATCGTTAACAAATGGAATCTTGGACATATAAAAAAAAAATTAAAAAAAAAAAATTTCTATCCTTTAGTTTTGAATTCAATTTCAATAATTAGAGAGTTAGAGATTGAATTTGATGGTAATATGAGCCTTAAATCTTAAATAAACCAAAGGTATATTTAGAAGTGATTTTCACATAACTAAAATCACTTTTGTCATTATCAAAGTCACCTTTTTTTTAAAAAAGTTGATGTTTGACTAATGACAATATTGATTTTAGAAAATTATAAAATCATTTAAAATTGATTTTTCGAAAATTAATTGAGATGTGCTTTTAGTTAGACAATTGACAGGAATCACCCAACAAAATTTGTATAACTTAGTTTTTAAAGTAAAATTTGGCCCCACTTGATTGATCTTTTTTTTAAATGAAAATGTCACAATCATTTGATAATTCTAAAGTCACTTTTGAAATCAAACATAAGAATTCAAAATCACTTTAAAAAAACATTTTGATTAATCAAATACGAATACGATTAGTTATACCGGAATCTCTTTTTCTAAAATCACAACTAAATTGGTTCCTTCACCGTAGAATTAATCACACACAAACTCTCTAAAACAATAATGTAAGTTAGCAATATATGTATATGTTGCAAGATTCTTTGTCATAGCAAATGGAATGGCCACTCTACACAACTGGATGATGATAGCCGTACACATCTTTGGACCCAAATCCCATTTTCATGGCTTCCGTCTTCCAATTATCGCCATTCTAGACATGGTAAAATACACCTTCATACCCTAATCTCAATCCCAATTTCAAATTTTCAACATCAATAACATTTTACCTGATCGATCGATGGCGGTAGACGACGGTGGCTCTTGCGTCGGCGGGCGACGGTGCGGCGACTTTCATGGCGGCGCTTGGGAAGAACGGAAATAAGCATGCTAGATGGAACAAGATCTGCGACAAATTCTCAGCCTATTGCGACCATGGTGCCGGTGCGCTCATTGCTTCCTTCGTCGGCCTTTGTCTTCTTCTTCTCATCTCCGTCATCTCCATTATCAAGCCACTACACAAGCCGAGCAGTTCATTCACGTCGCCATAATTGAATTGCTTTGAAACACATCGTTTTGTTGTGTCCATTGTGTTTGGTTGGTTTAATTTTATGTCCTTCGCTCGTAACTCCCATGTTCGAAAATATTGACGTCATAATAAAGGTTTTTTTTTTTTTTTTTTTTTTTTTTTTAACAAGAATGTCCTAAAGTTGAAATTGTTGGGGTGATGTTTATTTCTTGGGCTTTTTGTGTTTTTTATAGGCCGGAAAGATGCTCTATTTTTAAGGGAAACCCAAAATTTTGGGCTAAAATACAATATGACCATCAAATTAAATTTTTATAAAATTTTTTGATGTCAACAACTATAGTAAATTATGTTATTACGAAACTAAAACAAATCTTACCGCATCAATTATTGCTCAAAGTATGCAAAACAATCAAATATACACGTTAAAGCACCAAAATAAGTCGCAATGCAGGCACAATAATGATAGCTCGGAGAAAACACGCCTACTTTGACAGAAAATTACAAAAAATTGACAAATAAGGATAAACTATGACGGTTCTAAAAACGTCATCAAAAGGATCCTTTAAAGACGGTTCTTAGATAATGAAATTGATTTTAGACAACGTCTTCGATTGCTTTTCAGAGCGTTCAAGTGATTTTTGGAAAGAAATTAACTGCTTTGTGTGTCTCATGAAGTTAATTGAACATAGAAAAAAAAAGTTGAGTCAACACGTGTTGGAAAACTTTGAAAACAAAATGTCAATTTTGGGCCATTAGCTTTGTTCTCAAAACTTCTTACCAAAAGTTTTTTAACAAATTATGTATTCTTGTTGTTTGTTTAAACTAAAATGTTGTTTTTAGGTTTTATTCCAAATGTTACCTTAATTTCAATTTAGAAACAAATGCTATAATAAAAAGGAGGCAATGGAAGAAGAGGGAAAACACAAAGCGAAAATGGTGTCAATTAGTTCTAACGTGTTTTTTGGAGCTTGTGCTCTCATATTCCTTGGGTTGCACTTTGGAATATATCAAACGGATGCTAAAAAACTTTTTGTAGTCGATGAAGGCAACTCTATTTTAGAAAATGAATTGACAGACCACATCATAAAGCATCCAAAAAGGCATAACTATTTCTCATAGCCAAAACCTAACAGAATACCTGCTTAGCTCCACCTTTTAGCTTAGGGAATACTATAGAAGGACATGCACTACTCTGCCAACAAATGAATTGGGGGACCACATTATAAAGTATCCAAAAAGAATGTCCATTTTTCATGGGGAAAATCCAAAAGAGAGTACTTGACTTCATTCCACCTTTCAACTTGGGAATACTATCAAAACCCGTTATTCATACTCCCTCGTTAATAAATGAATTGGGGGACCACATTATAAAGTAGCATATTCATTTCTCATGGGGGAAACCCAAGAAAGTACCTGACTTGGCTCCGCCTTTTAGCTTGAGAATATTATTGAAAGACGTATGTACTCTGTCGTCTGGGCTGAGTCAAAGAACTTCAAGCAATCCACTTCCCTCCTTGCATGTCCCATCCATCATTTTACATAAGGAGTTTAGGATCAACATTGGAATATTACCAAAAGGTGTGCAAATTTCTTCGTTTGGGTCGAGTGACAGAACCTCAGATTATCCACCACCTCCATCACGTGCTCCTTCCATTATTTGAAAGAAAAAATCTTAATAAGTTTAATTTTTGGATGTATCCTAGAGCACCTATTCCACTCTTTACTGGAACAGGAAAGGTACCATTATGAGTACTTAATCAACCCTAGTTTTGTCGTTATCTCACTCTTTTGAGGACTCATTTTAATTGCTCCATCATCTTCATTTTTGTGGAACAATTTAAACATTTATTGTACATTGATTTCACCATAAAAGTGCTATTTTTCCTAGCTTAATTCAAGATTGTTTGTTGATTTTGTCATGTTATTCCTTGAATTTTAGGTTTTGAGCATTAAGAGGTAGAGTAGACCATTGAAGTCAAAACAAGACAAAAATGAACCAAAACGGAGCTCGAAAGCATTAACCATGCAGAGAGAGAAGAAAAATGACCAAAATGCCCTTGTGGAGCGTTGCTAGTGTGTGCCTTGCACTGTGCTCTACATTATTAACCGAAGAGCAAAAATTTCATAGAGCGTTACGATGTTGTAGGGGAGTGCAGCAACACTCCGGAGATTGATGAGAAATGGCAAAGCGCACTCGCACGCAAGAGCGCAGCGCACAACGTCGTTACACTCAAGATCGGCGCTACAACTTATATGGGCAACACTGTCCCCTCGATATAAATTTGTTTTTAGCCATTTTAGGTCACATCATGCTTAATTTTAGTGATTTCAGCTACGTTTTCTCTGTATTTTCTTCCTCCCAAGACCTACATCTTTGTATTTTTCATTTATTGCAACTTCAAGACTTATCTTGCCACATTATGAGTGGCTAGGTAAGTACTTCTAGCTTAGATTAGGATTGAAACTCATTTAATCTTGGTTGGGAGACTTGGTTTTTGAATTCGCTATGATGTATGTTTGCTGAATTCTGTGTTTTTTTTAATAATATTTAAATTTCTATGCATTGGAATTGTGGATTTTTGGCCAACTCTCACTTATTTTTTGATTCTAGAGATTGTGAATGCTCTAATACGTTTTTAGTCTTAAGTGACAAGGGCTAAAGCATGTTTGAGTGTATATTAGGTTGTTTTAGAATAGTCTTTTCACAAACATTGCATGATTAGCTAATTTCAAGAATGAATCGATTAGTAACTTAGGCTATCTAGGTTATTAAATCGACTTAGCTAGATTACCTTTCTTAATGTGGGTACCTAATTAATATGGACACTAATGAACCCAATTAGTTACGCACCTAGGTTGATTAAGAAATTAATCATCACATGATATGTAATTTTAGTTTTCTAGGGTGCATGAGCTAAGATTAAAGCAAGCAAGCATTGCATAAATTAGTTCTATGATTAACCAAGTGAATAGGTGAATTTTGAATCCTTAGGCTAGGTTTTATAAAAAAGTTAATTTCGTGAATTTTGAATCCCTAGGCTAGGCTTTTAAACAAGTGTACACTTTTACATTCATGCTTTTACACTCAATTGCAAACAAAACACTACTACCCACCGATCATTGAATGCAAGTTACAACTAGGATTGTCCTTAGTTCCCTGTGGAGACGACATGTTCTCACTAGCTTTTGAGAGCGGTTTAGAAATATTATTTGTTTTGGGTCTCAGCAGGCCTAGAACACCCATCTTGCCTATGAAACATATTTGTCTTTTGGTCATAAGCTCATAAGTCATTGGCATTATAGTCTAACATCATCTCATACAGATTTGAAGCTTTATTATTTAAACATAAGCTGTAGGATATCCAACACTTATCACAATGAATATACAATAATAATTCAAATATTTGGGCTGCAAACTCACTAGCATTATAAAAACAAAATTTTTAATTTCAAAATCATGACATTGTAGTCTCTTAACTATTTGAGTGAAGATAATGGGATGATGTTGTGCATATTCCCTTGAAATCGAGCTCAATAAGTGTAGGAAATTTTCAAATTTTCAAATATGCTTTGGACTTCGCATTATTTGAGTTCTTTTCTAGACTTCGCACAATTGTATTCATATTTAGACTTTAGCATCAACCTTTGTAACAGTTTTATAAGCTCGAACAAAAAAAAATCAAGTTTCCATTGTTAAGGGTGGCTAATTAGTAGAGGGATGAAAAGGAATCAATGAGTAAAAGCTAGATCAGATCTCAGAACATGGAAATCAAATATTTGAACAATCAAATGGGGAGATATCACTTATAAACAAGGCATTGGAATTAGAAGAATGCTACTTGATAAGGATAAAATATTTTCAAAAACCAAAGAGAAGGAAGTTACAAGAGATTGAGTAATGAGAAGCGAGACTGTGAAGCCTTAACCAATTTATAGATTTCAACAAAACATGAGACAAGTTTTACATTGATATCGCTTTGCATGAATCTCAAGCTATTGATTCACTAAAGCATGTGAAGTATTCACAAAGGAATACATATATTAAAGAATTTAAGAAGCAATGCAACTATTTATAATTATTTAGATCTAGGATTTTATGAAACCAGTTGAAGAAATTCAAAAGGAGACTTAATTATTCACGGGAGGAGAAATTGACATGAGAAACCCAATTGGGGCTAAATTTTTTTTCTAAGTAAGATATTTGGTGAATTATTGGGGCTAGCCACCCCACAATCAACTAACCAAATTCAAAGTCCAAAATCTACGGACAACCTTGGGTCGGACTAAAGAAATGTGTCGAAGCCCGTCGCAAAAGATAGGCAGGTTAACTTTGCTTAAGTGCATGAGGACAAAACCAGGGAACTGATTAGATACAATGATGATCTAATCAACGTTCCTGATTAGGCGTGTCACAAGAATAAGGGAATGATCCCTAATTGACAAAAAGCCAAGTTCATGTGTTTATGCTCCTTGAGAAAATGACGAGCACGACATGAATCTTGCGCTCAATGTTGCTTAATTGTTGTGGAGGTGCGCCAAGAACCTAGCTGGGTCTTCAAAAAAAATAAAAATAAAAAAGATTCGGATAGATATCCAACATGGCTAGAGGTCCAAGAATGATCTTGGAAGAGCCAAGTTTGATATGGTTATACCAGAGTGATAAAATTCGTATGCCATATAATAAGAAGATAGAGACAGCTAAAAAGGCAACAATAGGTGAAAGGAGTACTCCTAAGTTTGCTTCAACACACACGACTAGTAGATAGTTGGTCCTCAAAACCAAACTTAAGAGTAGAGGCTTATGTTGAGGAGTGGATTTTAGCCTAGTAGAATAAGGTCAAAGATCAAGATAAAATAATATAAAATAAAATGAGATAATAAGATAAGGAATGATCTATTCTAGCTTACTTGGGATTAGGAAAACCTGATATCCTAATCCTAGGAGGGTTAAGTTAAACCCTAGGTCAAAACCCCTACAAATAGACCACACTATGACTTAATACGAGGTAGCTTAAACTTCTAACTTCTTCCTCATTCTATAATAAATACTGACTTAGCATCAAAACCATTTTTTCTTTGTTTTGCATGTTCTCTCTTCTTTAAATTATAAATTTACCATTGTCGTCACGTTAATGTCAGGTGTGTTTTTTCTTAGCCAAAATTTGGCATCAACACTATATATTATTCTTATTATCAATCTTGCTAGATGATATCTATTACAATGTATACCTTTCAAATTTACTAAATTTCTTTTTTATTTACAAAAGAATAAAGTATACCAATCACTATAAGAATTTTAACCTGTTCCGACATTTATTTTCCAAACACATATATTTTCATCGGCCAAAATGGTCTTTTTCCTAACGCAACTTCAATTCGTTGGCTAAAACAGACAATTGAAGACGATTTGTTTCCGTATAACTGCCAATGCAATATGAATCTTCTGTTGATGCAACTATGCGTCGGGAAAGATCAATATATCACAAAAGAATACCTTTTTTTCCCCATATCTACGCCGATGCAATGTGTGTCCTATGTCGACGCAACAATGCATCGGCCAAAGTTGAACTTTAAAAATGATTTAGGCCGACGAAAATAGGGGTATATGTCGAAAAAATGTGGCGTCGGGGAAAGGTTCCGAAAAAATCCCTTTCCCCCCCCTTTTTTTTCCCTTTTCCCACTCTTATTTCGCGAACTGCCGACCCCTCCCTCCCCCCCCCCCCCCCCCCCACCCCCAAATTTTTGCTTCAGTCTGATTTCCCCCCCTCCCCCCCATTGGCCGATTCATTCTTCACCCAAGAGTTAGTCATCGTCGTCGACTTCTTCGCAGAAGCTATTGCCGCCCAGACGTCTCTTCGCCTGCCCATTCTCCGAGTGCGTCTCCTTCGTCTTTCTGACTTGTTTTTTGCACGCTGACAACTTCTCCGCCGACTTCTCCTTAATAGCCATCATCGCCGACTTTTCCAACCTATTCTCCGCACGCCGCCGGCTTCTCCGACCTATTCTCTACACGCCGCCGGTTTCTCTGACAGCTTCTCCGTCGACTTCTCCAACAGCTTCTTCATCGACTTCTCCCCAACAGCCATCATCGCCAACTTCTCTGACTCGGTCTCATCCGGCTCATTCTCTGCGCCACGTCTCCCCAACAACCATCATCGTTAGCTCATTTTAGGTACCCTTTATCGTATTATTTGGTAATCAATCAATTTGTGTGTGATTCGTCAGTCGCCCAAATTGAATTGAGTGTGTGTGGCTGTGGTTTTTTCACATGTATGTGAGAGTGGATTGAAAATTTTTGTTGACATTTGATGTTTTTCCATCATAGTACTTGTATATGTGTAGATTGTTTGTTTTATTTTCCAATTCCTTTTAGTCTTTCGATCGTATTGGGTTTGTTATGTTTTGCATTTGTTGTTTCATATGGTGTCTGTAATGGTTTTTGCCCCCCATCAATCATTTTATGCATTATATATGGGAGTATATGTCACACCCCCTTCCGGGTACCCTCTTAACCCAGGAGAAAGTGTGAGAACAACAGACACCGACCCTTTCATGACATCTACTGTCAACTTTATACCTTGACCAACCACCTAATAAAAAGATACATATACAATAATTGAACATCAATCTTTAACCAGAATTAAGCTATCTTAAAAATACTAATTTACGTTCAACCTTTAATATACATAAGTTCACTAATCACCGCCCTTAACCCTTTATATGTACAACACAAGTTTAAGGTCAACTATTTATAATGCTCTAAATTCACAGACGCCGATGGTGGTAGGCCCAGACGAGTTGCTGTGTAGGCTAAGCACCCCGGACTCGCTTGCTACCTGGAAAACAGAAAAACAGGGAAAACGTGAGCTAGGTTGCCCAGTGAGTGACTCATTTAGTAAAAGCCTTCCTTTAACTTGGAAACTAATCAAAACCATAATTAATTTATGAAAATGAGTAAATAACATAAGTTCATTCCCATGTCCAAGCAAAACATGCTCAAGTAGCATTGTCATACCATATATGTTATTTTCTAAAAAAAACATGAAAATTCAATATATTTCAAAAACATTTTCCTTTGTTGAAGCGGAGCGTAGCTTAACGCTACTCAACGTCAAAAACATTCTTAGTTAGGGCAGAGTAATCTCGACACACCCAACGTCAAATATCCTTAGCTGTTGGAGTAATCTCAACACAACAGGATCTATCATACCTCTATGTGCACATAGATATTATATCTTGGGTTACCCGAATACCTTCTCAAGTCTTTCAGTACCGGGTCCCATATACGAGATTTAGGCCACCCACATGCCTTCTCCGAGTCCTTCAGCATTGGGAGCTATCTCTATACTCAGGTTACCCACATGCCTTCTCCGAGTCCTTCAGCATTGGGAACCATTTCTATATCCTGGTTACCCACATGCCTTTTCTGAGTCCTTCAGCATTGGGTATCATTTCTATATCCCGACTACCCACATGCCTTCTCCGAGTCCTTCAGCATTGGGAGCCTTTTCTAAACATAATTAAAAAACAACATGCTTTGAAAATTACATAATAAAAATTCACGAGTTTATAACATCTCAGACTTTCACAAATTTCTTAACAATCATCATGCTTCCGTAAAATCATAAATTAGCAAATATCATGCCTTTCGTAAAACTCGGTTACCAACTAGCATGCTTCAAATATTTCCAATGCAAAACCATAATATACATTTACATGGAAACACATGCTTCCTTAAAGCAATTAATCATCATAGCATATTTAAAACCCTTGAAAAGCATAAATAAGAACATGGTTCCAAGCAACGGTAAATAGCATTAAAACTTTGTATAAAATATGCTTATTTTGAATAAAATTGTCACTCACTACTTGTCCCGGGCCCTTAAAAGGTTATACGCCTTTCTTAGCTCCTCTCGGCCTGAAATGGTTTAATTTTCTTTGTTAGATTCCTTAGAATTTCCATTAAAGTGTAGCAAATATGTTTTAAGCATTAAGATAAAGCTCACTAGCGAGACCAACTACTAACAAAATTATAGAACTAGCGAGACTTGTCCAAACCAGCGAGATATGCACTAATGAGAGTAGCGACACCAGCGAGACTAGCGAGACCTAGCGAGATTTGTAAGACAAAAAGCAACCAGCAACACCAGCGAGACTCATTTCACTGCTCACACTTACGCCTTTAGTGTTGCTGCTTTTTCCAGCGAAACCAGTCTCATTCTGCTACTGTCTTCGCTTCTATCTTCATTTATATCTGTTAAAAGTTGTATTTCTAGCCCGAGTTAGAACTTTTTCCCTTCTACAAACTTCTAAATAAATGTGTTTTCTAGCTTACCTCAAAATTCCAAAACTTAACTCCTCTTCGTTCGTCCGATAATCCAAATTTACTTCGCCCTACTCTAGTACTCGAAAAATCGGTATCAGTCATTTCCTCCTACATTTAGACCTGTTTCTCTTCATATTCAGCTCAACCATCATTCACAAAAGTTGTTAAAAATTGAATTGACTTACTAACCTCAAATTTTTAGCTTCAAACTTGATTTCTTCCGTTCGCTATTCACCAAACACCAGACCTTGTTTAGGTTTCGCGACAGCAGACAAGCCTTCAATTCCAGCTTCAATTGCACCTCAAATTCGACCGAAGTTCTTCTCCAATTTGCCCTAAACACCTTCTTCTTTCTCCCTTCGACATGTAGCTACAAGGTTGGATTGGTTGAAGCTTTTGAAAATGGAAAAAATGAACGAAAATCTCAGCTTATACACATATACGAGGTTGCCGACTTACTTCCCACTATCAAACATTTCTTTTTTTTTCTTTTTTTTCTTTTTCTTTTCTTCTTTCTTTTCCTTCTATATCTAAAATACTTTTTTGTATTATTTTTTTTAAATAAACAAAGTAACTCTTAAACTCGATTTACCTTGTAATGATTTTGAATTCACTTACCAAAAATATTTCCGACTTCCTTCACTTCTTCCTTCAATCTACAAGAGGGAAAACAATTTAGTCCACATCGGTACTATGTACTTATGTTTAGTATTTACAAATGAAAATAGGGTTTACAATGCATGGGAGTGTGGACTGTTGAATATATATATGTAACATCATTGTTGAATATATTGTTGAATATATATGTAGCATCACTATTGTTGTTAAATTGATAGCCTTTAGTTTGGGTTTGAGGGTCAAATTGGCATAAAAACACCTTTTAGGAATTTTTTACTTCGAGTCAAATACTCAAATTGACACTTTAACACATTTTAGGAACTTTGTGGCTCTTTTGAGAGTCAAAGTTGTCACTTAGACACTTTTTAGGTTGAATTGGAGAGTGAAAGTGACCCTTTTTAAAGTATCCTTAGGTTTAAACTTTTTGTCCTTGTTCCTAGAGGATTAAAATTTGTCCATTTTATTCAAATATGAATAAAGATTGGATTAAACTTAGAGATAGATTCTCAAAAGAATATATTGATGGTGTTGCACAATTTATGGAAGTGGCAAAGTGTCATGTAAATGGGGAAGGAAAAACGAGATGTCCATGTAAAAATTGTCAGAATTCAATGTTTCAGACATTAGACGGAGTAGAACGACATTTATTTGCTAATGGAATATTTCCTTCATATAGTCAATGGATTTATCATGGAGAACCGGAAAATCTATCTCGATTTCAAAGAGTCATGACTCCTTTAGCTTCTTTAGCAGATGATGGATTAAGGGAAGAACCTACTACTCAGAATGATGACAATGAGTTGTTAGAGCTTTTAAATAATTTGCAAGGACCGATGAGAGAAATGGAATATAATGAAGATGAAGAAGAATTTGAGGATGAAATGCCTGATAACATTGAACAAAGTGATACTTCAAACATTTTTCAGGAGTTGATGGACGAAGCACGTAACCTGTTATACCCTGGTTGTACAAAATTTTCCTGATTGAACTTCTTAGTGAGATTGATGCATATTAAGGTTCTCAATAATTGGAGTAACAAATCCTTTGATATGCTACTAGACCTGTTGAAAGATGCCTTTCCAATTGGTTCGTATATACCTAGTTCTTTTTATGAAGCCCGATACAAAATGAAGGATGGAACAAGTAAGAAGATTATAAACAAAATTTTATGTCATTTTCCATTAATATCGAGGTTGAAGGAATTGTTTTCATCAAAACACATTGCTTCTGAGATGCGATGGCATAAGGATAGGCGAGTTGAAACTAATGGTGTGTTGAGACATCCAATTGATGTTGAAGGGTGGAAATGTTTTGATAGAGAGTTTCCTCAATTTGCTTTAGACCCAAGGAATGTCGGTTAGCCTGAGCTTCAGATGGCTTTAATCCATTTGGGAATATGAGTACTGCATACAGCATGTGGCCCGTGATTCTTGTTCCTTACAATTTGCCACCGTGGAAGTGCATGAAGGAATCTAATTTTTTCATGTCTTTACTTATACTAGGACCAAAGTCCCCTGGAAAAGAAATTGATGTGTAATTACAACCGTTGATTAAATAGTTGAAAGAGTTATAGAATCATGGTGTGCATACTTATGATTGCATGAGTGAGGAGTATTTTCAATTACATGCATGTTTGTTGTGGAGCATTAATGACTTTCCTGCATACAGAGACTTGTCAGGATGGAGTACCAAAGGTTATCAAGCATGTCCCATTTGTAAAGAAGATAGATCGTCATTTAAGATCAGAGGAAAAATCTCTTTTATGGGACATCAACGTTATCTTCCAAATAACCATAGTTGGTGTAGGAGTAAGCAACATGATGGTAAATTGGAACGTAGACCTCCACCCATTGTAATGAATAGCGATGAATCCTAGAACAAGTCAATGCATTAGACTTTCCAGTACTAAGTAAGCATCCATCCAAACGAGATAAGAAAAGAAAGCGGACCATTAACTGGACAAAAAAAAGTATATTTTTTTGAGCTCCCATGTTGGTCTAAGCTAATATTACGACATAAGTTAGATGTCATGCATATTGAAAAGAATATATGTGATGGCTTGCTTGGAACTTTGATGAATATTGAAGGAAAAACAAAAGACACGAAAAATGCTCGTTTGGACCTTGAAGATTTGAATATACGAAAGGACTTACACCTAAAAAAAGAAGGATCTAGATTTTTAAAATCACATGCTGCATATACTTTTACTACAAGTGAGAAGATAGCTTTTTTGTAAGTTTTTTTCTCCTCTAAGCAAAATAATATTTTCTTTTCCAAAATATTTAACCAACCTTATAGGACTTAATATTATATTAGATTTTTCGCTTCAAGCATTTTTAATTTTGGAAACATAGTGTTTAATTTAAGTATAATATGCATAGATGCACTATATGCAAGCAATGAAAATTAATTATTCTCATTCTCTTCAAGAGATTCAAGAGAAATCCAAATATCTCATATACAAGTGGGTTAAAAAGAATAATCATCACTTTAGGAGATTTTGATAAGCTTGTTACTTCCAAATAATATCATATTTAGGGGTTAAACATTTAAGTTTCAAGAGATTCAAATAAATTCTCAAAGTTTGCTTTCCACACATCGTTTTCTTTTTTATTACTTAGTATTTTTATTTTCAAAATACTTTTAATGTACGTTAGGTATAAGATTATTTCTTTTTTGCATGACATTTGAAAACAAAATTTTCCTTCAAAACATTATATGCGTGTGTGGTTTTAATAGAATAATTACTTCTTCCTTTATTAACATGATTTCGACCACAATTATTAAATATTGTAACATTCACTCTAGAGAATGATGTTAAATTATTTGGTCAAAATTCATTTTTTATAGAAACATATGTTCCTTCGTTTTATTCAACCATAAAAGATGTTACATAAATATTCATCAAAATGTTTCAAACTTTCTTTCTCAAATTGTTAATGCAAGAGCATAATATGTTTGATATATGAAAGTAATATATGTTTATTAGTTTATAAGCATTTCTTAATTTAAAATATGTGCAGCTACGAGTGCAAGGCAAAAACATTAAGCACTAATTAATTTATGCAACTTTAGGTGCATTAAATAAAAATTAGATTTAGGAAGAGTAATTAACTATTATACATAATTTCCATAAACTTAGCCACGGGAGCATTTAATCAAATATATATAGCCACTATAAATTTTAAAAGTTCAAAAATTTATCGACATGAGAATAATTTAAATGTTTAGTAATCAAAGAAATTTCAATATTGATATGACAAACAAAAATTTGACTAATTCAACTCCCAGGTTAGTGTCCAGGTAGAGGTGTTTACTAACGGTCAGCTTAAATACCCCAGCTTAGCCAAAACAATCCTTAAACAGAGTTCCCTTATAGTCAATTTTTTATTATTTATAATTCATTAATGTTTTAATTAATAGCTAATTAATAGGTTAATGACCCAAGGGAATTATTAAGTTTAGTTTTTAATCTTATCAATAACTAATTGGTAACACTTCAAATGTCTTATCCTGTCCTACTTAATTCAAGTTTATTCCTTAGTTTTCATGTTTAGTTTTTAATATTATAGGTATCGAGTACCTGAGAGGTAGATCAGGGCGTTAGGTAGCAAATGAAGCTAATACAAATCGATTTGAGTCCCTAATGAAGCAACCAGAACAAACGGAGCAAGAATTTTGAAACTGCCATTAAGGGTATAGCGTAGCGGTGCTTTACTCAAAGGAGCATCGCAAGGCTATGAAGTTTGTTGGGGTCTTGAGGCGAGCTTGCTTGGAGCGCTGCTGCTCCAATTCTAATTTGGTTATATGTAACCTACCTGCCAGCTTGAAGGGGATCGAATTCTACCATTCTCTCTTAGCAAAAGAGAGTTTTTCCTTTATTTTCCACCAATTTCTTGTACTTGGATGATTATTTATCTTGAGGATTCAATTTTGAAGATGCTTATCGGCTAAATTTGTTGGTTCTAGCTTAGGATATTTAGGAGTTTCTTCTATGTATCTCTTGTGAGACTTTGTTCTTAATCTAATTCGAATATTTCTTATATTAATGATTTGTTCTGCTGTAATGAATTTCATAATTGTGTTTAATCAAGATTGCTTGACACGCTAGTCTATTTTGCATAATTGATTGTTATAGATTCACTCTTAATCTGTAATTGAGGAGATTTGTTTTGTAGAAATTGGCTAGGTTAATTTGTGAGTTTTTTGGCATCCCTTGAATGAATATTATTAACCAACCAAGTAGAACACCAACATTGAACATATAATTATGCATTCTCTATTATTTGTTCACCTCAGCAATTTTCCTCTTAAACTTAATGCGTTGTGCTAAATGATTTTTATGTGTTCATGATTTCTGTTGTAGTTTAATTGATCAATTGGGGCTTTTAATTAGCATTCCTATTTAATTGGCTAAGGAATAGATACAAGAATAGATCACACATATATTGGTTCAATGATGAAGAGAAAATTAATGACAAAGGAACTCCAAAATATCCCAAGTTAGATTTGCTGCTTCATAGAGAACTCATTCAAATTTTTACTGTAGCGTACCACACTTAATTTAATTAAAATTTACTTTCTCGTTCTTCCCCCCCGGTTACTAAAATAATTTGTATTTTAATTGAGAAATACTTGCCTCCCTTTGGATTCGACTCATACTACTAATGTCACAAGCCAAGTAGGAACGAATTTCATTTGATAGTTAAGGTCTTCGATAAGCCTTGGCTAGCACTAATTCACTTAGGAAATAATCTTTAATACTTTTAAATCTTAAACCTTTCAAAATAAAATTAAAGATAGTCTTGGATATTTATTCTAACTATATTTAAAAGATAAAAGATAATATTATTGGAACAAAATCTTAATAGATAAAAGATAATATAAGTAGGAGAGAATCTAAATAAATCCCTACTAGAAAACTTTTGATTGACCAACTATGTATGAGTGATAAAATGAGAATATATGTGGTATAAGTGCAAGCATACACTGTCGATGAAGTAATAATCTAGGAGTACTCCAAGAGTCGAATCCCACGAGACAAGTTATCTAATTAGGTTTGTTTTAAGATAATGCAATCAAGTGACCTCAGTAATGAAGGTGAAATTGTTATGAGTTGATGTGAAAAAAGCTTAAAAAGATAAAGACAATCAATGATAAAAGTGAAGGGATTGAATCCCAATGCGGACGCGTATGATTGATTTTGTCTTTGATATGGGAAAGAAAAACATAATTGATTTTCTTGGAAAAATACTCACTCCTACCTAAGTCTGGGTTAGTAGTGTAGTTGTTCCCTTAAGTCGTGACTCTGGGTCTTGAACAAGGGGCTCCACCCTCTTATTGGGTTGACAGGGACTCGGTTCGATGGTTGGACCACAAACCAATTTTTCATTAAAGTATCAATGGGAAAGGAATGAGATGTAATTACAGGAGTAAAACGGTAATTTTGACCCAATTATAATTATGAACAACTTGTGAAGGATTGACTTACTTATTATGGTTATATTAAGTGGACAAAAATATATCTACAGTGATGAGAGTGCAACTACTGGGCTTTAGTGAAGTGTCCTGGTAGTTAACGAATGTTAATTAACTGGGTTAAAGAGTTTAGCTAGTTAACTTCGGATCATTGGAGCTCATGATCTGTAGGTTTATTAGGTCCATTTGTTAGCTTATGGACTAAACCTTAGAACAGTATGTTGAAAGAATTTGAAATGTTCGAATTCGGTTAAGGAGCAAAATTTACGATTTGTTCGTTTAATTGCGAATTAGACAAAATTGGAGAGTTGGTAATATTAAAATGTGATTTAAATATTTTTCGGATGAATAGAGATACATCGAATTTGAAATTTCCAGGAAAAGTGAAAAATTATTAATTATATATTAAATATTAATTAAATATAATTAATTATTATTTAAATTAATTTATTATTAAATTAATATTATATAAAATTAATTAATGTAATTAATTTAATTATTAGAAATTTAATTAAAAATGAATTTATGAAATTCATATTTAATTAAAGTTGTTATTCTCCACTTTCCATGTTTAGTAGGAGGTGTTCCATCCTAAGACATGTTTAATCTTTTTCCTTCCACCTCCAAATTGAATGAGATTATCAGCCAATTTGGTGTTAACTTGAATGCTAATTGGATTTTCATGGTTTCTTCTTTAAATAGAAGAAATGAATTTAGGAGAAGGGTTAAGTTCCTTAGCCAATTCTGCTGAAAATACCCACTCACTCAAAGTTCACCAAAACTGTGTGTAATTCATAAATTTGCTCCAAATTCAACTCAATTTAGATCCCACAATTCGTTCTAATGTCAGAGAATAATAAGGAAGACTCTTGTGGTGATCCACGAAGTATTCGTGATTAAAAGTTTGAAGGATTTTAAATCAATTTTGAGCTACAAAAAGTAAGTGTGTTAGTAAGTGTGTTTTTTAATTTTAGAACAAGCATATATTTAATCTTCAAAATTGATGTAATCAGAGTGCTTTAGATCCTAATTGATTTCGCCTTTACATTGTTAACTCCTTCAAATACATATAGATGATGTAACTAACTAAAAGTTATATATTAATTTGTATAAATAAAAGTGACATAATAAGATATCTTGCTTCATGAGTAATTGTTGTGTGATTTCTAACTTAAAAAGTTTTTTATAGTACAAAACTAATCTATTTTTTAAAAACTTATTTTTCTAACCACTTTCTTACTTTTTAAGGTTTTAAGTGGAGGGTCTCATATAATGAAAATATCATTTGTCCCTTATTAAAGTGATTCCAATTTCACATTTACCCATCACAACTATTCATACCAACTTCAATTTTAAAAACATAAACTTAGTTTTTTATTTTATTTTGTCTCCATTTTTTTTTTAAAGTTTCTACCAATATGTGTGGTAGATTTGTTTTATTTTCTAAAAAATAAATTTGATAAATGAAAGTTTCGTTAGGATTTTTCTAAATTAAAAATTTCCCTATAATTTTTATGTGAAATTTCTGGTAAGAATTGTAAAATGGAAAACTTTCAATTGTTACTGAAAATTCAGGAGAGTTTTTTCTCCAACTCAAAACTAAGAATGGTAAATTAAGGGGGAAAAAACCTTAAGCTATCCCCTTATGGGAAATTCCCGTAAGTTTAATTGGAATTGAAATTCGTTTGAAATAATTAAACTAGGGGTTACAGGAATAAGAATTGGTTCACTTTAACTAACTAAACTAATTTAAAATTTTTTAAAAAATTAAAATTGGTTTAAGTTAAATAAAATGACATTGACGTAAAAGATTAAACTAACTTTAAGTTTAAGGAAAAAAAAAACATAGAATTGGTAAAAGAAAAGAAAAAAAAAATGCTACTGAAAATTTTCCAGTAAGCCTCTTACCAATGAAATTATCAATTTCTTTATTTTCATAGCTAGATCACATACATACAATACAATACAATGAAAGAGTTATATTTGAGTTGTTTCATTTTTTTACAATACGTTTGTATACCGGCAAAACGGGCGTCAAGAAAGAATACGTGAGTTGGAAGGCTAAGTATTTCTTGAAAGGAAGAAAAGGATTAAGACTAAAAGAGAGACACGGTGGAGTAGGAAACTGCCACGTTTAATTTGGTGGAAGCCTTCTGGTGCTATAACGACACCGTTTTCCCTTCTTTATATATCCATTCTGCAACCGCCATTAACTCTCCCCTCTCACTCTCTCTCTGTTTGCCATGGAATTTTTCTGAAGAAGACCTTGTTTAATTATGGCCAATGAACCTCCTGATTTCATCAGGTTCTTTTCTTCTTCTTCTTCTTCTTCTTCTTCTTGTTTTGTTGGGTTTTCTCTTTTGCAGGTTTTAAACTTTGCTTTCTCTCTGTTATTAGTGTTGTTAATTATTGTGATGATGTTAATTTTGACACACATGTTTGCCTTTCTGATCCTGTCTATTTCTTGGAATTACTTCTTCAATTTCAGCTTTGTAAGTTGGGTTTTACCTTTATTGGGATCATTAATGTCCAAATATGGATAAATTTGCTTGAATGTCTCTTTGGTTTCTAACCTTTTCATTAGGGCTCGGCCTTTAGTTTTTGGTTTCTTGTGTTTCTCATTGTTTGCTTACCATAGTTTTTAGTTTTCTTAGATAAGCATTTGAATTATTAGTAAAAATCTAAAAACAAAAACAATTTTTAGAAACTAATTTTTTTAAGTTTTCGAATTTTGGTTTGGTTGTTAAAAACATGGGTAGTAATTGACAACTCATAACATAGAACTTCAGAGGTTTAGAGGTTAAAGTAGAGTTCATGACCTTAATTTAAAAATAAAAAATAAAAAATAAAAAATAAAAAAAGAAAAAAACTAACTGTACCTATATGGGGCCTAAAAACCTCAATTTTTCATGGTGAGGAAGTTGTAAAGAAAATTAACACAAATTTCAAATACTAATGCTATTAATTTTACAAGTTTAGTCTATAAACTGCTCACTCAGTTCTTTAATTTTGGGAAGTGTCGGGTTCTAAACTTTAAAAGTGTCAAATAGGCACTTGTCGACATGGTTCCAAAATGATGCATCTATTAGACATACAAGGAGACTCCTTTGTTCTTTACTTTTTGTCCACTCTCACAATTAATGAAAGAAACTTAGAGATTTCTATTTCACAATGGATGGAATTATTAGATCTTGGACTCGAAAAAATGTCGAGATATTGGGATGACTCATGTTGCATATCACTAAGGCAAAAGACGATTGTGTTATTTTTTAGGAATGTCACTATTGACCCCATGGCCCAAGGGGAAGGTTTTGAAATTTGAAACGGGCATATTGAAACCAACCTAAAAATATTTGATTGTTTAATATATCATTTTCAGGATGGAGGGCAATCGCAGCATAGACTGGAATATGGAAGAACAACTATCCTCTGATGATGGCCTGAGCAGTGAAAAGATACGCTCTGTTGTGCAAAGGGGCTGCAATGTGGGGAAGAAGCTTCTCATCACTGGTTTAGCCATATCCTCTGCTCCTGTGGTTCTTCCTCCATTGGTTATCATGTCAGCCTTTGGATTTGTAGTCTCAATTCCCTATGGAGTCTTCCTCGTCTCTTACGCTTGCACCGAAACGATCATGAGTGTTTGGCTTCCAATTCCCCCACCCCTTGAACTTGACCATGTTGACAAAGAAATAGTGGAGGAAAATGGCTACGAAGATGAAGGAGAATGTGAAGATGAAGAAAAGGAAGGCATCATCGATTACGAAGATGAAGGAGAACGTGAGATGGAAACAACAAAGATTTTGGATGATTTGGATAATGACGTGGCAGTAGTTCAGGGGGACGAAGAGGACGAACCTGACATTGGAAGCAGAGATCAAGGGGCAGTCATAGAAGTGACCAATGTAGAATTTGAAGGAAATGGAGATATTGGAGATGAGGAAGAACAGTTGGAAGAAGCTAGGGGTTTGCTCAAAAGAATCTGGGACGAGGGAAGAAGAGATGAGGATTTTGCTGAGACAAATGGCAGCATTGATCATGTTCAAGAGCTCGACATTTTGATGGAAGTTGCCAAACCAAGTGATTCTGCTGAAAATAGTGTTCATGGTTTGTTGAATGAAATTGACTCTGCTGCTGTTCATCCTCATTTAGAGTATGGAGCTTCTGAAGGTAATTGATTCATATCACACTTTTTCTACAATGATGTTAATTTTTAAAAAATAAATCAAATAGACACAAGTATTTACTTTGCACTAGTGAAGATATCTGGTTTATAAGTTAAAGTTGGTGTAATTTAGAGTTAATTAGAATTCGAGTGTATGCTTAGAGCGAGAGTTTGTTTATTACAAGTCACAAGTCTGATTTTTCTTTGTTAGGTAGAGAATTCGAAAATTGACCTTTACGATGGATATATATTATATGAATCAATATGTAATAACATGAATTGACAAATTTGCGCTTTGTTTTTGATGAAGTTGCAGTCTCAAGCAAGCTTGCCAAGGCTGAAGAAGCTGAACAACTTCTTTCAGTAACAATGATTGATGTGATTGAATCTGAAGAGGATTTGTCTATATCAGCTGTGACTATTGAACCCAAAGTTGAGGCAAATGCTCCACATAAAGATTATAGGGTGTCTTCCAATGAGGTTAGTATATACTATAAAGATGTCAAATTAATTTGCGTACTATGGTCTCAGTATCTTTTGTGCATGTTTTCCGTTTTACCATTTAGTGTTAGAGTGAGCTATATATATATATATATATATATATATATATATATATATAACTTTTACTAGAGTGAGTTGAACTCTCAAAAGTCATTCTAAACTTGTATTTTTAAGGGTATATTTAGGAGTGATTTTTCTATTTGAAAAAATCGATGTTTGGTAAATGTTGAAATTGATTTCAAAATGATCTATAATCATTTGAAATCAATTTTCAACCAATTGTTGAAATGTGCTTACAATATTTGCCCCAAAATATTTTAAGTGAACTTTTTCCTATTTATGTATTGATACTTTTTTAAACTAAGAAAGCTTTTAAAAGTTTGGAACCACGCATCTATATGATTTTGTAAAAATCAATTTTACAAAATCCGTTGTACCATAATCTCTTTTTTTGAACCACTACTCCAACATCGCTCTCGATTTTTGAAGTAGCGCTTTTGCATGTCTGGAAGTAGCACTAGCAAGTACTTCGACTTGAGTTATAAGGAACAAATTTTGAAAGGGGTACTTCTCAATTTGGATTGATTAGAAATCACTTTTGAACTCTTTTAAAGATCCTACTGAAATTTATCTTATTATTCAAAACCCAAATGTGAATGGCTAATTTTATTTTCATTCACATTATATGTTTATTTACTTCTGCAACCTTATCTGTTCTTACCATCAACTTTGGCATAATCAATTTCTTGGGCCTTATAGATTGAGTGTTTGAAATTTTGAGCTTTTTTTTTCTTTTCTTTTTGCAAGGAATTATCAAGCGAGGTAAAGATAAGAGAAAATATTGTCTCGATGAAGAAAATCATAGGATACAATGCCACACCCCTTGGAACGTACATGGACGAAGTGAATGCTCTTTATGCTTTCGTCGGTGTCGAGCCTCCTTCCCCACTGAAAGAATCTTCTGATGATGATCTCAATCTACTTAACCAGAAGTTGCAGTTTCTCATGTCCATAGTAGGAGTCAAGTAGAGGTGTTAAAAGTTTGCCATTCAATAAATTGCCATTGTGAATTTTTGTTTCCCAATGTCAATATTACCTTATGCTTAGCCCCGGTTTGGTTTTGTAAGTTATGCACCACATTTTGGATCTTTTTCGTTGTTAGGCAGGGTTAGATAAGTAAATCACTTTGTTTGATAATTGTATTTTGGTTTAAAATACCAAGACGTATGAAATTATATGAAATTAGCTTAAATGATGAAGAGTGGTGATATAAGAATGAGAAAGAAGAATATAAACAAAACTATTGATATAAGAATCAATAGCTGCAATGAAAATAAGGTTCCAAAATGATGAAAACGAATACAAAACTTCAAATTTCCTTGCTAAAAAAATGATGAACTATATTTATGTTATGAGAGGCACCTAAGTCTTGCAAATGTTAGATAACCGGTGTGACCTCTGGCCTCACTACATGGCCTAACCATGACCGTCGTACTAGAATCATCATGCATGTCGTCTGAATCCTTCGATCTCAACCGCCTCTTACACGGAGGAAGCCCAACAGAACTACCTCCATCGACTTGGCTACTATCTGTTTTACCTTCCTTAACTTCATAAGTTCGAAGCAATACCTCAAATGTCCTTATATCTACACAAAAGAGATGACAAAAGGTGAACAGTACAAATCAATGTTGTCACTAAGAATGAAGTTAAATGGCATACAGGGTTATTCAGAACTACCTGTAAACTTAGATCGAAGAGTTTCTGCCGAACGTTGAACTTGCTCGATACACGGAGAGAAGGAGCATAATACACCATCTTGTTTCAGCATTCTCTCAGCAGAAGGAATGGCCAACCAGGGTTGAGGTAGATCCAAGAAAACTGAATCTGCCAATCCAACAAACTCTTCTGGAAAGCCCTGACCTTGAATATCTCTAACTCCCACAGTGACAAGGCTAGTCAAGCCAGTCTTCTCAAAATCCTCTCTGGAAAAAGAGAGACAAGAAAATAAGTACTACTTATTAAACTACCTCGAGATCTAACAATAAAACCATCACAAAACAACTCTGCAGGGTAACTTGAGAACATACAATAGATCCATGTTCCTACCTCGCCGAGGAAGCTCTCTGTTCATGAAAATCAAATGTATAGACGTGTCCAGTAGGTGCTACAGCCCTAGCTAACGACGTTGTCAACGATCCACTGCCCGTCCCTGATTCTAGAATTAAACAGCCAGGAACTACTTCTAAGAACATAATTACAAAGCTAATGTCCGCAATGTATAGAATCTGTGTCCTGTGGCTTAGTACCAAAGTCCATAATTCAGGAGTTGGAGCTAACAGGTAAACAAATCCACCTTTGTTACTCAACACCTTGGACCCAAATGGTTTTCCAATCCAATCTGAATGTTTAAACACACCAAACCTATTCTGAAGTGTTGAACCTTCACATACTTTCACAGCCTTCATGATATCATGTCTCTCATAGACAATGACTAAATCTCCATCCCTTATAGAACGAGTGAAAGATATCTTTTTCAACTCATCAGTTGGCAACATCCTTGGTCTTCAAAAGTTCATAAATAATCAAGAATACCAATTTCTGTCAAAATTTGGGGGGGGACAGCAACCAAATAAAATATAGATTCATAACAATAACATATCATGGACACTAAGCAATGAAAAGTCCAAACTACTATATGAAATTAATGTCTCGAAAAAGTTTCTGTTCTCAATCTCGCTACACACTTAGTTCTCTGTTGAAGAATCTCCTTTGAAGAACCCAATGAGAGTTTCTTAAAACTATCATATAATTCAAGTAAAAAGGTAAACGTTTGAAACTAAATCGAAACGATGCGAAAAGTGTTTCAAGTGAAGAACCAAGTACTTCTAACAGTTGCAAGTATTGGTAAAATTAAGTATAAAATGAAGCAGAACGAATCAAAACACTATAAGCAATCATTAAGTAGATTCAGGCAGATAAAATTAAGTACGTACTGGGAAATTCTAGTGTGCTGGAAGATTGAAAGAAAGGAATAGCTAAACAGTGGAATTTGGAGGAGAGAGATTCGCGTTCAGTTGCTACAAAGGGAACACAATCGCCGGCGAGGAGGAAGACGGAAGGTGGTGGCGGCAGCGGCAGCGGCAGCTGGTACTAGAAGAAGTAAAGTGGAGGGAGAAGACCTAAACGAAGAAGAAAACAAAGAGTGAACATACGAAGGAAGAGAAGCCAAGGGTAAACTTAGAACTTATGGTTATGGTATAGGCCCGTTTGGTAATAATCATTTGATTCTTTTGTTTTTGAAAGTTTGTTTTTGATTTCCAGTTTTTAGAAAATAAAAAGTATAGGTAACGTTTACTTACTGTTTTGGTTTTTGTTTTTTTAAAATTAAGACTATGAAGACTACTTCTAGTTTTAAATTTTTATTTTTTGTTATCTACTTTTTACCAAATGATTTAAAAAACTAGGTCAAACTTTGAAACTAAAAATAGTACCTTTTAGAATTTTTTTTTTTTTGTTTTTGGAATTTGGAAAGATGCAAATCACGGTAAGAAATAGACAGAAAATAAGCTTAATCTTTTGACATCGAAATTTATTCAAGAGACTCAAAAAGTGTTTGAAATGAGTAATATTATTGGAAGTGCCTGTAAACTTTGATCCAAACACCTCGAATCGAGTTTAAACTACAAATATGGGACAGTAAATTACAACACGTTAATCGAAGTTGAAAGGATCTGAATATAGTTCAAATACCTAAAACCGATCTAAAATGACTTGGGTTCTAGCTAATTAATGTCGAAATAGTTTTGAAACTACTATGAATTTACAAATAAGAGTTTCTAGTAGTTATAGACAAATCTAAAGAAAGAACCTTAAAGTAGTTTGAAAGAAAATTTGGAGTGATCTGCCCAATGAAACTTGCCCAAAACAACTTAAATCTTTGTTAAAGCTTATTCGGATAGGCGTAGTCCTATATATTTGGAGTTGTTAACAAGTGGGTAACTCAATTCCAATGCCAGATAAGAGTGGGTAAATGTCGAACCTTGTTGAAAGAGAGGAAAATGTAGTTGAACCCTAGTTGCAATAGGGTCATCCTATGAGTGTTGCACTGTCAGAATGAAGATAAAGCACACCATTTGTGGGGAGACAACCACCACTACTTTGTACTCATGGGGTTTGTGCGGCTAAAGGGAAAAAACTTGCCAAAGAGAAGACTTCACTGTTGGGATTAGTGCCCTAAATCTCGTGGGTGTCGTAGTTTGTAATTTATATAAAGACAAATTATTTATTTAATAAAAGGTGTTTTATTTGACATTTAAATTACATTTTACTCGATCCAATAAACTAAGATTCAAGGTTATTATATGTAGCTCAAACAGTATGTAGTAGACATACAAGTAAATCTTATTCAAGTAATAACCTAGAAGGTCTGCAGTATATGGATAAGGTTGGATACCTTATTCTGGTGACATTGTGGATACGACCCACTTTGTAAGTGTTACAAGAGTTGTAAGTGTTATAAATGATTTAATCCAAATCGTTCATGTGGAGACATGTGAGTGGAGGTATCTTGTATAAAAAGTTTATATAAGACCAAACCATGAAATGATTAATCTCTAACACAATTGATGGAAGAGATTAAGTTTTCATTAGGATGACCATAGGTAACTCGATCTCAATCCGAAGTGATTTATGGACTCTTGTTTATAAAAACAATCCTTTGATTTGTATGGGTGAGAGTGGCTCCTATCGCCGACTAAATAAGCCTACCATTTTGGGGATCTTTCCAAGTAGGGAGCTGGGAACATAACTACACAAGATAGAGTTCACTCCTTCACGTCCTCAAAATTGCTCTCTTAAGTACTGAATCTAGATCTTGAACAAGAGGCCCTCTCTCTCATTGGCCCGAGAGGGATTTGTTTATGGTAGGACCATAAAAATGTTATTCATTAGAGGATCAATGGGACAAGGAGAAAGAAGTAATTATAGGGGTAAAACGGTAATTTTGACCCATATGTAATTGCAAACAATTTGTGAAGAGTCGACTTAATGATGACTGGTCATATCTATGGACATAGAAATACATATACAGTGTGAAGAGTGCAGTTGTGGGTCTTTAGTGAGTAACCCACAATTAATGAATGTTAATTAAGTTAATTAAAGAGTTTAATTAATTTAACTTCGAATAATTGAAACTTCAAATCTGTAGATCCATTAGGTCCCCCTGCTAGCTCACTAAGGGTATAACAAGGATTAGTAAATTTTAGAATAATTTGAATTGTTCAAATTAATTAAAGGAAATTTTATAATGATAAGGATTAATATAAAGTATAATGTATTAGTACATTATAGTATATAGCTAATTATAAATGTGATTTATAATTAAAACTATATAATATGAGAGTTTGTTATGAGATTTAAATATGAATTAGATTCATATTAAAACTATAGCCTTAAGAGAAGGTTATGCAGTTTTATATGATTTAAATGCATTATGAATAAATATGTGATGTTAATAGTTAATTAATTAATTGGTTATTATTTATTTAATAATATATATATATATATATATATTAACTTTAATTTGATGTAATTATATTTAATAAATAATAATTAGGAATTATGGTTAGTCTCATCTCTATATAACGATATAGAGATACAGGAAACTCATGGCAAACAAAACCCTATAAATTCATTAATTTCCTAGAACAAGAGAGGATCCCACCATCCTGTTGATCCTCCCTGAGTCATAGCACGGCTGCTTAATGGCAATGTTTGTAATCTTGGATTTTTTGTTTAAAAAAACTCCAAGAAATTTAGAAGAATCCTCTTCACCTAAAAGGTATTTTCTAAATTCTGTTTTACAGTATGCTTACCCTTATTTTCTAAAAATCAATTAGGTTTTTCCTTTCCCAATTCAAAGACAAAAGAAATCATATGGTTCTGCATTGGGATTCAGTCCCTTCATTCAGGGGCGATAATTGGAATGAGAAACTCATAGGTAAGGGGGGGTGCAGTTGGTTCAACAAGCAGGAAAAGAGGTAACGAAAAAGACAAATTTGTACTGTTAACCCTGTTGAATGAGAAATTTTGACAAATTACAATTTGTCATGTCATTCCTTGAATTAATGATGAAATTACAAATTATCAATTTTGGGGTTAATAAAAAGTCGACATGTGTCCCAATTTGAAATTGAAGATTAATATTTGGGTCCAGGTTCAATTGAGCCCAAAAATAGGCTTAATTTGGCCGAAAAGTCACCTACGCCCAAAACCTAATTAATTGGGCCCAAGGGCCAGACCCATAAACCAACCAAGCCCAAGTCCACCCAAGGTCCATGGAAGCTTTTTGAATAGAAGCCTTACTCTTCATTTAAGGGAGATTGGAAAAAATTGAAGACTGAAGCTCAAAACTGAAGCTCTAAAGCTTTGTAGATCGTTGAAACTCTAAAGATTTGAAGATTGTTAAGTTATAAAGATTGAAACTCCAAGTTCCCAAGTGTTGAAGACTAAAACTCCCAAGTTCTGAAGACTAAAGCTCCCAAGTTCTCAAGCTCCAAAGATAGAAGTTCTGAAGACCGAAGCTCTCAATCTCCGAAGCACTGAAGAACTGGAGATCAAGGCTCGTAAGTTCTAAAGAACTCAACAACTGAAGTACCTAAGCTCTGAAGAATTGAAGACCAAAGCTCTTCAAGCTCCCAAGCACTGAAGATCGAAGCTCCCAAGCTCTCAAGTTTAGAAGAACTTAACAACCGAAGCTTCTAAGCTCTAAAGACTTGAAGACCGAAGATTTAGAAGACTAAAACTCGTCTCAAGTTGTTGAAGACTTTGAAGCTGAAGCTCCAAGAAGATTTGGAAGACTTAAATTTCTTGTAACTTTTTGAGAGAAAGAATCAAATGATCAAATATTAGAGACCGTACTCACAACTACTCAAATTAATACAAATACAATCTCAAATTCCACGAATTAAATTTCTTTGAAAATCTCATCGAACAGATTGGCACGCCCAGTGGGATCTTTCTACCTTTCATTTCTTTCTTTCACACAAAATATATCTCAAGAAGTAATGACATCTAAAGATAATGCTCCCAAAACTTCAAGCGATGTTTTCAAGAGACCAATTACTCACAACCGTTCTAAGGAAATACAACAATCTAACGAGCAGCCAATTGAGATCACGAGGAATATATGGGAGCAGATCTCGAGGGACTCAAAAGCTGGAGTCGTCATCAGAGAAAATCCTACACTTGATAAGCACACCCACCTTCTGAACAATCAAGTGAGAAGACATCACACCCAAATATAATGTCAGTCATGATAGCTGATGTAGGAACAAGTGAAGAGAGGATGGCTGAACTCAAAAAGAAAGTTAGCATGCTGATAAAGGCAATTGAAGAAAGGGATTATGAAATTGCATCTCTCAAGAATCACATTGAGAGTCGTGATGCTGTTGAATTGAGTCATACACTTGCAATCAAGAATAATGACAAAGGGAAGAATGTTTTGCAAGAAAGTCAACCACAAGATTCAACTTTAATTGCTACGTTGTCTGTTCAAAAATTGCAGAAGATGATTGCAAACTCCATCAATGCTCAATATGGTGGACCTACTCAGACTTCCCTCTCGTATTCCAACCCATATACAAAGATGATTGACAATCTAAGGATGCTAAATGGTTACCAGCCACCCAAGTTCTAACAGTTTGATGGGAAGGAAAACCCAAAGCTATATGTTGCTCATTTCATTGAAACATGTGAAAATGCAGGAAATAGGGGAGACCTACTAGTCAAACAGTTCGTTCAAACTCTAAAGTGAAATGCCTTCGACTAGTATACAGACCTAGAACTTGAAACTATTGATAGTTAAGAACAGCTTGAAAGAGAATTCCTCACCGCTACCAAACAACGAAAAGGTGAGTCAGTCATTGACTACATCAATCGCTGGAGAGCATTAAGCCTTCATTGCAAAGATAGATTAATGGAACTATCAGTAGTTGAAATTTGCACTTAATGAATGCACTGGGACTTCTATATATCCTGCAAGGGATAAAACCCCACACCTTTGAGAAATAAGAAACCCGAGCTCATGATATGAAGCTAAGCATTTGATAACTTGTAGAGATACAAGTTATTATATTCATTATTTGGAGTATTAGAGTAGAATTGATGATAAACGCATGATTTTAGCACTTGAATTGTATGATATGAATAACTTTGCGTTCACTATGTTTACAAAAGAGTCTATCCTGTAAATTATGAAAATTTACCTTTCTGAACGCAAGATATAACCAAAAGAAGCTCAAGTATAAAGGAAAGAACACTGCCAGAATCATTAAAGGCCAACTAGTCAAGGACCGTGCGTTGAAAAGAAAAATAATACAAGGGCTTAGTCAGCAACTGTCATGTCAATATGCAAGTGGACAATTGATTTTACCAGAGCATGACAGATCCAATGAACTGAAGACGGGAAGAAGTTTGCGCAGTAGGGCATGGAATTAAATGTAAAGGTGTCAGGTTTTCATGATATCCCTTTTTCGACGCCTATAAATAGCCCATTGCAACTCCCTTAATTTGATAGAATAAAAACGCTTTTCAAGCGCTTTTCAACAACCCTCCTGAATGAGTTACAGATTTATCAATCTCTTATGAAAAACAAGGGACCGATCGATGGAGAGGCAAATGTTGCCCATTTCAAGAAGTTTCACAAGGGTTCATTCTCTGGAACTTAGTCTGTTCCCTCATCTTCTGGTTCAAAGAAGATTCAGAAAAAGAAAGGAGGAAAGGGAAGGCTCCCGCTGTTGGGAAAAATAAGGGTAAGGCCAAGGTGGCTGACAAGGGCAAGTGCTTCCACTGCAATATGGATGGTCATTAGAAACACAATTGCCCTGAGTACCTTGCTAAGAAGAAAAAGGAAAAAACAGGTTTAATATGATTTACTTGTTTTAGAAACTTGTTTAGTGGAAAATGACTATAATGCGTGGATACTAGATTCGAGTGCCACTAATCATGTTTGCTTTTCTTTACAAGGAATTAGTTCCATCCAACAGCTCAAGGAGGGTGAAATGACGCTCAAGGTTGGAACGGGAGACGCCATTTCAGCTCATGCAGTGGGAGATGCAAAGTTTTTTTTTGGAAATAGATTTTTATTTTTAGAAAATCTATATATAGTTCCTGAAATAAAAAGGAACTTAGTATCTATTTCTTGTTTAATTAAATAATTGTACTCAGTTATTTTTTCTGTTAATGAAGCGTTCATTTTGAAAAATGGTGTACGTATTTGTTATGCTAAATTAGAAAACAACTTATATGTGTTTAGGGCTAATTATTCACTGTTTGGAATAATTAGAGTAATTTTAGGGCTAAACGCATGATTTTGGCAGCTAAATTGTGTAATATGTGTTACCATGCGTTGACATCATTTACAAAAGAATATACCTGAGAAAATATAAGCTCTTCTGTTCTTAACGCAAGATTAAGTAGAAAAGAAGCACAAATAACCCAAGTACCAAAGAAGAAGCTGCTGAGAGAACTAAAGAAGGGAAGTCCATGCGTCAAGACCATGCATTGAGAAGAAAAAGCAGATACAGATACCTGGGTGGTAGCTGTCATGTCAATATGCAAATGGTTTACACTTTATCAGATCATGGTAGAACTAATGGGCTGACGATGCGAAAAGTCTGCACAGCAGGGCATGGAATTTAATGCGAAAGTGTCAGATTATCATGAGTTCACTTTTTTGACACCTATAAATAGCACAAAGTTTCTCAAATCAAAGGTAGAGAGAAACGAGTTCAAGAGGCGAAAGCTCTACACAAATTCTCCCTCACCATAACCAGCCTCCATTTCAAACTCTTCTATGAGAAAGATTTTAAGAATTTTCAGAGTCATCTCCTAGTGAATGAGAACCTTCATCCTATGCCATTTATGTATCAAATAGCAACCATCTCAAGCCTTCATGAAGCAAGACATTGCTAGTGGTGGCTTGATGTCTTCCATTTCTGTTGTTTCTTCATTTCCATCTTTCTTACTTATGCTTTGTTAATGACATTCGAGAGAATGGTTTATTTACTTAATATAAGTTTGATTGACAATTATCTTGCATTCATTGCCATATTTAATACTCTCCACCATGTTTGTCTGTATGTTGAACGAGTTAAATGTTAGAAGTTAGTTTGTCTTAAGCAATATTAAGTATGTTTACATCTTGATTAATGCACATCATTAGCTTGCATAGATTTGTCAAACAAACAAGTTTAAAAAAAAGCATGACTGTCTAGCTTGAAAGGGTAGATGGTTAATCTTTAGCATTTATCAAGACTGGATGAGTTCAGAGATGTAGTTCATCTTTTGTCAAAACAAACTTACCATGCGTTTTAGAGATAAAATTAATGTGGCGTCAAAACATCGAAAGATGGATTCTCAAACCCAAGGTTTGTAGGCATGTAAATACACTTAGATATGCTTAAGTAACAACTAGCTGCTGAGTCAACTCTCTTATATTTCATGGTTCCACCATCATTTTCAACGCATGCTATCTGATTGTGCATGACATTTGACTAACATTCTCCACGACCACCTCACCATGTTAATTGTAAGAAATTTTATTTAACCTTTATGTATAGAGTTAGACACAGAAAACTCCTTCTTGAACATAATATTTGTATAGTCACCACATAGAGTATGTATTTAGTCTCAACGCCTAATTTATTACAAATCTCTACGTTCGACCCTGGACTCACCAGGAAACCTATAAAATCTTACACTTGGATTTTTATAGAAAAACTTGCCAATTAATCAACATATTTGAGTAATTCTCGACGCATACTTTGTAATAAAATGATCACACCTAAAAAGGCAACATGTGTTAAGACCAACTGAAGCAAAAGCACTTTTAAATCATGAGGTGTTTAAAACTACTAATACTCAAAGTAAAAGGCAAAGAATTTCTCTCAGTAACAATAGTACTTATCTTTGACATTTGAGATTAGGTCACCTAAATCTTGATAGGATCTGGAGATTGGTAAAGAATGAGCTTCTAAATGAGTTAGAAGATAATTCATTGCCTCCATATGAATCTTGTCTTGAAGGTAAAATGACTAAAACACCTTTTAGTGGAAAAGATTATAGAGCCAAAGAACCTTTAGAACTCGTACATTCGAATCTCTGTGGTCTAATGAATGTAATAGCTCAAGGAGGGTATGAATACTTCATTTCTTTTATAAATGATTATTCGAGGTTGGTTACTTATACTTAATGGAACATAAGTCTGAAGCACTTGAAAAGTTCAAGGAGTATAAGGTAGAAATTGAAAACTTGTTAGGTAAAACAATTAAAACACTTCGATCTGATCGAGTTGGAGAGTACATGGATTTAAGATTATAGGAATATTTGATAGAACATGGAATCCAGTCCCAACTCTCAGCACCTGGTAGTAGAATGGTGTATTAGAAAGGAGAAATAGAACCTTGTTAGACATGGTTCGTTCTATAATGAGCTATGCTCAATTGCCTAGCTCATTTTGGGGGTATGCAGTAGAGACTGCAATTCATATCTTAAACAATGTTCCCTCGAAGAGTGTTTCTGAAACGCCTTTCGAGTTATAGAGGGGACATAAACCTAGGTTGCGCTACTTCAAAATCTGGGGTTGTCTTGCACATATGCTAGGGACAAATCCTAAGAAATTGGAACCTCGTTCAAGATTATGCCAATTTGTTGGTTACCCTAAGGAAACGAGAGGTGGTCTCTTCTTCGACCCACAAGAAAAAAAAATGTTTGTATCGAAAAACGCTACATTCTTGAAAAAAGACCATATGAGAGATCATAAACCACGAAGTAAAATGGTATTAAATGAAGCAATTGAAGAGTCAACAAGAGTTGTTGATGAGACTGGTCCTTCATCAAGAGTTAATGAAGAAGCCAGTACTTTTGGTCAGTCTCATCCTTCTCAATCGTTGGGAATGCCTCGATGCAGTGGAAGGGTTGTATCACAACCTAACCGTTACTTGGGTTTACTGAAACTCAGGTCGTCGTGCCAGACAATGGTATTGAGGATCCATTGTCCTATAAATAGGCAATGAATGATGTAGACAAGGACCAATGGATAAAAGTCATGGATCTTGAAATGGAGTCTATGTACTTCAATTCAGTATGGGAACTTGTAGATCTACTTGAAGGGGTTAAATCCATAGGGAGTAAATGGATCTATAAACGAAAAAGAGATGTAGTTGGGAAGGTAGCCTTGTGTATACAAGAAAATCATCAAAAGTAAAGTAGCTTTCTTAGTACTTTATGTGGACGACATTCTACTCATTGGGAATGATGTAAGATATCTTACTGATGTTAAAAATTAGCTGGCAGCCCAATTCCAAATGAAAGATTTGAGAGAGACACAATATGTACTTAGATCCAAATCATTAGGGATCGCAAGAACAGAACGCTGGCCCTATCTTAAGCAACTTATATCAACAAAATGTTGACTCGATATTCGATGCAGAAGTCTAAGAAGGGTTTATTACCTTTTAGACACGGGGTTCATTTGTCTAAGGAACTGTGTCCTAAGACACCTCAAGAAATTGAGGATATGAGACGTATTCCCTATGCCTTAGCTGTGGGTAGCTTAATGTATGTTTTGCTCTGCACTAGGCGAGACATTTGTTATGTAGTGGGAATAGTTAGTAGATTCCAGTCCAATCCAGGGTTAGATCACTAGACTGCGGTTAAGAACATCCTCAAGTATCTTCGGAGAACAAAGGATTACAAGTAGGTGTATGGAGCTAAGGATTTGATCCTTACGGGATACACTGACTCTGATTTTCAAACTGACAAGGATTCTAAGAAATCTACGTCAGGATCAGTATTCACCTTAAACGGAGGAGTTGTAGTATGGCTTAGCGTCAAGCAAGGATGCACTGCAGACTCTATCATGGAGGCTGGTATGTAGCTACTTGTGAAGCAACAAAGGAAGCAGTCTGGCTTAGAAAGTTCCTAAATGATTAGGAAATCGTTCCAAACATAGAATTGCTTATCACATTATACTGTAACAACAGTGGGGAAGTAACCAACTCTAAATAGCCTCGCAACCACAAATGAGGAAAGCATATTGAGAGGAAGTATCAGCTTATACGGGTGATTGTGCAGTGAAGAGATGTGATCGTCACAAAAATCGCTTCGGAACATAACATTGCTGATCCATTTACGAAGGCTCTCTCGACTAAAGTGTTCAAGGGTCATCTAGAAAGTCTAGGTCTGCGAGATATATACATTGTGTAATCTAGGGCAAGTGAGATATGTGTAATGGTATGTGGATGCCCTAGTTTATTGTATTTACATACTTACCACTTACTTCTCTTTATGTACAAAGAAGAAGGGTTTTCTGCCCTAAAACTCGTAGATTTTAAATGTAATAATTTGACCGTAATTAAATCATTAATAAAGAGTTATTGATGTGTTACTTCAATGAGCGTTATTGATTGTTTTTGTTTATTTTGTCTTAATAACCATAAATCCAATAAATTAACATCCTAGGTTATTTTATGAGTCTTGAATCAATGTTCAAGATACAATCTATAGGGTCTTTGTATTTGATACAAACGCAATGATCTAACGTGACATGCGAGTGGGGTATCCTATGCAATGAGTTTAGCAGATGAATCTCATGTCATTGGAGCTTTTGATCTGTAGGTCTATAAGGTCCTCTTAGTAGCTCACTACAGACCAACAACAGACCAACAAGGATCAACTATGTTGAAAGACAAATTTGAAATGTTCAAATTTATGAGGGAAAATATTAATTGTATTTGATACCATTAATTGCATGATTTATTATAAATTTTATTTGAATTTGATTCAAATTATAACTTTATAATATAAAGAATTAATTTATTTGAATATGATTCAATTAATTAATTAATTATTTGGATAAAATCCATATAAATAGATAGAGGGAGAATTAATTAATTAATTTGAATTATATTCAAATAATTAATTATTTAATTTGGATGAGATCCAAATTAAAGATTCTGTAGAAAATAGATAGACGAATAATTAATTAATTGTTTTGAATTTGATTCAAATAATTAATTATTTAATTTGGATGAAATCCAAATGAAAGATTATACAGAAAATAAATATTTAAATAAGATTTAAATATTGTAAACCATTTAATATGAGATATTATTTGGGTAGATATTTATTAATATTGGACATTATTAAATATTTGATTTAAAATCTCTGCAATGGGTTTAGGTTAATAGGATTAGGGTAACCCATAAAGTTCTATAAATAGGGCCCTTGGGAGCTAGGGAGCTTTCATAGAAGGCACTCTCACAATTTTCTTAGAAAAATTCTAAGAAAATTTTTTTTCTCATTCTTTCAAAAAAGTAAAAGGAAAACTACAAGCAGAAGACTGTCGTACCTTTTTCTTTACTTTCTGTATTTTTAATTCTTTCATCAATAAATCAAAGAACGTGATCACACGCTTCCGCCGGATTCAATTTTCTCTTGTAGGCTGCACAGTCACCCACATAGGAGTTGTGTTAGTCAGATCATTATTGACAGAGCTGGTGACCACTCCTGCAGGCTACACAGTTACCCACATGGGGTCATGCCTAGCAGGAGTCAGATTGTTGTTGGCGAAATTGGCGACCGCCCCTATAGGATTAATAGTCACCCACAGTAGGGGTCGCATCGTTGTTAGTGAAGCTAGCGACTGCCCCCGCAGGCTACACAATCACCCACGTAGGGGTTGTGCCTAACAGGAGTCCGATCATTGTTGGTATAGCTGACGACCACCCTTGCAGGCTACACAGTCACTCACATAGAGGTTGTGTTCTTATCAATGCATGATGGTAAAAAAGACGACGCTGGCGACTACACGTCCAAGTGACGGTGACCACCACTAAACAAAGCAAGTAAAAGATGAATCTGAAAGCAAATAATAATAATAATAATAAATAAATAAATAAATAAAAGAAGGCGGACGACAACAAGCGATAAACCCTTTTATGGATTCGACGACCTTTTCTCTGCACATAATTTTTTTTTTATAAAATAAATAACAACAAAAAAAAAAAGAGAAAAAATGGAGCAGAGGAGAAAAACTGGAGTAGAAGTTAGGCAGTAAAATGGAAGTAAAATGGATGAAGGCAGTAAAATGGATGAAGCAGTAGCATAAATAAATTTTGAAGAAAAGCCGTGAAAAAGAAATTTGAAAGCTCGAAGTTCAAATTCTAGAGCTTGCCAGTTAAGATAGAATTGTATTTGGGGCCAATCATATCTCAATTTATAGAAGGCAAGAGATGTATTTAGTTGGGAAGATTACGTTTTGAAATCTAAAATCCAAATAGATACTTTGGATGAGATTTAACAATAATATGGATTTCATTCAAATCAAATTTTGATTTTGTTTAATGGAATAAAATCCAGGTTTAGCCAAATCTTAAGTTTAAATATCAACAAAGCCCAAATTATTCAAATTTCAAATTAAAATTAGATTAAAGTTGACTCTTATCTCCAAACCAAATTAAGTTAGGGGTAAGATTTTTCTTTTATAATTTGGACATATTTCAATTTTTTTTTTATCTCAACCAAAATTGATTGAAATTAATTTCACCCCAAATTCTTGTTCAAGTCGGAATAAAGCATTTCAGGTCGAAGTTGAGCTCCATGAAATTGGAATTAAGTATAGTGTGAATTTTACAAAAGTTCAAACTAAAATTTTTTTGCCAAACAAGAAAATCAATATTTGACTCAAATTCATTTCTTAGCTAAATGGCATTTTTTTTATAAAAAAAGTGCGCCAAATAAACAAAATTCAAATGAAATTTATGTACCAAATTCATAGTTTGATTAATTTGGCACATCAAATGGAGTAAAAAATCAAGAATATATAATCTGATTCTAACTTCATCTTTTCCGAGATTCACCCATCTTATAGACGTGCATAAATATGAAAAATGGGGCATTTTTTGAATGAGAAATTTTGATAAACTACAAATCGCCGCGTCATTTCTCAAATTAATGATAAAATTACAAATTATTAATTTTGGGGTTAATAAAAAGTTAGCATGTGTCCCAATTTGAAATTGAAGAAAGAAAGATGGCGGATCTCGATGATGTTATGTGTTCCTATCTTGACCATTGGTTTGAATTAATTAATTTGGTCCAATTAAATATTAATATTTAGGTTCAAGCTCAAATGAGCCCAAAAATAGGCTTAATTTGACCCAAAAGTCACCTAGGCCTAAAACCTAATTAACTGGGCCCAAAGGCCAGACCCATAAACCAACCAAGCCCAAGTCGACTCAAGGCCCATGAAAACTCTATAAATAGAAGTCTTACTCTTCATTTTAGGGGAAATTAGAAGAAGCTCTAAAGCTCTAAAGCTTTGTAGATTGGTCAAAGCTCTAAAGATTTGAAGATTTTCAAGTTCTGAAGATCGAAGAAGCTCCCAAGTTCTCAAGCTCCAAAGATCGAAGTTTCATGTTTTGAAGTTCTAAAGACCGAAGCTCTCAATCTCCGAAGCATTGAAGAATGGAGATCAAGGCTTTCAAATTCTGAAGAACTCAACAACTAAAGCTCCCAAGAACTGAAGAACTGAAGACCAAAGTTCTTCAAGCTCCCAAGCATTAAAGATCGAAGCTCTTTGACTCTCAAGTTTAGAAGAATTCAACAACTGAAGCTCCTAAGCTCTAAAGACTTGAAGACCGAAGATTTAGAAGGCTAAAACTTCTCTCAAGCTTTTGAAGACTTTGAAGCTGAAGCTCCAAGAAGATTTGGAAGACTTAAATTTTTTATAACTTTTCAAGAGAAAGAATCAAAGGATTATCAATTGCAATTACCCTTACTAGTTCATATTCATCCTCTCTCACTCTCTCATTGTTATAGTGTATACTATTTTCTACTAAGACTAAAATAGTCTACACCTCAAACATACAGACTATTATAATCCACAAACTATAATAACAACAAGCTATAATAACCAAATGAAGGTCCTAAATGCCCCCTTAAAAGATTTTCCAACATTATAGACATAGTTTCTCCTTTTCCAAAATTAACTCATAAAACAAAGACCAAAGAGAGAAAAAATCCAATTGAAAGGATTTGGGTTCTCTTTTGAATTTGACAATTTTCTAAAATTAAATAAAAAAAATTTGAATTAAATATTTTAATTGAAAAAACCATTTTTCCAACATTTTAAGAAATTTAATTTTGCTAACTTAGGGGTTGAACTAAAATTCTGATTTTTCAAATTAGAAATGATAATGGAGAAGCCCTAATTTAGAATTAACAGACGGGACGAAATGTAAAGGCTTTGTTGGAAAGAAATTTTGGAGGTTGGAGGAAATTTGGAAGAGATAATTTGAGAAATAGACTACTAATGTTATTAAGCACTTCTAATTTTTTGCTTGATACAAATGTTAAGACATACCTCCTATTTATACTAGTTGTCACCCCTAAATCTATGGCTAGGATTTTACCAACACTTTGTGATCTAATGGTTACAAGTGACTCTCTAGAATTTTATTTACAATTACACTTTTTTCTCATATATTCTAGATAAATCTTCTATCTGCTTTAAATTTCTCCTACAAGTAATTTCTCTAGAATATTCTAATACTTGATATTTCTAGAAATTGGGCTTTTATTTTGGACTAGGCCCAAATACTTCTAACCCAAAATCAAGTTTATATTTCAACACCCCCTCTTAAACTTGATTTTGTTACTCCGAGCAAAACTCTCAATCTTGTGAAGTCTTCTTTCTTAAGAGACTTAGTGAAAATATCAATATCAGCTACCTGATCATTAGTCTTCACATACTCTAGTTGCACATTCTTTCTTCCGATGCACCCTTTGATATAATGATAACATGTATCGATATGCTTGCTTCAGTTGTGGAAGACGAGATTCTTGGCTAAAGAAATTGCTGACTTGTTGTCTACGAAAATGTTGGTTGATTCCTCTTGCAATAGTCCCAACTCTTTTAGTATATTTCTTAGCCAAATTGCATGGCAAACACATGAGGTAGCCGCCACATATTCTGCTTCACATGTGGAGAGAGTAACAATTGGTTGCTTCTTTGACATCCATGTGAAGGCAATGTCTCCCATGTAGAACACAAAGCTAGTCGAACTCTTGCGGTCATCCACATCTCCACCCCAAACGCTATCACTGTATCCCAAGAGCTTATAATTATTAGAAACAGAGTAGTGCATGCCATAGTTTATTGTACCTTTGATGTACTGAAGAATTCTCTTTGCTGCATTTAAGTGTGTGGTTGTTGGTTTTTCCATGAAGCGACTGATAACTCCAACTGCATAGAGAACGTCAAGTCTTGTGCATGTTAAATATCGCAAACTTCCAACCAGGCTTTTAAAGAGTGTTGGAACCACTCTTTCTCCTTCCTCACAATGTGATAGTTGGATTCCACATTCCATGGGTGTGTTAACTGGATTAGAGTCATCCATCTTGAACTTCTTGATCACTTAGCATAGCCTTCTTGTGTGATAAAGATGTCTTTATCTTCTTGCTTTACTTCAATACCAAGGTAGTAAGACATGAGGCTGATGTCAGTCATCTCAAATTCATTGGTCATCTCTTCTTTAAACCTATTAGACATGCTTGGATTACTACCTGTAAAGATCAACTCATCTACATACAGGCACACAATCAATACATCATTATTTTAGACTTTGATGTATAGTGCATGCTTATATGGACACTTGATGAAATTTCTTTGGTGTAGATACTTGTCTATTCGAGCATTCTAAGCTCTTGGAGCTTGCTTCAACCCATAGAGTGCCTTTTTCAACTTCAAAACCTTATCTTCTTTTTCGTCAACTTGATAGCCTTGAGTTTTTTCAATGTAGACTTCTTCCTCAAGGACTCTGTTGAGGAAAGCAGATTTCACATCCATAGTCGATGCTGGCTTTTTGACTATAACCTTTTGCCACTAGTCTTGCCTTGTATCTTTCAACTTCTCCTCTTGCATTCTTCTTGGCTTTGTAAACCCATTTCACACCAATCACCTTGTGCCCTTTTGGAAGTGAGACTAGCTCCCATGTGTCGTTCTTCTTGATCACATTAATCTCTTCATCCATAGCGCTTTTTGAATTTGAATTCTCCATAGCTTCTTGAAAGTTGATGGGTTCACTATTGGCAGAAAGACAAAATAGACTAAGATTATCTTGATTTTCAGTTACCTCATAGAGTTCTTATAAACTTCTAAAGTGCGAACACTTTTGCTTGAGCTTCTATCTTCTTGAGAACTTGAAGTTGGAGAAGTTGGTGGCGTAGAAGGCTCCTCTCTTGTTTGTATTGTACTTGTTTGCTTCATGTCATTTTCTTCATAGTAGGGCAGGAAGTTGTAATCTTCGTTATGTCATCCTCAATCCCATTATCCTTCTTCATCAAATACTACATCTTGGCTCAAGATTATCTTTCTCGTATATGGATTGTAAAGCTTGTAGCCTTTGGTATTGGAGTCATAACCGATGAAGATGTATTTCTCATTCTTATCATCCAACTTGCTTCTCTTTTCATCTAGTATATGCACATGTGTAATGCTTCCAAAGACTCCGAGATGAGAAATCCCATGCTTCCTTCCACTCCATGCTTCTTGTGGCGTTAGTTTTCCTAGATACGCTTCTTGTTGGAGATTGATTGGATATGTAGACTGCACAAGCTACTACTTCTGCCCTAACTCCTTTGAAAGTTTCTTGCTTTTAAGTATACTTCTTGCCATGTTCGAAATCGTTCTGTTCTTCCTTTATGCCACTCCATTTTGTTGAGGAGATCTCGACACAGTCAAGAGTCGACAAATTCCATCGTTTTCACAATCCTTCTGGAATTCATTTGAGGTGAATTCTCCTCCATGATCGGATCTTATGGTCTTCACTATCTTTGTCTATCGTGACACAAATAGTAGTCTATCGCGATCTATCACGGTCTATCACAGATAAACATTGAAATTTTGCTATTTTGTAAATATTTTGGTTCCTTTTGCTATATTTAAAAAGAGCCCTTTTAATTTTGTAATATTTTAAAATAGAGTATATATCATTTTAAAATTCACTATTAATTATATAAAGATTTTATTTTTTGAGATATCAATTAATTACATTATCTCTCATCAATAAAATTTTGAAATATTTTATTAACACCATTTTCAAATTTTGACTTTATTTTTATTATTTAGTAATTTTTGTTGATATTCATTTAATGTAAGATACTTCAAATTAATGTTTCTTCATTTTAGAAGACTTTATTTATTTTCTTCTATATTCCTAGCTAAAAGTCGATCACATCTCCATTGAGATCTCAAGTATATATGTTGAATTTGTTGAAAAATATAAAAAATATACATCACATTGTTTGACGAACTTTCTGAAGAAATTTAATTCATATAATTTGAATTTTGTATTTGTATTAAATTCAATATTGTGAGTACAATCTCTAATACTTGATCCTTTAATTTTTTCCCTCGAAAAGTAAACTTTAATCCTTAGGCTTGCTGGTCTTCTTGGATGATTGCCCTTTAGGCTTAATGATCTTCTTGTAAAATTAGCTTTTTGGCTTGTTGATCTTCTTGGATGATCGACTTTTGGGTTTGATGATCTTCTTAGAGGATCTGCCTTTGGGCTTGATAATCTTCTTGGATCAACCTTTGGTTTTTTTTATCGATTTGGATCGGCCTCTCGACTATCAGCTTGGATTGGCCTTTTGCTTATTGATCGAGGATCGGCCTCTGGGTTGTTGATCGACTTGGATCAACCTCTAGCTTATTGATCTTATGGAATTCTTCTAAGCTTTTGGATGTCTTCTGAACTTTAGTCTTTAGGTCGTAAGGAGAGCATAGCTGATCTTTGGAGCTTTAATGTCTTCTTATCTTCAACGCCTTGAACAAGACCATACTTTGAAGATTGATAAGAAATGTGAAGAAGAAGTAAAACGACTTCCAATCTTGAACTTTGAAGATTAAGGGAAGCGACTTCCAATCTTGAACTTTGAAGATGAAATGCCACTTCAGGTGAGTATAGCCCCAATGTTGAAGATGAACTGTTGAATTTTAAGCAAGCAACACCTTGAACTTGAAGCAAGCAATGTCTAACACTTGAAACTTCTTTACTTAAGAGGGCAAAGTGAAGATTGAATTTTTTTTCAACGAAGACCTTTTTGGTATGCATCCAACTTGTATAGTCTTGTGCAAAGTAGCATGTGTCTTCAATTTACCGTATTGCGTTCTTAATAGGGATGAAGATTTTAAATTTGTTGATTTGCCCCCAATTTTTAGTGTTGCCCCCAACAGAAATGAACGTCTTCAATTTAGAGTTTCATTATTAAATGGGGATGATCAATTTTGTATAGCCACTCGTAGGTAGTTGTGACACCCCAACTTTTGTGATAATATTTTATAAATTGAACTTAAATTTCTTTAAGTTGCCTACGCGCTCTTGAAGTAAGGGTAGTCATAATGTAGTTCAAATATTTTTTTCTGAGTTGTTTACCTTTTAAGCTCAAATATTTTTTTTCTGAGTTGTTCATACCTTTTTAGCTCATACGAGCTAGGAGCAACATGCAGTTTATACTCTTACATTAAGAAGTTTGTACATTCATATTTCAGAAGCTCTAATTTTATCATGGCTTTGATCCTCTTTTTCATTTGTAGAATTTGTCAATATGATGAGTTTTAACCTCACTGATGCGCACTTTAAGTGTTAACTGCAAGTGTACGGGTCAAGTTATAATATAAGACGGTAAAGTCCGAATATCGTTCCATTGAGGATTTAATTGTGAAGGTTAAAGTTACTTAGCTATTATAGAATCAAATCAATTTTATTTGAGGATTGGAATTGAAGTTGTGTTTTAAGAAAATAAAACTAAATAAGGAAAGCAATAAAATATGAAACACAAGAGTCAAAGAGAGTTCTATGATAATGAATCCTTATTTACTTCATCATGTAATATTCTAGGGTTCATGGCTTTTTTTTGCAAGTTTTATGTCTGAGTCTAGAAACTTAATTCCAAGTTATTTTCTCTAAAAAACAACATTTTTTCATGCAACTTAATTGATTGCTAATTTCTTGAAACCAATACAAATTACATGGCATTAAGCATAGTCTTTAGCAACTTTCATTGTTAACCTACCTATTTTCATGAGAGATTAACAACAATTCTTTATTATGGATCTAGTTAAACATACAATCTTTCAATCATACATCTAACCTAACATTCAAACATGGCCATTCAACAAGAATTTAAGCACAATAACAAAGAAAAGCATAATCATTGCAACAAAACCATGAAGAGTCTACAATATCAACATAACTTTATAAACAATTCATCAAAACCCTAAAACTAAAGAGTTTAGCCACTCATAGCTTGAAACAACATGTTCAAACAATATAAACAAAGGAAGAGTGTAAAGAAAGGAAACTCTACTGAAAAGAGGCTCTTGATTGAGGAAGCATCATCACAATCTCCTTGGCCTTCACGTCGGGGCTCGAATGGCACTACGACCCTTTCTCAAACTCTTTTCTCTCTTCCTTGCAGTTAACTCACTCTTTGAACTCTATAACAAACTTTCACTCAATTCTCTTCTTCTTGTGTCTCTTTTCTTCTGTAGATTAGTGACTAAGGCTGCTAGAAACCCTCTTATTTAGAGTTGGCCGCCCAAAATTCTTTCCAAAAATAACAAATCTTCAATTATGGAAAGCTGGCGCCGCGACACTGACCGATATGGAAAGTTGGCGCCGTCGCGCTGTTGGATGGTGTTGCAGCGCTGACCGTCATGGAATCTTACCCTTGATCACCGTGCTGCAGCATCGCGATGGTGACGCTGCCCTAAGATGACTTCTGCTTTCAGGAAGAAGCGTCATGGCACCGCCATATGGCGCCGCAGCGCTGCCTTGTTTTTGGCAGATTTTGACTTTTCTTCTTTTTTTGACTGAATTCTGGCTCGGTTTTGATCTTTTGGCTTTCACTTCTAATTTTCTTTATTTTGACCTGAAAACCACTAGCAAAAAGGTGAAATCTAATATAAACTCCCTTAATTTGAGAGAATATAAAGCACTTTTCAAGCGCTTTTCACTCATCGTCAAGGTACCTTATGTACTTATGACAACAGACAGGAAGGGAGGAGACTATTAATTTTCTCGTTATTGTTTGCTTCACAAAATGATTTCGCCTTCAATGCTTTCATCTTTCTTTCATGTTGATCACTTGTTAGTTTGGCACAATCAAAAGCAGATGTTGAAGGTCGATCTTTCTTTGATGTGAAGATACTTAGCCTTTTAAAGGCTAAAGTTCGAGTGGAAATAAACGTTAAACATTGATTTTCTTCTTCTATTGTGGCCATACCTAATCTTTGGAAGACTGAAGATCAAGTAGCTGAAGGCTTAATACGATCAAAGATCGAATTTTTTTGTTTGATTTCTTTTGCATCGTCAACTTCTTCAGTGTTAATATAATATGTATTGTAGAGTTTTCATTCTCCTTCATGAAAAGAAATTTTCTAGAGAAGAGCTCCTTTAATGTTATCGGTTGGCAAGGTTGAGAAAAAATGGCATTCTTCCTCCTTTCATGTTTTGGTTTCAATGACCAATATTTCTTTTGAACAAGATGTCGCTTTTGTTCTTCTTGATGAGTTTTAAAAGTCAAATCATTATCTGCAGGAGTGATATATTTGATCATGTCTTTGAATTTATTTCCTTGCCCCTCATGTTGAAACCGAACATATACAAGTTCCAAGGTTCCAAATTGGAGTAAGCACACTTTTTGATGATGGACTTGGTTAGAACATATTTGACGACATCTACTTGTTACTGCAATATGATTTGATTGAGCTATTTTATCAAAATCTAGCTCAATTTTTCCTTGTTGAGCTAATTTTAAAATTAACTCTTTAAAAACGAAGCAGTTTTCCACTGAATGATTGACGACTCGATGATACTTACAATAGTCTGGATCACCGACTTTTACATCTCTTTCAGTCGTTTAGACTTAGGAAGTTGAACCAGTCGCACTTTTAGTAGTTGTTCTAACATATCAAGAATGTTGGACTCAAGAAAAGGGTAGACTTTTTCTTGCGTTTCTTTCAAAGTCAATTGATCTCTTTCATGTTCTTGTCATTTTTCAGTCTTTTTATCCTTTTCCTTGAAGGACAACTTAAGAATGGTTGAATTGAAAACCATAGACTCTTCTAAAGTCATATCAACATGCTTTTCTTCATTATTTACGTTAGGAACTAAAGTATTTTTGTCTCCTCGACTAGCAATACTTAGCTTCATATCATGGGCGCATGTTGCTAGCTCTTCAAAGGTGTGAGGCTTTATACGTTGAAGAATGTAAAGAAGTCATCAATGCATTCCTTGAATGCACATTTCAACCGTGGACAATTCAAGAAGACAGTTTTTGCAATCTAGACTTGCGGCTCTCCAACGATTTATGTAGTCGATGACGGGTTCGCCTTTTCATTGCTTAGTGTTGGTGAGCTCGAACATACTAACTTTTCTTCTTGTGTTGTACAAACAGTTTAGAAACTCTTTTTTGAGTTGTTCCCAGCTGTCAATTGAATTAGACTCCAAGTCGATGTACTAGTCAAAAGCATTTCCTTTCAACGTTCAACGAATTATTTGACCAATAAGTCTCCTCGTGTACCCGCATTTTCACATGTTTCAATGAAATGAGCAACATGTTGATTTGGATTGCCCTTTCCATCAAATTGTTGAAACTTGGGTGGCTAGTATCTAGTTGGCATTCTTAAATTATGAATTCTCTTTGTATATAGTTTAGAGTACAAGAGAGGACTTTGAGAAGGACCACCATATTGAGTTTTGATGGGGTTTGTGATCATATCCTGTGATTGTTGGACAGACAACGAAACAATCAAAGTTGAATCTTATTGTTGGCTTTCTTGCAAGATTATCTTCCCTTTGTCATTAGTCTTGACAACAAGCATCTGACTTGACTCAGCAGCATCACGACTTTTGATGTGATTCTTTAAAGGGGCAATTTCTTAATCTCTCTCTTTAATCGACTGCCTTCATTAACATGCTCACCTTCTTTTCTAGTTTAACCATCCTTTCTTCACTAGTAGCCACGTCAACCATCATAACTAAAATTATATTTCAGTCTGACACTTCCTTGGTTGATTGTTCAAAAGATGAAGAAGATCTATTTAGTAAGGGATTCTCTTTGATGACAACCCCACTTTTTTTTTATTTCATCATTCACTCCCATATATTCTTTGTCATGTCAGAGACTTGCTCCTATCCAGATTGTTGGATTTCCTTGGAGCAACCACAGTAATTGATCATATGTAAGCATCACTTGAGGTTTTGGACGTGTTAGTTTTAGATGTCATTTGATCTTATATGAGAGAAGATATGAAAGGCTATCCCACTGGGCGTGTCAATCTGTTCAACGAAATTTTCGAAGAAATTTAATTTGTAAAATTTAAACTTTGTATTTGTATCAATTTCAGTGTTGTGAGTACAATCTCTAATATATGATCTTCTGATTCTTTCTCTCAAAAAGTAAACTTTAATCCTTAGGCTTGTTGATCTTCTTGGATGATTTGTCTTTGGGCTTAATAATCTTCTTGGTATCGACCTTTGGGCTTATGATCTTCTTAGAGGATCTACTTTTGCGCTTGATGATCTTCTTAGATGATCTATCTTTAGGCTTGATGATCTTCTTGAATCGGTCTCTGGCTTGTTGATCAATTTGGATCGACCTTTGGCTTATTAATTGGCTAGGATTAGCTTTTAGCTTGTTGATCAATTTGAATTAGCCTCTGGCTTGTTGATCAACTTGGATCAGCCTCTGGCTTATTGATCTGCTTGGATGAACCTTTAGGGATTGTTTGGGAGGTTAAAATGTAATCAGGATTACTAGGAATTAGAGAAGTGTTGGAATGCATGAGGTATTGAGAACAAAATGAAAATAGGATCGTGAAACGTAAAAATGGTAGGAAAAAGGGTTTGGTTAAAAACTTCCGGAACGAAATGAGCTTAATACAACAAATTAGGCCCAAAGCGCTCAATCCAAACATGGGTTTTGGATTACATTACAATCCAAACCTATTACATAACAGGCACCCAAGCAACCCCTTAAATTTTCTAACTTCAAGAGCTTTAGAGAGTCTTCTAATCTTATGGAAGTCTTCTGAGCTTTAGTCTTTAGGCCTTTAGGAGAGCAAAATTTGATCTTTGGAGCTTTAGTCTCTTTTTATCTTCAACACTTTGAAGGAGTTATATTCTTCAAGTCTAGAGCTTCAACCTTTAGATCTTTAGAGCTTTGGAGTTCAATTTTCAAAGTTTCAAAGCTTCAGTTCTTCCCATCTACAGTAAGTTGTAATCTTGAGGTCGCTCAAAACTTCAGAGTCTTGAAATCTTCAGAGCTTCAATTTTTAAGTCTTTAGTACTTTAATATCTTAGCACTTTGTGGTCAATGCTTCCCACCTTCCTAAATGAAGGGGCAAGACCATTATTTATAGAGTTTCTATTGGCTTTCATGGGCTTGGGTCCAATATCTTCTTTGGTTCAATATTCCCACAATTGGCTTGAATTAGGTTGGGCTTTGGACCCGAGCAACTTTAGTTACTCGACCCAATCCAATTAATAATTTCCACACTAGGTTTGGACTTTTGTTGTGATGATGTGGTAAAATTTGGTTGGCCGAAATTTCTCATTCAACACACATTTACGAATATATAATGTTGTATATATCAAATATACCTTATTTTCTCTTTCAAAGTTTCTTACCAATTTTTGCTTTCATTTACGAGGGCAACAATTTTTTAATTTTTTTTAGAAACTTTTCTTACTTGTGTAGGTTTAGAAAAGAAAATTGTTTTAGGAAGTTCATAACTGCAAAAAAATTTCCTTACATGCTTCTTTTGGTATTAATAACAACAACAACAACAACAATAATAATAAATTTGGTTGTTTTTCAAATATAGAAAAATTAACAAAAAAATTTATAAATATAGCAAAATTTTACTGTCTATCTACGATAAACTGTGATATACTACTATCTGTGTCTATTTATGTCATGATAGACACAGATAGTACTCTATCGCAGATAGACTGTGATATTTTGCTATTATTTGTAAATATTTTTAACCATTTTGTCATTTAAAATAATTTCCCTAAATTTTTCCAACATTATTCAAGATATAAAGCATGTTTTTGTAATTTAGACATAATATTATGATCCCAATTGGTTGAAGTTTGACTGAATGCTTAGGCTGCTTGTTTGGAGAGAACAAACCCCAATGTCTCTCAACCTGAAGAGGAGTTTATCTTCTCATTCTCATCAAACATAGCAAACACACATAAGTTTCAATAACCCTTCCTTGTCTTGTTTGCAGTCCCTTGTTTCACATGTTGACTTAGATTGTTGTTGTAAGTCCTTGCATTGTCTATCGTTGCCGCCTCTCCACCATCCGTTGGCCAACCAGTCCCGGATACAACAATCTCCAATGATCCTCCACCACGATTCTCCAAAGTAGAGTAAACAACGTCCAACATGGCATCAAACAAGTTTTGGTAATTAAGTTGCCCATCTCCAACCAATGATGTCCCAGTAAAAATTGCATAATCAAATCCCATGTTTCGAGCGGTGACATAACTAAAGTAAGGGTACAAGTTGACAAGCAATAACAAGTTGTTGTTGAAGAGAAAGCAAATGGTCAGTACGAGAATTGGAAGATAGTTGGTGTTGAAGGAGCCTTGTGAAGGAGGGGAAGGATTCTGACTTTGATTTGGCCTTCCAAACCCACAGCTGAAATTGTGTTTTAGATATTTGCATGGCTGCTACTAGCTTTTTGGTCCTTAATCTTAAATTAATTAATTTTAATTAACTAATGTTTTGATGATAACAAATCTGATTTTGTTTACTAGCAATTTTATTATTTTGAATAGTCTATAACATAAGCTCGAAACAACGATTCTGATGCCTCTTGGATCACCCAAATTGAAATTTAAACAAAGAAGTTATAGTGGATGGTTAACGAAAAATTACCGAAGTTGGGCTATTTAGAAAGTGCCACTAGGACCTATGGAATGAGTGACATATGGTGAATTTTTTATTTTTGAATTGGTGTTAGAAAGAAAATAATTTAAAAAATAAAATTAATATTATTTTTGTTGGGTTTTATGCCCTAAAACTTGTAGATTGTAAATGTAATTATTTAACCATCATTAAATCATTAATAAAGAGTTATTGATGTGTTACTTCAATAAGCGTTATTGATTGTTTTTGTTTGTTTTGTCTTAATAACCCTAAATCTAATAAACTAACGTCCTAGGCTGTTTTATGAATATTGAACTGTATTTGGGGACATATGGAGATCAATGTTCGAGATATAATCTAAAGGGTTTATAGTATAGGGATAACATTGGGGACCTTATCCTGGTGACACTATAGATACGACCCACTTTGTATTTGATACAAACACAATGATCTAATGCGTTCGTGTAGGTGACATGCGAGTGGGGGTATCCTATTCAATGAGTTTGCATAAGATCGGACCACGAAATAGTAATAACTAGATGTAACTCCGTTGACTAGTTAGGTTTCTATTTCAATAGGATGACTTAGGTAACTTAGTCTTAATCCTGAGTATATTATAAACTCCTGTCTACAAGAGATTGTCCTTTGATTTGTATGGGTGAGAGTGGCCATTTTCCGACTCAATATGCCTACCATCTTGGGGACAAGACCGAGTGAGGAGCTGGGGACATAATTATACAAGATAAAATTCACTTATTCCCATTTTTAGGGTACGTAGATAAGTGTTCCCTTAAGTGGTGTCTCCGGGACTTGAACAAAGGGTCCTGCCCTCTCACTAGCCCCAGAGGGGTTTCTATTTAATGGTTGGACTATAGACATATTGTTCATTAGAGGAGCACTGGTACTTAAGGATTTAGAAGTAACCTAGGGGTAAAACGATAATTTGACCCAGCTGGTGTTACGAACACTTGTGAAGGACTAATTTGCTATTATTGGTCTATATCCATGGACACAAAAATTATCTACATTGAGAAGAGTGCAGTTGTGGGTCTTTAGTGGAGTGTACCAACAATTAACGAATATTCATTAATATGGTTATAAGTTTAGCCGATTAATCTCATATTGTTGGAGCTTCTGATCTAAAGGTCCATAAGATCCCTTGCTAGCTCACTACAGACCAACAAGGATCAACTATGCTGAAAGAAAATTTTGAAATGTTCAAATTTATGAGGGAAAATATTAATTTTATTTGATACAATTAATTGCATGATTTATTATAAATTTTATTTTAATGTGATTCAAATAATAACTTTATAATATAAAAAATTAATTTATTTGAATATGATTCAAATAATTAATTATTTATTTGGATAAAATCCATATAAATAGATAGAGGGAGAATTTATTAATTAATTTGAATTGGATTAAAATAATTAATTATTTAATTTGAGTGAGATCCAAATCAAAGATTTTGCAGAAAATAAATATTTAAATAAGATTTAAATATTTTAAACCATTTAATATGAGATATTATTTGGGTAGATATTTGTAACGACCCGACTTACATATTCTAACCGGACCATTACTCAATGCATGTAAAATTCGAGAAAAACACTATGCAAACTAGTAAGGAAAAGGGACCATGTTTTTCATGGAAATTCTATTAATATGAATTTAAGAAAACATACATAAACATATAAAAGAAGTTTTGGTTCGGGGTACCCCTAATGAAATCAATAAAATTCATGAAAAAGAAAGCCACATATCAAAAGTCTTAAAACCAACATTTGGACAAAACTCCATAAAACATAAAATACTAAGCGGAAGCTACGACGGGTCCCGTGATCCCATTAAGGATTCTTCTTGTCATTCTCCACCACGTTCTTTCCCTTACCTGAAAAACATATAAGATAAAAGGATGAGTAATTTGTTACTCAGTAAGTGACCCCACTACCTGGAGTCGGGCTAAGCACCTATGTCCTCTAAGTGCATCAACATAAGGCATATATGTCTAACCAACTTTCATGGGGAAAATGGTTATGCTCGCAGTTGGTTATGGGTATTCACAAACCTCTAGAGCCCCGAAGGAAACTCTTACCTCTGGTGATCCCGAAAGAACACAACCTCTATGTACTCGAAGGAGCACAACCTCTGGTGAACCCGAAGGAACACAACCTCTGGTGAACCGGAAGGAACACAACCTCCTGTGAACCCGAAGGAACACAATCTCTAGTGCACCCGAAGGAACACAAGCTCTAGTGGACCCGAAGGTATACATCCTCTAGTGATCCCGAAGGAACACAACCTCTAGTGAACCCGAAGGTACACAACCTCCTGTGAACACCTAACCAACATAGGGGAGATAACTCTACTTATAAAACGTAAACCGTCATATTCATATTCATTCCATTCCATGGATCCATACAATAAAGGACTATACTGTTCATTACATAACATGGCATAGGGTCATACATTAATAAGCACATACAACTTAGGACATGGGATTCTCATACAAGCATGCTATATCATAAAGGCCTTGGAAATTCTTACTTATAAGCATGGAAATCTCATACAAGCATGCTATATCATAAAGACTTTGATAATTTCTACTTTTAGGCATAGGAATCTCATACAACCATGCTAAATCATGAGAGTTTTGGTAATTTCCTACTTCATGACAACTAAACGTATGGCCCGAAGGCGATTCAGGTAGTAAGATCACTTACCTGGTGATCGATCCATAAAATTACTATACAGCTCCTCTTGTAAAAATTCCTGAATAAACCGGGAATAAAATTTCCCCAATTTTAGTTAGTCTACAAGTCTAGTTTATCATAAGTAACCTAAAAATTATTTGTCCGAGAGAGTCCTTACCCGAACGCAATCCAACTCGTAGCTTTCCCCGATCCTACGGACTAAAGCAATTACCGAACACCTATTGAGATATACCAAACAAAGTTCGAAATTCTCAAATCTTCATCCAAAACATAAGCAACTAATCCATTCGAGTTTGAGATACTCACTTAAAGGTACTGTTCTGGCCGGACAAGAAAATAACCGCTGCCAAGAGCCAAAAATTCGAGAGAAAATGACTCCCGAGCGAGAAGCGAGACTTGAGCGAGAGCGCGAGAGCCGGACAGCGAAACCGGCGAGAGAGCGATACCACGAGGCTGCAGCGACACTAGGCGCTGGGAAAGCGTGAGTCGAGCGGGAGAGCGAGAGAGCGAGAGCGCGAGAGAGCGAGAGCTAGCGAAAGAGCGATACCACGAGAGCGACAGTGCTCTTTAGGCGCGGGAGACCGTGAGGTGGGGGCAGAAAGTGAGAGCGGGAGAGCGAGACGGGTAGCGAGAGCTGAAGACCGACAGCGACACTCAAGGCGACAACCGGCGAGACCCGACGCATGAACCCTCCGGGAACTCCCGAAAACTGAAGGAGAGCGAGAGAGAGGTATCGGAGTAGAGGGAGGCTGGCGGCGAAAGGGAAAGGAAAGGAGAGAGATGCGGCAGAGAGAGAGAGAATTATTTTCTTTCTTTTTCTTTTTGACTGCACGGAAAACGAGGTAAATCCTCTCCCTCCTTAAACCCTAATTTTTCCCAATTCTCCCATTTAACTCAATAAGGTAAAAATAATATCCTTCATTCACTAAATTAATTAATTTATTCTATTTGCCCTAAAATAGAATAAGAATAAATTATTCTTTACTACAAAATCTACATTTTCCTTAATCCCACCTTCAATTCTCCTACCACCATAAATAGAATCCTTGGAACTTTCCTATTTAACTTAAGTAATTACAATAATGTATATAAATAATTAAAAATTCCTTTTTATGCAAAATAACTTAATTTAATTGATTAGGGGAATTTACCTGGGGTCGTTACAATATTTATTAATATTGAATATTATTAAATATTTGATTTAAAATCTGGTTTATCTAATAGGATTAAGAGTAAGCCATTGACTTCTATAAATAGGGTCTTGGGACCACAAACCGGATTTTTGCCAGAGTATTAGCAAAGAAGATCTCTTGGAAAAAGAGACTACAAGTAGAAGACTAACGGTTTGAGAATTATAAATTGGCAAAGATATGATGCTTAACATTTTCTTTATTTTTTGTATTTTTAATTATTTCAATAAATCAAAAAACGCGATCACACGCTTCCGCTAGGATTCAATTCCCTTCAATTTTATGTTTGTGTCTAACGGCTAGTTGGTTTTAAAAGAAAAGAAATTTAAAATGTTTATGTCTAACGGCTAGTTGTCTTTAAAAAAACAATAAAAAAAATATTTTTTATTTTGAACACCTTTCATTTTACTTTTTGAAATCCAATGACCCAAATTAAAATCCACTTTTCACCCCACTTCCCTCTATTTTTATACTTCATCTTCCCCAAAATTGTTTTACCTTTTACAACTTTACAATCCTCAAAAATTGCAAAAGTCCACCATTGTTGCTCTCTTCCCAAGCTCTCAAATTTCTTTCTTTTCATCTTATTCTAGAAAGATATTTTTATTGTATTGTGAGGATTAAACATTATGAGCTCAAATTTGTACATCTACTCTTTTTAGAGAGTTTTATTGTGCGATTTAAAGTTTCAAGAATCTTGTTACAGTTGGATCCTAACTCGTGGAAAGGATTGAGTTTGCTCTTGAACCCGAAAAAGGAGCAAGGTAGCGATTCGGCTCTCATCCATGGAAAGAGTCAAGGGAAATTTTCAATCAAAATTCCAAGAGGCGCTTGGGAAAGTGGATATAAATCGAGGTTGACCGAACCACTATAAAAATTATGATGTCATCTTCTCTAACTCTTTCTTAATTTTTTTTGCATTTCATTTTAATTGCATGCCCTTGTTTATTTATATTGATTTGAGTATATTTTTACATAATTTTTATGAATCTTGTTGTTTAGCATCAATTAGGGGTTTTATTAATTTAATTTAAAAATATCTAATTAGTTTAAATTGAGCATATTTTCAAAAAGTTTAACTAAACCCTATTCTCCCCCCTCCCCCCTGGATTGCCATACTGGTCCAACAAGTACGAGGAATGTAGCAACTTCTTCGTTGGTTTCTATTTTGTTTCCAATGACAATGTACTTTAATTTTAAGTCGGGAAAGTTGAGGATGTTGTCTTGAACCCATGCATTAGCGTTATCTTGGGTGGTAACCATGGCTTCAATTTGGTGGTGAGGGAGATCAAGCATGAGCTCAATGTTGGAGCCTCGAAGGGCGTCGATAGTAGGTCGATTTGGATGTCACATTATTCTTTGGATGTTGTTTTGGTTGTAAATGGTCGATAGACAATAACTTCCGGGGAAGATGGTAGGTCGTCACCAAGTTGTCCATAACATACATTGATTTGAGCACCTGCATCAAATTTGAATAAACTAAGGGTCTGTTTGGATTGACTTGAGAAAAAGTATTTTTTTTTAAAAAAAAAATTTATTTAAACTCTTCTGATAAAAAACTATTTAAAATACACATCAGAAGTATTTCAAATGCTATTTTGAGTAGTTGTCAAACACTCCAATTTTTTTCCAAAATGATTTATTTTCAAAATTAAACACTTGAAAGATTAAAACCAAACACACACTAAGAGTCTATTTCAATCGATTTGAGAAAAAAAGTGTTTTTCAAAAAAACTCATTTTTATTTAAACTTTTTTGATTAAAAAAAAAAACAGTTAAATACACTTCCAAAGTTATGTTGAGAGGTTGTCAAACACTCCAATTTTTTCCAAAATGACTTATTTTTTAAATTAAACCCTTGAAAATGTATTTCAAACACACTCTAAATCAATATTATTTAGAAATTAAATTGCATATTGCCAAAAGGGTTCAACACATGGGACCTCTTGCTATATGATAGTAAGTTAAACATGTTAGGATGCCTCCTAATATGAACACTTAAAGAACAATAAGAAAAACTCAAGAACTCTCAAATATGGAATGTATAGAAATATTTGTAATATAATAAAAAAAAGTAACAAGATAACCTAAACCTTTGGATAGGGCTAGTCTCTCCTATGCAAATCTCACAAAATCCTTATTTACTAATATGTCCCTTCTAATAACCATACTAATATTTCTCACCACTCTACTCCCTCTATTTATAACTAATAGGTCTAACAAACTTAATACTTATTTAATAATATGTCCCTTCTAATAAACATACTAATATTTCTCACCACTCTACTCCCTCTATTTATAACTAATAGGTCTAACAAACTTAATACTTATTTAATAATATGTCCCTTCTAATAAACATACTAATATTCTACTCATAATTCTACTATATCTCTAATTAGGGCTCTCACAACCCACCATTGAACAAAAAGGTTTATGGTGATAGATGATGGATAAATTTTCTAACATTTCCAAACAATAAAATGCTAAGATTCAATTTTGTTTGTTTTTTAAGTAAAGATTATATGTGTGTGTGTAAGGGTTGGCCATGGAGAGGGCCAAACACAAATAAAATAATTTTTTTTTAAAAAAAATGGGTTTTTTCTATGCTAAGAATAATGTTTCTTATTTATGAATTAGCTTGCTTTTTATAGTTAAAAATTTGCTTTTTTTTTTTTTTTTTTTTTTTTGGAAAAATTGATATTTCTAACCAAAAATAGTTTTGGGTGACAAAACTATATTTTTTAAAAACTCCTTTTTCGAACCTCTGTCTTATTTTTCAGATTTTAATTTGAGGGACCCACATAATAAAAATACCGTTTTATCCTTCAATCAAATAGTTCTAGTTTCACCTTTACCTAATACAATTTTTCATACACAAACTTTAGTATTCTAATTTGTTTGACTCGATGTTTGTAAAGTCTCAAATGGTAGCTTTTTTTGTTATTTAAAAGGAAAAAATTTGATAAAAAAATTTCATTAGTATTTTCGGTAATTGAAAATTTTTCTATTAAAAGAGTTCTTACTTGAAGTTTTTCCTAATAATTGGAAAAGGGGGAATTTCAATAAGTTCCCTTGGAATAGGTTAAAAAATTAAACTAAAGTTAAGGGAATTGGAAATGTTTTTTTTTTTTTTTTTCAATTAGGCTTAACAAATAAAATAATAAAATAAAATAAAAACTGGCAAGAAATTTCTATTTCTTGATAAGATCTAACTAATTTAAAATATAATTTGTGAAATTATTTTTAAAAAAGCTATAAAATTTCTCTTCAAGATTCTAACAAGGAAATTTTACTTTTTCTTTTCTTTTTTCTTTTTTCTTTTTATCAATTAGACTTAAAAACAATAATAACATACCCGAAAATTATATTTCTAGGTAAGATCCTATCTAACTTAAAATCTAATTTGTAAAATGATTTTTTAAAAAAGCATACCATAAAATTTCCCATAAAGATTCTTACCCAGAAATTTTTATAGTAAGTTTCTATTTTTTGTTTTTATTTATTATTTTTTTTTAGCACTTAGACTTTAAAAGAATAAAAACATGCCAAGAAATTATATTTCTTGGTAATATCCTAACAATTTAAAATCTAATTTGTAAAATTATATTTTGAAAAAAAGCTAAAATTTCCAGTAAAGATTCTTAAAAGGAAATTTTACAATAAGTTTCTTTACCCTATTTTTTCTTTTATAAATTAGACTTTAAAAATAAAAATATGAAATTATATTTTTCGTAAGATCTTAATTGACTTAAAATATGATTTGTACAATTATTAAAAAAAAAAAAAAGCATACTGTAAAATTTCCCACAAAGATTCTTACACGGAAATTGTATCAAAAGCTTTTTTTTCTCTTTTTTTTTTTTTTTCTCAATTAGACTTTTAAAAAAATAAAAGAAATTATATTTATTGGTAAGATCTAACTAACTTAAAATCTAATTTGTAATTAAAAAAAAAAAAAAAAAAAAAGCTAAAATTTCCCGTAAAGGTTCTTTACAAGGAAATTTTACAATAAATTTTTTCCCTATTTTTACTTTTACAAATTAGACTTTAAAAACTAAAACATACTAGAAAATTATATTTTTTTTTAGTAAGATTCTAACTAACTTAAAATATAATTTGTACAATTATTAAAAAAAAAAAAAAAAAAAAAGCATATTGTAAAATTTCCCATCAAGATTTTTACCCGAAAATTTTACAGAAAGCTTTTCTTTTTCTTTTTTTTTTTTTTCTTTGCCAATTAGACTAAAAAAAATGACAATATACCAGGAAATTATATTTTTTAGTAAGATCCTAACTTCAAATCTAATACTCTAAAATTATTTTTAAAAAATCATATTGTATAATTTTATGTAAAGATTCTTACCAGAAAATTTAACTAAAAGTTTTTTTTTAATCAATTAGACTTAAAAATAAAAATATACCAAGAAATTATATTTCTTACTAAGATCTTAACTAACTTAAAATCTAATTTTTTAAATTTTTTTTAAAAAAAACATTATGTAAAATTTTTTTTGTAAAGATTCTTATCAAGAAATTTTACCGTAATTTGTTATCTGTTTTTCCTTTTACAAATTAGACTTAAAAAAAAACTTACCAGTAAAATTTCCGTAAGGAATCTTACCATGAAATTTTATAGAAAGGTTTTTTCTTTTCATTTTTTTTTCTTGTTTCTTTTTTTCTTTTTCTTTTACTAATTACACTTAAAAAGAAAAACAAAAGTATACCAGAAAATTATATTTCTGGAAAAGAAAAAGCATACCGTAAAATTTTATGGTAAGAATCTTTACGTCAATACTTATCGAAATTTTTTTAATAGGAAAATTTTCAATTACCAAAAATCCCAACGAATTTTTTTTATCAATTTTTTTCTTTTAAAATAACAAATAATCTACCATTTGAAACTTTACAAAACATCGAGACAAACAAATTAGAATACGTAAGTTTTAATTTTAAAAATGTAGTTGAGTATGAAAAATTGTATTGGACAAACGTAAAAGTAGAAGTACTTGGAACCACTGATTCTAGGATAAAATAGTATTTTTATTATATGGGACCCTCAGCTTAAATCTAAAAAGTGAGAAAAGGGTTAGAAAAATAAGTTTTTTTTTTTTTAAAAAAAAAGTTAATTTGTTTACTAAAAACTATTTTAAGTTAGAAATAGCAATTTCTCGTCTTTTGGTTCAAGAATTCGAGGGACTTAGAAAAGTTGCTAGGAGAGAGAGCTTGTCCTTGACCTGACCCTTAACTTTTGAGTGGAAATAAAAAATTCCAATGACTCTAATTAAACTCATCTAATATATAATGTATAATCACTTAATTTTGAAAAATAACTTTTTTATAATACTATTCATTAAGAAATAATTATTAGTGTGTTATAAATGTCACATTCTCTCCTAGATATTAACCTTTTTAACTTCGAAAGAGGCGTGAAGACAGCAAACATTACCCTTTTGTGACACTGTCTAGGTTCCAACATTCTCGTTTAGTGCCCAGATCAAGCTTAAGCAGCAAGGATGGAACAATTAACATTTATACAATTGTTAAAACAAATTTACAACTTTTTATAACTCAATCATGTCTAGTAAAGTATAGTTATCTTGTGGCAGACCTCGACTTCATGCAGCAACGAGAACTCCTCTGCTACCTTTAGCCTACTGAATCCAATTCAATTTTCTTTAATTTCTCTTAATTTGGGGGCATTTGCAAATTCCACGCTCTAGGCAAATATTGGGAGGTGGACAATATTAGTCTTGTTCGCATTCCACTGTTGGGAATATGGGACATCTTCTCTTTCTTCCAGCTTATACACTCCTCCTTTCGATTATCTTTCTTGGGCATCCATTATTGATGTCTTGACCCATTTGATCTCGACCGTCTGAGATGAGATCCATCAAATCCTCATCAACGAAAAAAGTAGCCAATGATGATGTCACCACCAGCATTATCATTGCCATTGTTGCCACCACAAAGATCTTCTTGCTCTCCATATTTCAACTCCTTTTTGATCTAAAGAGTGTTTTTTCATTACCACTTTTTGTTTTTCCAAACACTACTATGATCAATCTTCTCGTCAAGTCTCAAACTTGGACAAACACTTTTCTTACCCAAGCTTGAGCTCAACGCCTAGCCTCCCCAAAACCTCAAAAAATTCTAACTCCACAAGCCCATAAATTCTTCTCATATTTTTCTAACTCCACGGGCTTGTGCTAATTTTTCATACAAAAGTTTCTTCCTTTCCTCCCAAAGTCCACAAGTCTTTTTTCACCTTTTATAAGGAGGTTAGTTTATGCTTTCGAGTTTCACAATAAAACTCTTTTCTAACCTAAACATAACTTGAATCAACTAGTGATGTCCATTTAACCTGCAAGAACTCGTCTCGAACGAGACAGAGAATCTCTTATTATCTAAAAATTATGAGTTAGAAAAGCTCCAACTCCAACATCACGATTCACCTGTTAAAATAAAATGAAAATAGGTAAAAGAAATAAAATAAAATAAAATAAAATAAAAGAGAATTTTTCTTGCGTAATTCCTATAGGAAATTTCACGGGACGAAAAATGAAATAGGGGGCGGAGACAAGGATGGGGAAGCCTTTCCTGTTTCCGCCACCTCCCCGTGGACATTTCTAGAACCAACCGTATAAAAGATTTAGGCTTAATATAAATTTGATGTAACTTTCAAATTGTTGCTGGAAGTAGTACTTTGAGAAATATTAGTTGTGACATGGAATAAAAACAATGTTTAGTAAATTTCAATTCTAGACTCGAAGAAATATATAATGGTGTTTGATAAAATTAATGCTAAATTATTATGATTAACTATAACGGCTATAAGTAAACATATTATTTAAATTATGTTATAATTATATTAAATTTACTGTAAGATAATTATTTTTAAAATTTATGCTTTTAAACTGAAAATAACTTTGTTTCCATCTAAATTATTTGACAGAAGTTAAAAATAAAAAATAATAAAAAATCTATAAAAAATGAAAAATTATTTTAAATGACAAAAAATGTTGAAAATATATATAAATAATAGCAAAATATCACAGTCTATCTAGGATAGATCACAATAGACTACTATCACAGTCTATCGCATGTAGATACTAAAATTTTATTATATTTAAAAATATTATGGTTCATGTTTCTATGTTTCCCTAAAAAAATAGAATCAATTCAAATTTCTTGATATTGAATAGACCTTAAAAAGACATGGAAGGATATATTTATATTTATTTAAAAAAAAAAGTATTTAGAGAAAGACATTAGAATTTTACTAAAATTATATTTAAAAGTCATGGGCTTGATTTTGAGCATAAGAGTAAATTGAGAAGTAATTTTAGATAACTTATGTATAAATAATTAGATTTACCAAACAACCTAAATAGTTAATTGCATGTTTATGACGGTTTTTAAAAATAGTGATTTTAACAATAGTGATTTATTAACAAGTGATTTTCATACCATCATTTTAATGTTTCAATCTATACTTTTAAAATTGATTTTAAACAATTTTTAATAACTTAAGAGCATGTTTGAATTGACGTGTAGAATAATTGTTTTGAGCTAAATTATTTAATTATAATTAGTTTTGTAAAAATTTTACAAATCATTGTAATATTTGGTTCCATATTTATACAAATGGTTTAAATTTAATTAAAAATCTAAAATGGTTGAGCTTTGCTTTCAAAAGGTAATTTTAAAACGATCAAATTACGGGAAAAAAAAAAAAAAAAAACATTCCATTCGAGATTGAAAAAAATTAGTGGGTGGCAAACAAAAATTATATAGAGAGAAATGAAAGCTTGAAGAAATAGAGAGCTAGAGAAATTTTCAAAGAGAAAAAGAAAACTTAAGAATAAGGAACAAAAATTTTCAAAAAGTAAAAATACTATAGAGAAAAATAGTTAGATAGAAAAAAAAAACTAGAGAGAGCTAAAAACCATTTTGGAGAGAAAAGGTTAGAAATTGATATTTTTTAAAAATAGAATGAAATTAGAGATACATTACAAAAACTTTATAGAGAGAAAAATAAAATTAAGGAGAGAGAGTAAATATTAGAGAGAAATAATGATAAAAATGGACAAAACTTTTGAAAAGAAAATTATAATTTTTCTGAAAAATTTAGGACAATAAATTGAAGGAGCAGAATTTTTTATATTCAATAATAGTCTTTTAAAAAAAATAAATATTGATTAAAAATTACCACTTTAAATAACAAATATCACTTAAAAATTGCCCCGAGTGATTAATGGAGAACCACTTTAAAGTGATTTTGGATGTTTCCAAATTAAAAGTACTTTCTTAAAATGGTCAAACACCACAATTTCGAAAGAACAATGATTTTAGGCATGTCAAATCACACGGCCCAAATATTTTTCAAGATTATCTCACTATTACTTTTTACTTTTGTAAATGCAGTACTAAACAAGGCCTTAATTACTAACCCAATAGAAAGTTTCATATTAATTTTGAACTTTAATGCAAACTAAAGATATCACTTTTCATATTTTTGTATAAAATTTCATATTAATCATTTCTTAGTTAAAAAATATATTTTTTAAAATTTTGATTATCTTTTTAATTTCTAAAATTTTCAAATTTTAATTTATACAAAATATTCTTTTTTTATGAAACCCTAAAACTCTATTTTTCTTCAGATTTGCAATGATATTTTTTTGTGTGAAGATAGTAACTCTCAAATATTATACTTTTCTCAATCAAATTTAATGAATTAGTGTGTCTTTACAACAAGTTTGAAAAGAGAAAAAAAAAACATAAAAAATAGTAAATTATTAGAAAGCCCTAAATTTGTGTGGGTTTACCAAAATTAAAATTTGAGAAAAAAAACATACAAAACATATTTATAAATAATAAGTTACATTAAATCACTATATATATTTACAAAATTGAAAAGTGGACAAAAAAATTATAAGGAAATAACTTTATTCTTCTTCCTTCACCTAATTCATAGCAATAATTGTTCTTATTTTGATTAGAAGTTTAACAAACAGCAAGAAAAAAAGAAGCTCATATATCCGTAAGTTCAAGAAAAACAAAGAAACATAGGAGACTTATGTAAATATATCAAACAAAAGAAAAATTGGAGACAAGACATAGCCGTAAAAAGAAAAGAAATCAGAACGATATATAAAAATAAGAAAGAGAGAAAAAAAAAAAGAAAAAGTGTTTCCTTATAAAATTGAGAATGTAATTTAGTAAATTTATAGAGAGAATTTTGATTCAAATTTTAGTTTGATTTAGTCTTAAATCTCGATTTGGTCTCAAACAAAAAATAAAACTAAAACCAAAGAATGGTAGGTTTTTAAGATAATGTGAGATTTTTTATTAACAAAAAAAAAAAAAAAACTATTACCATTTATAGCTTTTTAGATAATATGAGGTTTTTTTTTAAAAAAAAAAATTATTATAATTTATCGTTAATGGTAGCTTTTTAGATAACATGAGAATTTTTTTAAAGAAATTTTTTTATCATTAATGGTGAATGGTGGGTTTTTAAATTACATGAAAATTTTTTAAAAAGAATTATTAATATTGAATGTGAATGCCAATTTAAGGAGATTATTTATTGATTTAATATGAAATTAGCTAAGATATCTACATAACCATCAACTAAAACAGACAAAGGGAAAAATCAAAAGTTTCTCCCCTTAGCCATTTTTACATAGTATATATGAATATATGGATTACTACTATTATTTGCACATTGTAATGTTCATTGAGTCACGTGATAAAAGTGTTTGTAGTAATTTGTCCTATCTTGGGAGATGTGTGTTCATGACACATTGAGTATCGTAGAGGAACAAAATTGTCTTAAGGAAACCACGTAAATTTCATTCGATTTAAAATAATTGTGTTTTTTTATTATTGCATTCCAAATTAAACTATTTTCTTGTATTTTATCTATATATTAATTTGTTTTATTTTTCTTCATTTGATTTGTGATTAATACATGCATATAAAACATTGATAATGTTTTTATCACTATGGATTTTTTTAACAAAAAATTTAAAAATAAAGACATAATTTTATAAAGATAATTGTTTTAAATGGAAAAATTGTTGGAGATATTTTCAAATATAGCAAAATGTTCCTGACTATTAGTGACAGACATATATATTAGAAATCTATTAGTGAACTTGACTCATTTTGCTATATTTAAAAATAAACTCATTTCATAAGTATGTATATTGGATGAAAATTTATTCTAAAAATAGTTTGATTTCATTTTTGTAAAGAAAAAAAAATATAAAACTAAAAAATTCATCAAAACTTATTTTGCTTTTAAAAAAAACATAATTATGAAACATTGTTTTTCAATTTTAAAACGGTAAACAAAAAAAAGATATCGAACATGTTTTGTTTTCTAAAAAACAAAAAGTAAAAATAAAAAGGTAACCAAATATATATGGTTTTTGTTTTTTAAAAACTGAAAGCTAAAAACAAATTTTTAAAAGTCAAATGGTTATTAAAAATGGCTTAAACTTCCAAGATTGGATAAATTAGAAGATTTTAAATTATTTAATTTGTAGTATGATATGGTAATAGAAAATATAATCAATTTATATTTTTTATTTGATTTGAATAAGTCGATTATCCTCTTAATTTTAAACTTATAATCCTCTATTATTTTTTTAAAATATATTTTTTATTTTGATTTAAATTATTTGATTAATCTCCTCGTTTCAAACTTTAATTTAAACCAAAGTATTAAATGAAACAAAAATTAGTCCTGGTATGTTTCTATTTATTTCTTTCTTCTACATTTGCTTTTTTTTTTTTTTCTTTTCTAAATTATCTTTTATATTTCTTTCTTTCTTTATTTTTATTTATTATTTTCTTATATTTATATGTTAACTTTCAATTTTAAATCTTTCAAATTTAGATTTATATATTATTTTGATTTTCGAAATTTTAAATTTTTAATATGTATATTTAAACATTTTTTGAATTGTGAATATTAAATTTTGGGGTCTTTTCAAATATAATAAAAAAACCCAATATATTTACAAGGATGACAAAACTTGAACCCAACCAAAAACGAATTAAATAATACAATAAAAAGGGTGTGAAATGACAAAAAACCCAGCCAATTTGATCGGATAATCTCCAACCTTCTGTACGTGTAAAAACATTGCCCACGATTTTGTTAAATGCGCGTCAAACAAATCGCCCACAAGCGTGAAAAGAGACTTGTTTTGTGACATTTTTCAACAGGACTGGTCAACTTTATGGGAAATTGGACATAATCATTCTTTTTCCTTTTTTTTTTCTTCTTCTTTCTTTTTCTTCCTACTACCTTTCTACTAATATATATGGTTGTTCTATTATATACTTGCAGCATGCCTCACATATTCGTTTGCTATGGTGGTATTTGGAAAATTGATGAACGAGATTACTTGGGGAGTAATCTAGGAGGTCTAGAAGTAAGATGTGATATTGGGTATGATAAATTTCTATTAGAGTTGTACAAGATAAGTGAGGTTGACCTGAACTGATCGAGAAGAAATTAACTCTTTATGACTCTTCCCGTAAAGTTCTCGGGAAGAGTCGTAGAGAGCTTCCTTCCCGGTAAGTTTGAACTTACCAAGAAGGAATTAGCTCTCTATGATGTTAGAAATAGCGATTTGTCAAGTTTTTGGAATGAAGTCCAAGTTTGTGGAATGGATTTCTATTTGTGTCTATTGTGATAGACATAGATAGAAGTCTATGTATATCTATTGTTGATAGACACAGATAGAAATCTAAAATATTTTGCATGCAAATAGGTTGAAAATTAAACGACGAGGACAACAAACATCCCATGAAAAATCGAAAGAAAAGAAACATGTGGTATGAGAAATAATATTTTCCAGTCAACTTTATAGGAGAGAACCTCATAAGTTGAAGGATAATTGTTGTTTTCTTGAAAGAAAAAAAAAAAAAAGGAAAAAATGATTCTGTCAAATTTCGAGAAATTTGACATAATCATTTTTTTTCCTTATTTTTTTTTTCTTCTTCTTTCTTTTCCTTCCTACTACTATATATGACTGTTCTATTATATACTTGCAGGATCCCCGCATATTCGTTTGCTATGGTGGTATTTGAAAGAAGGATGAACGAGATTATTTAAGGGGTAATCTAGGGGGTCTAGAAGTAAGATGTGATATTGGGTATAATGAATTTCCGTAGAGTTGTACAAGCTAAGTGGGGTTAGCCTGAACTTTTCAGGAAGAAATTAACTCTCTGTGACTTTTCCCGTAAAGTTCTAATCAGAATTTTACGGGAAAAGTGACAGAGAGCTCCACCTGTGAAATTAGAAATAACAATTTGTCAAGATTTTGGAATAAAGTCCTAGTTTGTGGAATGAATTTCTATTTGTGTCTATTACTAATAGATAGGCACAGATAGAAATAAGAAAAAGAAGAAGAAGCAAAATCACCAAACTTTCGCAAAATCACCGTCGATTGCAAAAACATCGTCAATCTCGAATTTCTCTGTGTGAAGGAATTGATGTGTAAAATTGACTAGAAAGAAAGGAAATAAGAAGAAGATTTTTTGTAAAATAGGAAAGAAGAAGAAGAAAATCGCCGAGGAAATACACACGCACTGGAAGGGTACTTTCGGTATTTTGAAAAAAATTTAAAAACTATTTTAACGTGATTTCAATTTGGCTATTTCTGTAATTAGTTTTCTAATTTTGTCATTAATGACAATTCCCCTAAATGTTGCAATAGGCGGTTTATATATTATTTTAAATTGATTTTTTTTAGTACCTTCAAAACCGGTTAGATTTTACAATTTATAAATTTTGTTGACTAAGACATTGATTCATTTCGTTTTAATATATTACAATCACAACATTAACATAATAATATAATTTAGTTAGATTTGAGTAATATCATTTAAGACAAATGACTTGAGTGAGAAATAATATTGCAAACCAAATTTTAGCAACATATGAATGATAGAAAAAATTCTATTTTCACTATTAATTTTGCATCGGGACTTAATATATATTTGATAGTGTAAATTATTTTTTATAATTATTTGTTATATATTTTTATGCATGGTATATTTTTTATTTTACAGAATTAAATTATATTTAAACTATAAAATAGGAGAAAATGTAGGGAATAAAAGAAAAAAAGAAATAAATATCAAACAAATTTTTGTTTCTATTTTTAGGGGTTAATTAGAAAAAAGTGTACTTAAAAAAAAAAAAGATAAAAAGGTAGTTTGGAAAAAAAAAAAAAAGGTAAAAGGGTAGTTTTTTTTTTTTTTTTTTTGTCTTTATTTGAGTGTGAGCTTGAAGAGACGCACTCAGACTCGGTATTTGCTCCAACACGGTCATGGTTATGTATAGTTGGTCACACCGAATAGAAAAGTGAAGTTCTGTTTGGTTTCATTAGTTTTAACACATTCTGACATTTAAAAAAATATATTTTTTTTATGTCAGCTTTTGGTATTAATTAAAAAAAAAAATTTGTGTTGTCCATTTTCTTGGTACTATTTTCTCGGACATAAACTTTTTTTAACATATAAAAATTATTATTTTAATGAAAAATTGAATTATTAAAATTAAATTTTAAATATTAATTATTATAAAAATCAAAATCAAAATTTAAATATAAAATTTTTTTTTTTTAGAAAAGGATACTCTGTCCATTTTCCTGGTAAGTTTAAGACCAAATAAACTTTTTTTATTTTATATTTTAATTTAGTTTTAGATTTTTATAATAATTAAGAATTAATTTCAAACAATTCAATTGCAATTAAACTTACCGAAAATTTTCATAGAGGAATTTTCCGTAAAAGGAATAAAAGAAAAAAAAGGGAAAAAAATGGTTATGTGACTTTTCTTGTAAAGTTGACTATTTCTTCAATCCTGTCTTTCCTACTTTCCTATTTTCTTGTAAAACCGACGTTTGCAGCAGTGACAGTGCCCTAACCGATGAGATTCCGGGCACTCTCTTGTTACCGATGGTCCAACATATGATTGCCCAATTGATATTTGAGGGTTTGTTTTGTTTAAAATCCATATGTTTTCACTCTTTCTTCAAGTTCATTCCAGCCAAATTCACACTTCCTCCCACTAACTCTCCCTTTAGTTTTCATAATTTCTACACTTTCTCAATAGATTTGGTGCAATATTTTTCTATTAGTAAGTTATAAATCGTTTCTTATTTTATTTTAAATGAACATGATTTTCTACTAATTTTTTTCTTAGGATTCATATGTTTACAATGAGGACTATTCAAGAGAAAAATTAATATTTGCATAGACAAATTGTTGTGAAACTCAAGGTACGAAAAATTGAAATTTCTATTAATATCACGAAAAATAAATTGTCATGTAATTAATATGTTTGAGGTTATATTTGATGATATTATAATTTTGTTATTATTTAGATACTATTTAGTTAGAGTTTTTAGATTTTATTTTGTTAGTTTTAGCATGTAATTAACACCACTAATTCATATTTCATGTTGAGCTTTTAATTTTATCATATTGCATCTCAATTATCTAGCATAATAGAATAGTCTTTTTACATCTTAATTACCTATCATAATGATATTTTATAATGTTACGGTACATTGCTTAGAAAACCACTTAACTTACATAATTTTTTTTTTTTTTTTGTAATCAGATTTAATTGACCAGACTAGAATGGATGTTGTGGGGTTTCTATGTTATATGAGTGGAAACATTGTTAACGGGTCAAATGGTATACAATACGATGTGCCACCATGTCTTTGTATAAGTATTCTTCATGAAATTGAATTCGACACATTTATCGAGGGATTTTGTGATGCATTATCTATAGATAGAGATGATGGTATGGAGATAATATTTAGATATGGTAGTTATGTAGCAGGATTTACTTTCTACATTCTCATCTCCCTATGGAGTGAACCTGATTTAAGATTTATGATGAGCAATGCTCCATCCCCTCCAAATACAATCGATCTCTATATTTCTCAACAAAACATCTTGAACCGAACATCAAGGAGAGAACTGAAAATAATATTGGAACCGAAAGTGATAATGACAAAGAGGTTGATCTAAATCAAATTGTCGCCACAAATTTGGAAGACGTTGAAATCGACGATGATGAAAGTGATCTAGAGCAACCCACCCATGAATTTTATGTTGTTCATGATGTCCTTGAAACCTTCAATCAGATAGACCTCAATAACATGAATATTAAGTCTGATTCAAGCATTGAGATAGAAGATATTGGATCTGATTCTTTAAGTACATGGATGGTGTTTAAAGATCGATTTTAAAAAATGCAGTGAAAAGCTATTCAATCATTCATAAACAATTTGAAGTCATTGAGTCGAAAAAAAAAAAACACTTGGGTTTTTAGGTGTAAAAGATACGACAATGGTTGCACGTGGAGACTACTACATGTTTGCTACCGTAAAAACATGGTAAATTTGAATTACACAATGTAATGACCCCCATTCTTGCGTGTATGGAAGAATGAGTCAAGATCACAATAATTTAGACTCTAATTTGATTGCAGTCGAGGTTAGTAGCATTGTTAGAAAGAATTCATTCGTTAATGTCAAAACATTACAAGACATTATATTGAAGAAATATGGATATTTTGTTAGTTATTGGAAAGTATGGGATGGAAGAAGGAAAGCAGTTGTCAGAATATTTGGAGATTGGATTGAATCGTACAATTTGTCACATTTGTGGATGATATATTATGAATGACAAACCCTGGTACAATTGTCCACTGGAGGCTACATGAGGTGGAGGGTGATGATAGGATTGTCATGTTCAATAGCGTGTTCTGGTCATTTAAACCTGTTATTGAGGGCTTCAAGCATTGTAAACCTCTTCTTCAAATTGAAAGAACATATTTATACGGAAAGTACGAAGGAAAGTTATTGATAGCTAGCTCGGTTGATGCAAATGGACATGTTTATCCAGTTGCATTCGCTATCGTACCGAAAGAAAGCACGATGTGACATCTCAAATTTTTGGGTAATTTTTTTCTTAAAAAAATTAATTATCTTGAATTACTTGGTTAGTTGTTTGAATTTTGAGGCTTTAATTGGATTATGTTGAAAAAATAATTCAATTTAAAGTAATCGTGATAAAAGATTTGGATTTAATTCAATTAGTGAAAAATTGAATTTATTTGGGGATATTTAAATGTTGGATTTAACGTGAAGATTTGGAATTTGGTGAGAGTTAAGAGCTTGGGTAATTTAAGAAAATATGAGAATAAGGTGAAATTGAATTTAAAGTTGGGGACAAAATAAATTATTAAGTGGTCGTTGGAGAAGATTTGATTTGATGAGTTGATTAATATTATATTAAATAAGTTGGGTATGTTTTGGGAAAAGGAAAAGGGAAATTTATATATATATATATATATATTTAGGGTTTTGGAAAAGGTAAAAGAAACAGAATTTAAAGAAGCATATATATATATATATATAAGTAAATCTTTAATTTCAGTGGGTTTTGATATGCCATTTGTAAGCCGCCACCCAATTGCTCTCTCTTCGTTCAGCTTCACCGGCATCATCCCTTTTGGTAAGATTATCTTGTAATTTCGTGAATACCCATTGGTGTTGGGTTTTAATTGTTGTTACCCATTGGGTTTGGGTTTTAGATTCAAGCTTCGAAGTATTTTGAAACTAGAAGCAAGCTGTGACAGTTGTACTTTGGGTAAGAGATTTGGTCCACTTGCTGATTTCTCTTGCGTACCTATTTTGTTGGTCCGTGATACCCATGCGTTGGTTTTTAGATCCGTTTTTGAAGAGGCTTTGGAGAAGGTTGAGATTGGGGGAGCTAATGGTTGGGAATCCGAAATTGGGTGTTTTGGTTGGCTTTGGCTTTGGTCGCTTTTAGGCATATCCTTAGCTAAGTGACTTAGTCTATGCTGACGCCCATGGTTACTTATTGACTGAATTATGGTTATTATATGGACTGGATTATTGCATTGACTATGATTATTGCATTGGCTATGATTATTGTGTCCACCGGTATAATGGTTAATTGACTTATTACTTGGAAACTCTGCTTGATTATGTTAGCGATGATTACTATGTTATGGTAATTGTTATCCTGTTTATCATTCCCTGTACCCCTATTGACGTGAACCTTTGGGTACACTAATTATGATTATGTCCCTCGGGATCACTACCTATGTTTATGTTTCTGACTATGACCTTCGGGATCACCTCCGGGTTTGCTACTTATGCCTATGCCTATGTTGGGTACACAGGTGCACATGATAAAAGGATAACAACCTCACCTAGTAGGCTTAGTAGTGGGTCACTTACTGAGTATTTTGTACTCATTCTTTTCATGTTATGTTTTTCAGGTAAGCGAAAGGACACCTTGGCGAATGATGAGAGAAAACATTGATCGTGCCATTGGGACTAGTCAAATGTTTCCGCACAAGAGATTTCAAGTCCTAGGAAGTCGAGTCTTTACATCATGGGGTTGGTTTTTTAAGAATATATGGGAGCATGTGGTACAAAAGAAATGTGCATAATTTTAGATAGGTACAAAGGCATTATATCTGCCATGCGAAATCCTATCAATGGTTGGGAGGATGCAGATCACAGATTTTGCTTGCGACATGTTGCAAGTAATTTCAATGACAAGTATAAGAATAGTACGTGAAGAGCTTGGTGTATCGTGTAGGATCAAAGTATCAAGTTCGAAAGTTTAATGACTATATGGCCGAACTTCAGAATGCGAATTCGAATTGCATGAAATTTTTTGCTTCTATGGATCCTAAATAGTGGATCCAGTCACATGATGGTGGGCTAACCACAAACATGACTGAATGTTATAATGTTGTTTTGAAAGGAGCTAGAAAGCTACCAATAATTGCATTAGTTCAAGCAACAATCTATCGAACGATCTCCTACTTTGCTACTCGTCGTGTAGAAATAGAAGCCACTCTTAAGGCTGAAGAATGTTTCACTAGGTAAATTGTGCACTTAATAAAATAATATTAATGCTCGTATTTGTTGTTAAAGTAAGTACATAATTTTTGTCTATGTCATAGGTATATGCCATCAAGAAATTGATTCATTGGGAAGGACGTGCAAATACACATGAAGTTAACATATTTCATGTAGACACCGTATTTGGTCCGGCCTATTATTATTATTATTATTTTGGATAACATATATTTTAGTTTAGTTTTTTATATGTAAAATAAATGGGTTTAAAAAAGAAAAAAGATTTTTCCTTAAGTTTTTGAAACTTTTAAAAAGATGTAAAAAAAAAAAAAAAAAAAACTAAACTAAAAATAAAAAAGATAAATTTTCTTCCCCTTTTTCCATTCTTCCTCTTTTCCCAATTTTTCTCCTTTTCTTCCCCTTCTTCTCCAATTCTCTCCTCTTTTTCATACTTCCTTTATTTTCTCCCTTTTCCATTTCAAATTCCTTACAAAAGCTCAACTCTCAACCTCCACACTCCCCTATAAATTGATGGTGATTCACAGCGGAAAAAGGGAGAGAAAACACAAAAGGTAGAAGAGTCATTATACACATTGAGGGAGAGAAAAAACAAAAGGTGGAATAGTCATTATACACATTGAGGAAGAAATAGAGAGGAAGGAATAACTGAGAAAGAGATGATCCGACAAAAGTTCATCTCCATTGGATGGGTTGTGTACGATTCTAACGAAACCCACACAAAACCCACTAATATAATGCAGCCCAACAACATCTTCAACAAATAGAAATTTTTGACGAAGCCCACGAACGGACGACTCTGACAACGAACCTTACGTTTTAGTGGTGGAGATCTCGCATACTTGCAACTTGGGATGATTTCTTACCTACAGTAAAAGAAAATAAAAGGAGAAAGAGAAGTGAAAAAGAGAAAAGAAGTAAAGGAAGAAAAAGAAGTACTTGGACAAGAAAGAAGAAAATAAATAAGAAAAAAACATAAAGGTGATGAGTCCCACTCATATTTTTCTATCTTTATTTGTTGATAATTTATTGGAATTGACTTAAATTTTGAAAAATTTCTAAATATGTTTCAATTAATTTCTTCTTAAAGACTCCATTCATTTTTTAAAGTAAATTCTAACTTTATTTCTAATTTAAACTTGATTTCTCCTTAATTTGATTCTTTTCATTAGTAGGATTTCAAATTTTCATTTTGTTTTTATTCTCCGATTTGGTGGAGTTATAAAAACGGAACTCCAATATCAATATGCTGTCAAGCTCGTCAATTTGGTTTAAATGAATTTTGAATATCTTGCAATTTGAAATTTCTAAAAACATTTCAGTCTCAACTTTAATTTGAAATTTTCATAAATGATTTTTAACTTGGTTCTACTTCAGCTTTCAAATGAATATCAATTTCATTTAAATTAGAATTTTCAAAATAAAATTTTAGTTTGGGTTTTCATCTCGATTTACAAACTAAGTTTCAATCTTCCTTTGAGGGGCTTACACTTCTCATAAGGATTAAGTCATATTTTTACTTCTAAAATGTGATTTGATCCACATGAGACATTTTTTTTAAATGTCATGTTATCCTATGACGAAGTTGAGATTGTCAAATATCTCAAATTCTTGAGGTAAATGCACTCTCTAATTTGAGAATTCAAATATCACCATGATAAAAAATTAGCAGACGTTTGTCAACTCATAAAATGCTACTCTACTTTATTCTTAAAGTTAGAATGTGATTTAGTGAGACATTGTCTAAACTTATTTTTCACATTTAGTTGTTAATTAAATGTTCCTCTATTAAATTGACTTTTTAAAATAGAATATATTTTGTCAATGGATTTTAAATAAAATTGACTATAAGCGTTATGTCTAGGCTGGGTACTTAAGTTGACAGTAAGGGAACACCTCTACTTGGGAACTGTTTAATTAGTCATATTTTATTTAATTTTAGTTTTTAATAAAATAGACATTATTTTTCTTCCAAATAAAGACCATCTTTAATAAAATGAATTGGATAACAAAAATATAATGTTTTAAAATGGGTGTTGTAGGGTGTTAACACCTCCCCTATAGTCGATGACCTCCGAGCCTAACTTTGGTAAAGCAGATTAATTTTCTTCTTTAAAATAGGTGACCAATCACACCCATAATGATTGGTGGTGACTCCAAACCTTTTACCTCGAAAGTGGACCCATGGGAAGGACGTCGGCCGCTCCGCGTCGCGATGATGTTGAGACATTTGACTAGAGGACTGGCTTGTGTGATGTCACCACCACAATTAATCCAATAACACTGAAAGGTGGAACCACACATCGAGTAAAATTAAGTTGGAAGACATGCACATGTAATAAGTGGCAGAGTTACGGAATCTCATGTTCCCATGCCGTTGCTGCCTGTAAACGTGTTGGTCTTGATTACTTGAACTACATAGAGAACTATTACAATATCCCCACTTATTTGTCTTGTTATTCACCTTTGTTCGAGCCTATCCCTGATAAAAAAAATGTTGGCCCAACACTAACTTCCCTACTATTTATCCAGATGAGTCAAGAGTTAGAAGTATTGGTAGACCATGTACTTCCCAAATAACAACAAGATGGATTGAAGGGAGGCAGCAGTCAAGTCAAGTTGTGGCATTTGCAGACAAGAAGGACATAACTGGATGTCTTAACCGTGGTCCTAACACAACGTAGTAAATAGGAGTTATTGTTATTATACATGTTGATTGTAAACTATTTCCTTGATGATTAATACAAATTCAACCCGTTTACTCCACAAATTATTAGTGTTAATTGTTGTCTCCTATTAATTGTTAATCTCATAATAATTGTAATGTCATACTAATTGTTTGTGAAAAACGTTATTTTGTTTAAATGACATTAGATGGAAGATGGTATTAGCATAGAGCTGTATGATTACTCGGTTCTATACCTACAAGGTCGTCATCGATCTCGAGCTGTTTGGCAAGACAAGCACATAGATGCTATGCATTGTCGATGCCGAGAGGTTGTTATTCGGAGGTAGGAAGACCCGGACCCTTTATTTTGGATTATCTACGAGCCTCTAGATTCTATGGAGTATTGTGCATTAAATTCATACAATTAGACTGGAATTTGATTACGTCATTAGTTGAATGGTGGCGGCAAGAGACACACACATTCAACATGTTGCATGCAGAATGTACAATTACTTTGGAGGATGTGACCATCCAATTTGGACTTCCGATTAGTGGACAAGCATTGATCGGACCACTTAACTATGATTGGGAAGTAATATGTTACAATTTGTTGGGAGTGACAACAAATGACAATGTTCTTAAAGGGGGGTCGTCTTAGTCTGCCATGGCTAGCCCAACAATTTAATAATTTTGCTCATCTACCAGACAATCCTAATGAAGAGTAGCTCCAATGATATGCTCGAGCATATATCCTTACATTAATTGGAGGGCTGGTATTTCTTGATAAATCTAACAGTAGAGTGCACTTGATATATCTTCCTCTACTATTAGATTTTAATGTTGCTGGGACGTATAGTTGGGGGGCTAGTTGTCTTACATGGCTATGTAGACAGTTATGCAAAGATGCAGTTATTGACAGCAAGGACATAGCAGGCTCTCTTCTGTTGCTGTAAGTTTGGGCATCGGATCGGTTCCCTCTTCTAGCACCTCGACGACTCCACCGGTATGAGAAAAATTTGGGTGATAGACCACTCGTAGTATGGTAAGCATTTTTTAACTCATTAACATTTTATCTCTGTAGTTTATATTGTGGGTTAATAACCACTAATATTGAACTTTTAAATGTTGTAGATGGAATAACGACTTCTCCGTTATAAGAACACCTACGCATGTGTTACTTAAGTACAGATACATATGGGATACACTTACCCCTAACCAAATAAGATTATATATTATGTATTAATAACGTATCATTTGGTTGGTTCACTCATATTTTGAAATATGTGCAGCTTATTTGGGAGCCATACAATCATTTAATTCGAAGACTACTGCCATATTGTCTTGAAGATTATGAGATATGGACATCTAGGTGTTCGCTCATATGTTTTTTGTGGTAGAGTGGCATTACCCAGATCATGTGATGCACCACTTCGGGAGGTTGTAACGAATTCCTAAAACTTGCGATACAGACAAACGACTGCATTCACACGATTTACGGGGTAGACATAAATGAGATTGGACTACATATTTGGCTCCTTAAATATCAATTTGGGACAATCAACAAAATTTGCGGGTAATGGGCCTCTCATTGACAATGGTATTGATGTTGAGCCTTGGTACATGGAATGATATTCTAATATTAGCCGGCGATGCATAACGAAAATAGGAGCATTGTATCAATTTTTGGTATGTCTTTATTAATTAATATGATGATTTCATTTGACTGTTTAATTACATAATTAATAGTTCTAATATATTTCAATTCCTTTTCATAATTATGTTGCAAATATGCCAATATCTGAAAGAACGGTTGCAATGGCTAGAATGGCTATAATGGCCCTGAATAGACTCACTTCGATATATAGAGTACGTTATTTCGATGGTGATGTTCCCGACGAAGAACAAGGTGATCCAGCTAGACATTAGGATGTTCCAATTCAACCTGATGTTCAAAATGAATATTCGATAACCCCGGTCGATCATTTTACTCCTAGTTCCATGATGCCCACACCGTCAACGTTTGAACTTTTTCTGACTACAACCTTTATTATGCTAAATATAGAAGAAGGCCAAACTTCACAAGCTCGTCAAGATGTCAATGATCAAATATGTAACATACTGACATCATAGTGAGGGTGTACAATTTACAAACGAAGGTCAACCATCAAGTATAAGAGGTCGTGGAGATCGTGGCAATTATGTGACTCAATGAGGTCATTAAGGCATAATAGGGGATCTTCTTCTAGACAAGAATAGGAAGATTATATTTTGTACTCTATAATTGTTTTAGCCATTAAATCATGTGGAACTTAAGTTAATTAAAAAATATTACACAAATCACAAAGTTAAGAAAAATTATTAAATTATTAATTCTAAATTTAATTTTAGAATCTTATAGGAAAATAGGAAGGTTAGGAAGGAAAGAAAGAAGAGGAGAACTTACCTGGAAGAAAAAGTCACAAGAAGGAAAGAAATGAGAGCTCTCTGTTACTTTTCCCGTAAAGTTCTGATGACGAACTTTATGGAAAAATAACAGATAGCTCAATTCTTGGTAAGTTTGAACTTATTGGAAAAGAATTGAACTCACTGTCACTTTTCCCATAAAATTCTAATGACCAACTTTACGGGAAAAGTGACAGAGAGTTCGATAAGTTGAAACTTACTAGGAATTGAGCTCTCTGTCACTTTTCCCGTAAGGTTGGTCATCAGAACATTACAGAAAAATAGGAGTAAAAGAGAATAAGAAATATGAGAATCATCGATTTAAAAAATTTAAAAATAATCAGAATTTTACGGAAGGAATTAACTGTGAAGTTGACTTTAACACCACAGTTAACACTGATTAAAATTTTTTTAAAAATAATCAGCAAGAGACGCATTCAAATAAAGACAAAAAAAGAATCATATTTCCCTAATATTTTTAAAGTACCCTCTCACTTAAATTTTTTCTAAAATTACCCCATCTAATAGACCCTATTTTAGTTCTTAAAAAGTAAGAAACACGAAACATGAACATTATCAAACGGGTCCTTAGATTCAATTTTTAGTTTGATTTGATCTTAATTAATGATTTGATCTCAGACAAAAAAATCAAAATTAAAAGCAATAATTATTTTTTTAATTTAATATGTGAATATAATGAGATAAAATGATTTCTTTTTCCTAAAAAATTATAGACAACATAGATTTGAAGAAAGAGGAGAGAAAGTAGGAATAAGAATCAAAATATAGGATTCAAAGCTTATATTGCGAATTCCATTTGAGCAGATGCTTTCTCCTTCTTCTTCTTCTTTATCTCTCTCTCAAATTGCTTGAATTGCAATCCAAGGCTTCTGAGTACATTGTACGATAAGAGCACTGTAAAAGTAAAACCACCACTGAATCGGTAAACCATTCTTAAAATCACTTTTGTTATTAATTGAATTGAATCGAATCACGAGCCGCATCAAAATTAGCCTCTCAATCGACTCCGAGTTTCAGTTCATGGCTGGTTTCGGTTAAACCGCGTGCTTTTAGCGGGTTTTTCTTTCTCTTTCTACTTCTCTCTCTGATCCTTCTTTTTCCCTTTTCATATCAAACAAAAGATCCATTCCTGAATTCCCAAAGGAATTTACATCCCATTTATTATTCTTCCTTCCTTATTTACTTCCTTCCCCCCTCTTTCATCATTTATTTCCTCATTATTTGTTCTATATACTGCCATTTTTCCGTAGTTTACTTTAGAGGAGAGAGAAGAAGGATTGCGGTTTCGGTTTCGGTTTCGGTTTCGGTTTGGGGTTCAATTCTACTTCATCCCCTTTGAGTCTATACCCTTATTGAGGTACACTTTTTTTACTTTTTGTTTATTTATTCTGTTCTTTTTTTTTTCTTTTTTTTTTTTTTTTTCTTTTTTTTTTTTTTTTTACAATTGAAGCTTTCTGAACAAACAATGGATTGCGTTTAACCTATCCTTTCCTTTCTTTTCGTTTTTTTATGATGGGGGTTCCATTCCTTGTTTACTTATGAAATCGTTCTGATTGTCCGTTTCTTCCTAACCAAACAATTTCCTTTTACTGGGTCAATTTTTATTATTATTTTATAATATTATCTACCATTTGATTTCGATATTTTCGTATTTTTCGTTTATCTTTTGAAATTTTAGAAACTGGGTTTCAATGAACACATGCAATTGATTATCATTTGGGTCTTTCTTTCTTCCTCTTCTTCTTAGATTTCTGTCATATTTCTAGAGGGTGTGTTTTGTAAATCAACCCATTTACATCCGTTAAAGCTCTTGGTTGAGACAATCGAGAAACAATTCTTTTCCGGAATGCTTTTGCTTTTGTAGCTCTCTTGAATTGATGGTAAGCACTAGATTTATTACCTTTTGTTCTGAACATGATATGTGATTGCTGCAGATAGATTAATTAGGCACATGCAGGGCCTTGTTTTCCCTAATTATTTCGCAGATTTTCATGGTTTTGCATGTGTGGTTGATGAATTAGGTTTTCATGACATTGCAGCCGATGGACCAGAATAAATTGGAAGCAGATTCTGAGGCAAAAGGGGTGAGATTTATCTTTTATTTTCTTGAAATTGATTGTATGTTGGATATTCATCCTTGTTATGCAGATAAAAAAAAAAAAACATTGTAAAAATATGCTATTACCATTTGACCTTTTGATTGCATAGATCTTCTTCTCCTTCTATTCTAGAATAAAATTTATAGATTTTTCTTGTTTAACTTTTGTTCTCGAATTTATTATGACTTTTGTTTGTTTACCTGGTGATCATAGGATTGCTGTTTGCTAATTATAATTCTTCAATTTTTGTGGTGAATTGTCTCTAGTTAGAGGACAATTATGTTAAATGGTAAAAATAAAAAGTTGTATTGTTAATTTATTGTTGGTGATGTTTTAGTGGTTAGAATGTTGTTCTGATAGCCCGAGCCCTAGGCACTGCAATTTTTATTATTATTATTATTATTATTGATTATCAATTCATCCACTATGAATCCAAGCCCAGTTATGATCTCGACTGATCGTTATTGTTCATAGTGATCTGTATTTGATAATGTCAAACTTATGAAAAGTTTTCTCCTGTACACTAGATTGTCAGCATGAACTTGTTGTCAGGAAACTTGTTAATTTAGATGGTTAGTAGGTTTTGGTTTTCTATTCCAAAGGTCCATTTATTGGTCTTTTTCTCTCAGAAGAAGTTCTAAGGTTTTACTCCTTTTCTTCTGATTGTAGTATATTGGCTGTAATGCACCTATGTTATTTTTACGTTGTCACTTGTATTCATTTCCTTATTTGAAACATTGACGTCTTTTTCTAGTTTGTTCACAACTTGATATTTACAAATTACCCTGCCTAATCACCAGGAATGCTTTTCTGAATCTGGAGCTAACTTTGGGGCATTAGTATTATTATGTTATTATTTCTCTTTTTGATAGAAACCAATCATGGAGAATAAATGAAAGAATACAAAAGGGGCATACAAAAACAACTGATGTTTCATTGACGAATTTTATTTATATATTTATTGTTTTTTTACTATTCTTCCTCTATCATTTCATCCTTTTCAATTTTTGAGCTGATTTTGTTTCTGGATGCCCACGTGTTTTTTTTGTTTTTTTTAATGCTAAGCTAGACATATTTTTAAATTAATACACTATCCTTTCTCACTGGAGTACTCTTTTTGCAGGATCATTCTTCCAAGAGTAGTCATAAGAGTAATCAGACTGTTGAGAGGTTGGGAAGTCCTCAGCACCAGAAGGTATATTACTTCAGCACCATTTTTAGAAGCCATGGAAATTGAATTGTTGTTGAGAGCCCTGATACATTCATTGTTAAAGTTGTTTCTGAGCTTCTTGGTGCTGTTCCTTGGCTAGAGAGTTTTGTATAATATTTTCCTTCCAGGGTCATGTCTTGCATTCTTATATAATTGACTTATATATTCTGATTGATTTATGTATCTTGTCCAAAAAAAAACTAAGCTTTATTAGCACTTCCTTTGTCATGTTGCAGATTTCAGCTAGATGGGTCCCGGATGAAGCATGCAGGCCTTTAATTGATGAAGCACCTGTATTTTATCCTACTGTTGAGGTAATATTGTTTATTAGAAAAATTATTGCCAGCTTCTTCTTCTTCTTTTTATTTATTTATTACTTTTTTAATGTTTGTATCTGGGACATTATAGCTGTCTTTGTGTTTCTCTTTTACAAACTCGTCGTTTTCCACTTTTAATATTCATTAGGAATTTGAAGATACACTTGGGTACATAGCTAAGATTCGTCCTCAAGCTGAATCTTATGGTATATGCCGGATTGTCCCTCCATCTTCTTGGAATCCACGATGTGTTCTTAAGGAGAAATGTATGTGGGAAAATGCCATGTTTTCTACTCGTATTCAGCAAGTCGATTTGCTACAAAATAGGGAGCCCATGAAAAAGAAAAGTAGAGGCCGAAAACGCAAGCGAAGGAAGCACTCAAAAGCAGGGACATCAGCTAAAAGCACCAATCTTGGTGTAGAAGCAAACGTTACTTCTGAGTCTGATGAAAAATTTGGATTCAATTCTGGGTCAGACTTCACTCTCAAAGATTTCCAGGCGTATGCAGACTATTTTAAGGAATGTTATTTTGGAATTAAGAAGGCTCAAGGGGATTTAAATTTTGATATTGCATCTAGTAAGAAACAGGAGCCTTCTGTGGAGGATATAGAGGGTGAATACTGGCGGATAGTTGAAAAATCTACCGATGATGTTGAGGTATAGAATTATTGTCTTATACTAGTTTCTATAATTATTTAATGTTTGCACATAAAATGAGTACGCTGTTTTATTATGCCATGTTGCAGGTTTACTATGGAGCTGATATAGAATCAGCAACATTTTGCAGTGGCTTTCCCAAGGCCTCATCCCTGGTAACTGAAGGAAATTCAGATCCATATGTAAAGTCGGGTTGGAATCTTAATAACTTCCCTCGCTTGCCAGGCTCTGTTCTGTGCTTTGAGGAAAGTGATATATCTGGAGTTCTAGTGCCATGGCTCTATGTTGGAATGTGCTTTTCCTCATTTTGTTGGGTAAGTTTATCTCCGTTTGTTAAGGAGAGCAGAGACCTCTCACCCTCAGCTTTTCTTTCGTAATTATTTTTGTTGAATGAAATTTCTTGTCAAAAGAAATTGCCGTCCTTCACTTCTCTCTATAGGTTTCTTATTCCTAAAATTTCCTATCCATCTGGTCTTCGATTAACTTTTGAATATGTCAACATTAGAAAAAAATATAACCATTAATTTGTTAATAACTGAAAATGACAGCTGTCTTTGTATCCGCTGTCACCTTATTTAGTAGCTTTAAGAAGCATGGATATAGATACGAGACATTGATTCAACACAGAAACTGACATGGTGACTTGCCATTTTTTTAAAATCTTGAACACAGACACGATAAGGAGACATCTATTGAAATATACATTTTGTTTTATGAAATATATCACTTTATACAAGGGTATATCCGAAGTCAATACATTTATGCATTTATGTGCTTAAAACATGAGTTTGATGTATTTCACTCTCAAAATTTATTTAAAACCAAGTTTTCAATATGCATCTAACAACTGTTGAACTTATGTTGACTTTGTAGAACTAGTGTCTAATACATCTCTTGTGTTAACAATTGTTCAATGTGTCCAACAAGTGTCGGAATATCCAATTGTCCAACACATGTTGGACACAAACATGCTAACTTAACTAAAGTGTATGTGTTTCTTAGTCTTGGTCTTAACTATTTAGTAGCTAAGGACCCCTCTAAGGGAGGCGCAGAAATAGGAGATGTTTTACGTTGTTGCAAGAATTCTGATTCCTGTGCTTCTGAAAAATTGGGTTAATGTATCTTTCCTTTCAATAGGCTTATTATTATTATTATTATTATTATTATTTATTTATTTTTTTTTTTTTTCATAAACTATTCCTAATAACCAAGTGCTTTGCACTTGGATCAAATGTATCTCACTCTGCAATGGTGAAACAGAAAACAAGGACACTGAAAAATTTAATGCCTCATAGTTCTTTTTTATCTTTGACATTAGAAGAATCTGAAGATTATAGAAGTACGTATGGTTGTGATGGAAGGAAGCCATACAGCTTTTTGCATGTTTATCAATTTCATCTGTTTCATCTATCTCTCTTTTGTAATAAAATGGATATTGACATTTAGCTTAGATGATTTTTGGGTCTTGGAAAATTCTGACTTGGTCTGTAGATTATTTAGTTATATGCCGACTGTGTATGAAAGATTTACATTTTATTATTCTCTTCTCAAAAGTCATTCCAGGCTTTTTGTTGTGATTTTTTGCAGCATGTTGAAGACCACCATCTTTACTCTTTAAACTATATGCACTGGGGAGATCCAAAAGTATGGTATGGAGTTCCTGGAAGCCACGCATCTTCTTTAGAAGCTGCGATGAAAAAACATTTGCCTGATTTGTTTGCGGAACAGCCAGATTTACTTCATGAATTGGTAATTTGATCGATTTATTGTTTTCTAATCGTGCTAGAATGAACGTGACAAACATGAACATTTCACCTTAGTTCTGAGTTACAAATGTGTTGTTTTACATTGTCTTTCAAATAGTTCATATGCTAAGGACATTTTCTACCAACAATAGAATAATGGACTCTTGTACATACCTAGTCCAATTCACTGGATGGTTGGGGACCCCTGCTGTAACTCCAGTGTACCTTTTACTGCACCTTTTAAATACCATCCTATATGTTTCAGCCTTCTATTTTGATGTGGTCAACTGGTGTTGTAAACTTTCTTGCTGATCTTGTCAACTTAGAAGTCATTATGCGTACCATTATCAAGTTGCATTCTCTCTGTCTCTCCTCTCCCTTATCTTACAAGCTCTTTTAAGAATTATGACTTTTTTCTTGCAACAGGTCACTCAATTATCTCCTTCAGTACTCAAATCTGAAGGAGTACCTGTGTACCGAGTGGTCCAAAATTCCAGGGAGTTTGTTCTTACCTTTCCAAGGGCATATCATGCAGGATTTAATTGTGGTTTCAACTGCGCTGAGGCTGTCAATGTGGCACCGGTTGACTGGCTGGTTCATGGGCAAAATGCTGTAGAACTTTATAGTGCTCAACGACATAGAACATCACTTTCACATGATAAATTGTTATTTGGTTCGGCCCGGGAAGCTGCCCAAGCCCTTTGGGAGATATTAGTTCTAGAAAAGAAAACTCCAAGTAATCTAAATTGGAAAAGTGTCTGTGGAATAGATGGAGATCTTACAAAAGTGATCAAGGTAAACCTTTCTTTCTCTTCCTCCCAATATCCTCTGTTTGCATTTGCATTTGCATTTGCATAGTCTATATGAATGTGGCACTGAGTACGCTGTATGGCTTGATAATTAATTCGTGTTGTACTATAAAACTGATGTTATCATGTCAATATTCACAGACAAGAGTGAAGATGGAGGAGGAAAGAATGAGTTGCCTTCCAACTAATATGAAGTTGCAAAAGATGGAAAGTGAGATTGATTGCAAAAGTGAAAGAGAGTGTTATGCCTGCTTCTATGACTTACATCTCTCTTCAACCTCGTGCAAGTGTTCCCCCGATCGGTTCTCATGCCTTAAGCATGCTAGTAACTTTTGCTCGTGTCAACTAGATGACAGGTGTGTGCTCTTTCGCTACAGTATAAATGAGCTGCACACACTTGTCAGAGCATTAGAAGGGGGATTAGATGCCATTAAAGAATGGGCCTCAAGATACTGTAAAATGAAAAAGGACAATGAATTTATACCTAAGGTGGAGTTGGACAGCGGATTAAATGAAAAACCATCTTGGTCCCCAGAAATAACAGATAAACTAAAAAGAACAGACGTCCCATGCAGTTCATCTAGCCATGCTTCTTCAGAAGTAGTGCAGTCAGAGTCTCATCGCGGATCACTTAGCCTTAATAATTCCCACCTTAGTTCAGATAGTCAGAATGACATTGTAAATAGTGAAGTTGTGGCAATAAATAAAGGCAAGAAGGTGGGGCAGGAGTGCTGCATTGATTTGAACGTTGACATAATTTCTGACGAGAATGGTAATTGTGGGCCCCACAAATCTGATAACAAGATAATCGTTGATTTGGAGGAAACTTACCCTTCGGTGTTTGAAGAAAAATACATTTGTAAAGCAACACAAGAATCAGAGTTGATGGATCTAGACACTGATCATGTAAGCACTCCTCCGGTTAATGATTACTCTTCAAGTGTAAAAGATGATGTGAGAATATGTGGATCTAATGTCAGTAAGTTGTTTGGAGTTGATCTTTCGCAGTCGCAGTCAGAATTTCCATCCAACAATTACTCAAAAGTAGAAACTTTAAAACACTTGGATAAAAGCATACCATCTCCATCTTTGCCAAATTCTCCTTGGAAATTGGTTCCTTTTGTTGAACCTATAAATATTGGAACCATTATGTTTGGAAGACCTTGGCACTGCAAGAAGGCCATATTTCCGAAAGGTATTACATAAATTATTCAACACAGCACCACATGATTAGCTTTAATTTCCTAATACAGAGGGTCCCCTTTTTTATTATTGTTTTTTATGACTTCTTCAGGTTTTAAAAGCCGAGTTAAATTCTTTAGTGTGCTTAATCCCACTAGTATCGTTACCTACACATCAGAAGTTCTTGATGCTGGGCTCCTGGGACCTCTATTCAAGGTGAGTCACCTCCTCTGCTCCTACAATTTCATGTTTCCAGATTATTTTCATAGTTCTGTTTTCCTTGAAATGTCAAAAGCCTGGCGTTTCCGCTTGTGTGTCTCCGGTTTCATGCTGAAGTGTTCGGGAGGGACAGAAATTTCACTTGTTTTTTTATATGCTTATTCTTTCATGCTAGTAAAAAAGAGAGAGATTTGTTCAGCAGAACCTATAATTTTCTCTATTTAGTAGAGCGTTTATCTTATTATTCATTCTGTTTTCTTAAAAAACTAGCATTGTAGCTTTTGCAGGACAGTCTCATTTAGAGAGTTATAAGGAAATTGCTTATGTATTAATTGTTCGTTGTGTGGAATTATATTCAGGTGACCTTGGAAGAATCTCCCGGTGAAAACTTCACGAATGTCTCGGCAACCAAATGCTGGGACATGGTAGTACAGAGAATAAACCGAGAAATTGAAAGACAGAACCTTAGATTGGGAGGAACACTTCCTTTGCAGCTTTTGAAGGAAGTTAATGGACTTGAAATGTTTGGATTTCTTTCACCTGATGTTATTCAGGTAGGACCTTGCTTAAAATAGCTTCTATCAAATTAATTTTTTATTTGATGTCAGTCCCTTCTTGGTTCATTGAAATATCGATGCGCCCATGGTTTTGACATTGTTTTCATTCTCTGTTAATGATTTGTTTCTAATTTCTTATTTCAGGCTATCGAGGCTCTTGATCCTAAACACCAGTGTATGGAGTATTGGAACCACCGCCGGTGGCAGCAGCAGCAGCACGCAATACCTGCAAATTCAGGTGACAACACTTACTGCGAAAGTTCTGCTTTAAGATTGAATTTCTCTTGGGGCGAAACAAGTGCAACTACTTTTGATATCAATAGGGAAGAGGATGAAACTGTCACTCCAACTATAGGAATGGAAGGGCATCATCAAAATGAAGAACAAGTTCGGTCCGTATTAAAGGGGCTGTTAAACAAAGCAAGTCCTGAAGAATTGAGCGTGCTGCGGCGCATATTCTCCACAGATTTGCAATCTAATGAATTGAGAGCAGAATTTGCAGTGCTGATCAAAGAGAAACAGGAAAAGTGTAGATAGTTAAAGTAAAAGATATAGGAGCCATCATTCTTTCTAATTCAAGCTTTTATTAGCTCTTTCTCGGTCATTTATCAAGTCTATTCTCTCTAACGATTCATAATTGGAACGGGAGGTCCTATTCCTAGCTTAGACTTTGTGCACAAGTTTAAATTATTCTGCTGGCTTTTTAGCTAGCTGTCTTAGATTTTTTGCTGTTTGACAGACTCAGCTCCATCGACAATGATTACGATCGATCTCTCGTCGTAGGAAATTCTGCTAATTTTGCTGACTATATATATGTCTAATTGTCAGTCTTACTCTTACAGTTCCATTTACCATAGGCCAGAGCTTGTATTTCTCTCTTTTGATTCAAACTCAGCTGATTCTGTAACAAGAGCACTTACTGCAGCTAGTGGTAGATTCATGAGTCTGGTTGCCGACCAATATTCTTTTATTTAACAAAAATCTGCTAGATGTGAATGTATACATTTGACCAGTTTATTCAAAATTTTACCTTTTAAATTTTCTTTAATTCTAATGTACTATACAGACTACTAGGATATAAGTCAAACACTTCCATTGAGCATATTCTTTTCACTTTTAACTTGAGCTAAATACTAGCCTTTTTAGGGCTCATTTGAAATGAGCGAACCACCGTATCTTTGACGAGAGAAATGACATTCGTCTCTTTTTTTATCATATGTATACATCGCTTAAATGGTGTAAATTTACTTCATTCTTTTGTGACTATGACCTTACGTCTCTTATATCATATTGGAATGGCAATATGCAACTCCACAGTTTTGTAATTTCATACAATCAATGAATTATGTTCGGATGTTTCCCGTAAAGAAAAAAAGGAAAGAAAAAAAAAAAAAAAAGAAAAAGAAAACTTGAGCTAAAAACAGTGCCATAACAATGGTGTCATTTTAACTACCATCCATGGGGTTCATGTATTGAATCTTTGTTGAAAGTTTTTGTATTCAACTTTAAAGGACTTGTGTATTAAGGAAACTAAAAAGCAACAAGAATTTCATTTGGAAGAAAAGCGTAAAGTGAATTACAAACATTCTCTGCTTAAGCTGGCTGATTGTAAGAGTGATTTTGAAAATCAAAGTGATTTCAAATCTTTTTTTTTTTTTTTTTTTTTTTTTTTTTTTTTTTTTACTTACTTACTTAAAAGAATCATTTTGGACTAAAATTGTTGGGTTTTGTAATATTTCTATGCACAATTAAATTACTTATTTATCTTTGTCATATTTTAATTTTCAATTAACAAATTAGGGCCAAAAGTCGATGTTTATTAATATTATTAATATTCTTTTAACTTTTTTTTTCCTTTTTGGGTTACCATCCAAACACAAAATTTAAGTCCATTCATCTCAAATCTTTTTAATTCCAAACAAAGTAAAAAAAATAAAAAATAAAAAATAAAAGAATAATTAAATGATCTCTCGAATTTAAAATCATTTCTTGAACTTTCTTGAATCCAAATGGAGTATGTTGTCCCTAACTTTTTTTACTATTTATATTGTCTCTTGTCAACTATTATACCATAAACATGTCAAAATGAGTATGGTTCAACGACATAAAATTGTACTATTGACCTCGAGGTTAAATATTTGATTCTCCTACATCACATATTATATATATATAAAATAATAATAATAACAATAAACATAAACATATCATATAAATACAATTTGGTTTTAGTGTGAGTTAACTTGCCTTTGCCTAGACTGTACTTGAATATTGTTCTTTAACTAAATCAAGAGGCATATAACATACTTCTTCTTATATGCCTTTCTACAATACTTTTGTCAAAAACATATTATGATTGAAAATATTAATAAAATAAAATTATTATAAATGAAAAGAATATCAAACTATTTACAAATATAAAAAAAATTTACTGTCTATCGACTCCATAATTTAATGATCATGATCAAAATCTTTTTTAAGAGTTAAAGGAAAAAGCCTTACCACATGCCAGCCAAACCAAAAGTTGACTATTCATCAATATTTTAGCTTTTAAATATAAATTTTCTTCCTACACTACACTCAGTTACCATCAATCAATATTTTTGTTTGCATAGTTCTACCATTGTGAGTTAAAGAATTGAACCATCGACCTTTGAAGTGATAATTGATGTATACATTGAACTTGACATCACTAACTAAATCAGATATATCTAACACCTAACAAACAACACACTTTAAATAAAAGATTTGTCAACTCTAATTTTCTAATTAGGGTTGAAATTTAACAAAAATTTTGATAATCTAGGATGCAATGATGGGGATGCAATTCCTAACCTACCTACCCAATTGCCCTATTTTTGACCAGGTAGAGATGACTTATGGTGGTGAATGAAACCAACTTTTGACTAGCTTGTGCAAGGTTGACCTAGCCTCTTCTTCAAAGTCAAGTCCTTGACTAGTGATAAACTACTCCAAAATATGACCTTATAAACATTCTTACGTCTTAACACTAAAGAAACATCCTCCAAGAAAACCCATCAACGGTGTTTTGAGCTAAAAGAAACCTAACAGTAATTCTGTGCAACCAGCCTTGATTATCTCCTAACATGTTCTACACATGAAAATCTCCTTGAGCTCTCATAAACTAGTTGATGCATAGCTTGGCAGTTGGCACTCTCTACCACCTAAATTAGCAACGATCTCGATCTAAGCACGTACCCATCCAAAACACCTTGCCTATAAATCCACCACATGGTGTAATCATCTACCATCTTGTATATCCATTCCCTTTTCTCCATGGACAATCTAGCTTTTCACATGTTATTATCTCATAAGGTGTGTTAAATCAGCGATTGACCCAAAAGCTTAAGTGGTTGGGTCAATCAACAATTTAACATAGTATCAGGGTAGGTGGTCCAGCCATCCAGGAGGTCTTAAATTCAAAATCCTGCAATGTTATAGCCCTAAGAGCATGCATATTATTAGGTTATTCCCATGATCATAAGAAGCTCTAGTACACTAGTCACACTGAGGGCCAACTTTAAAAGACCACAAATTTGCAGTGTGCAACTAGTTTTGACCTACCATGGTGTCATGAGGGGAGCAAATCTAACAACCAACCACCTTGTGCAAGGAAGATCCGAAGAGGATGTAACTGTCACTCCAACTATAGGAATGGTTCCCTTCTTCATATTCGAGTTCTTGGCTAGTGACAGATTCAAGTTAAACATGGTCTGCATTTTGAATCATGGACTGTTTTCAAGTATAAAAGACCTTAGTTACTCTGGATCCTAAAAATTGAAAAACAACTTCAAAGAATTAAGGAACGGAATTACCGTCTGTTAGAGCCGATACCCTTAAATTAACTTCAGTATCAGCAATAGTGTGTCCGGAGGAGCCAAAAGCGTTTCCTAGGAACATCCACATGTAAGTTATAACTTCTTATACCTCTGCGATTAAGGCAGAAAAGCAAGCATGGGCCTTTGACTGTTCAGTGTTGAGTTGCTTGATCGCTAAATAACGCCATTCTTTTCAGTCTTCTCTTCAAATGATCTCATCTGCGAACTAATAAGAGGAACGGGAATATTTCTACTTATTTCTAGGTACAGATAGCAATAGACGAAGGGAAAATCAGAACTGAATGTAGTCATTCTCTTCTCCATGTTTTTATATTATGTACACAAGCCCCAAAGGCTAAGGTAAACAAATGGCAAATCAAAACTCCCATTTGTAGAATAGCTTTCATTTTCTTTTCTAAAAATATTCACGCACGGTATAAATTTTTCACACAAATTTCTTAGAAAGTAATTACACTCTATAATTGCAAGACGAAACCATTATCTTTTAAAACAAAGTTCTAAAAGTATGTAGCCGTTTATGATTTCAATGATCATGTGAGGTCATTTTCATCCAATGGTTCTCCATGCTCTTCTGCTGCATCAGTCTTCAGTGCACTCACATCACCTGTAGGCAGTTTTCTAGCAAGCCTGATAATCTGCAGGAATTTTATTTTAGTCAAAGTAGGTAGAAAAATCACATTCCATGACAACAATAAAAACAAAGCAAAACGAATAATGCTACAAGCTACAATAACTAAATCTAACATTTCTTTACATTATTTCAAGGTGACGTCAGTTGAGCAAATATTAGAAGTCATGAATTGAAATGTGCTGGGGACATTTTAATTCCTATGAATAAAAAGAGTCTCAGAGGAAATGGCTTCAGAGGAACCAAGAAACTTTGAAGTTTCTATAACTTGATGTAGAATTCCATCGGTCATACAAAATCAATTTTGAACCAAAATTTTGGGAAATCCTTCATTGTTGCATTTAGAATTACATGTCACGGTAATGATGCCTTTCACTTGTTTTGAATCCCAAAATGAAACCAGAACTGTAAGGGTAAAAAAATGCTTCGATGGCTGTTTCCTCAATGTCCTTATTTACCATGTTTCAACACAATGTTCCATTTCTTTATTGTCACATTCTCTTCGGCACCTTGGAGTTTCAAAGTTACATTTTCTTTGCACTTCTATCTCTTCCTTTTCAAAATGGGGAATTTTTCCCATGGGAACTAAAAGATAATCTGGTTCACCGGTTGTAATTAACAAACAACTTTCACAATCAACTTTTTACATCAATTGAAATGCAAAAACACAATGGAAGAAAACATTTACCACATGATCAAGATGAGAAATAGTGCTTGACTGAGCCACCCGCTTGATTTCCTCAACATCACCTTCCATATAAGCAGATATTAGCTTACTGGCAGCACGGTATTGGTCAGTTCTCAAAAAAGCATCAACTCTGCAAAGAGGAAATAATAGAATTTCAACCCACAAGTACTTGTTTAGGATGTCGTGAGATATAAAATATTAAATGGAACAACAATTTTCTCTTTTCAAAATAATGTATATTTTCACTAAAGATTAAAGAATTATCCGTCACCAGTTCTATCTTGGATAAGGAAAGCCTATTTGATCTCTCGGCAGCTTAAATATTCCTACTAATTGTCTAAGTCAAAAGAAAGAACAATTCAAAATAACACCTGGCCCATGTCTTGTAGGGAAGGGAGAAGAGTGCAAAACATTGTGCAGATGGTTATCAGAGAGTTATCCTCCATTAGCTTGTTTCCTTAGATTGGGGAAAGGTAAATTTGGCTACCCTGCTGCTTTTATATATTTTGTTGATTTGCTATATTTGTTGTATTTTTATTTTATTTTTTCCTTATTTGTAATTGGGTATTTCTTCTATTTAAGAAACTCTTTTCTTATATGAGAAATAAGAGAAAATAATATTTTTTAGCATGGTATCAAAGTAGCAAATGATTTGAAACTCTTAAATCCTAATTTTCTGAAAACCTAAAAAACCCTAGATTTACTGCCTGCCGCCAAAGATCGATCATCGCCATTCGTTTGCCGCCTCTGCTGCCGGCCATTCGAAACTCCGCTGGATGTGGCATCTTAGTCGCCCGTTGATCACATCTCCGCCGGACATAGCCTAGCCGCGCGTTTCACATCCCAGCCGCTCAATTGGTCGCGTTTTTGGGTATCAACGCTCATGTCCCCACGCCCCGCCAACTGACCTCGTCTGTATCGCCATCCACCCTTTTCCATTTATCACTACCTTCCGCCGGTGTCTCCACTATTTAGCCGCCCATCAACATACCTTTAATGCTAATGTTGTTGACTCCAGCCCATTTAATAAAGAGCAAATTGATCAAATTCAAAAGCTGCTAAAGACCAATTCATCATCTAGTAATCCTAGTGTTTCCTTGGAGCAATTAGGTACTCGTCCTCAAGCTCTCTCTTGTCTCAATTCATCTCCATGGATTATAGATTTCAGAGCCACTGATCATATAGGTTCCTCTTGTTTATTTGAATCATATTTTAGCAATGAAAAAATCCGCATTGTTGATGGTAGCTTCACCTCCATTACAGGAAAAGGAACTATTGTGATACTCAACTAACCTCCTTGTGGAAGTTGAAAAGAGACTTATGGAGTTAGGGAGAAATGGAAGAAACTTTTACGTGAAAAGTTGACACAAACCTATGGAGTTAGAATTTTGAGGTTTTAAGGGGGCTAGGCGTTGAGCATAACCTTGGGAAAGAAAAAGTGTTTGTCCAAGTTTGAGTTTTGAAGAGAGAATTGGTCATAGAAGTGTTTGGGAGAAAACTACGCTATAAGGTCTTGGACGCATGGTTGGTATCTCGGGGAACTTTTGGCTAAGTGTTGGACGACTTATGATAGTTGAAAAGTGACATTTAGGCCAAAGGGTGAAGGTTAGCGCATAGATTGTAAGTTAGTAAGATTTTGGCCAAGTGTTGAGCAACCTATCTTAGTTAAAGGAAAAACACTTAGGCCAAGGTGCAGGCATAAAGAGTTGGACACATGGTGTGGCTAACAAGGTGAAAATTTGGCTAGGTACAAGAGGCCTTGAACGCATGGTACTGTGGAACAAGGAGAGTTGGACGCACGTCTCATTAGGAAGGAAAATTTGGTTAAGTGTCGATTGATTCATATTGGTTAAAAGGTAGCAAAGGAAACATACCTCAACAAAACACAAGTTGAACGCATGGCAAGGGTTAGTTGGACACATAGTTGGGTTAACCCGAGCCTAGATAGACACATGAAAAGTCTTGAAAAAGGCTTAGGTAAGCATCCAAAAAGGTGAAAGGTAAGAAGGAGGTGGCTAACTCCGAGTTGAGCACTTCAAAAGGTGAAGTGTCAACATAGCATGAATTTGACTAAGTGTCTAAGTAGGTGGTGTTGAGCCATGAGGAGAGTTTCACAATAGTTGGACACTTAGACAATTCTGAAGAAGGAGTTGGCAACATGCATGTAAAAGTCATACATGGTAAAGACACTTAAGAATAGATGGGTGTTGAACTTAGGAGAGTTGTTGGATGACAAGGACAATATCCCAAGCCTATAAACAGAACTTGAAACGAAGGAAGTTCACACAATTCATCTTAACACGAAAGTTCATCAAGAGAGAGGACTTAAGGGAAGAAAAAACTAGAGTTGAGGTTTGAGTAGATAACCTCGTTATGATGTGTTATGTTTGAATTATTTGACATGCTCAAGGGTCGTGAGGAACCCTATGCTTATATTTATTGTCACCACTCACTGGGCTTCTAGCTCACTCGTTCCTTAATGTTTTTCTTCTCAAGTAGCAAAAGAGTCCTTGTTGCCGCGTGAAGTCAAGGTCTACCACAGGATAGTTTATTCTTTAGTAGATAGTCTTAAAACTCAGGATACATTGTAATCTTCCTCAAAGATTTGTCTAAATGTTTTTATAGTTGAAATATAAATACATGTGAACTTGTTAAAAATGATCAAGGGTTGTTATCTAGGAATGCTAGAGGTTGGGCAGTAAGTGTCACAAAAGGGTGATGTTCGCTGTCTTCATGCTCTTTTTCAGTTTAAAGAGGTTAATCCAGAAGGGGGTGTGACAACTATTCCTTTGACTACAAATCTAATGTTACGTTTTGTCCTTCATGTTCCAAAATTAGCTTGCAATTTGTTATCGATTAGTCAAATTTCTAAGGATGATAACTGTCATGTTACCTTCTGTAAAACTCATTGTATCTTTCAGGATCATGACTCGAGGAAGACGATTGGACGTGCTAAGATGATTGATGGTCTCTATTACTTTGATGAAATGTCAGCTAGTCATAAAAAAGTTTTGGGCTAGAGTAGTGTTTGTTCTCCTTCTATCAAAAAAACTATAATGATGTGGCATCATAGATTAGGGCATCCAAATTTCTTCTACTTAAAGTATTTGTTTCCTGATTTATTTAAAGGATTTGATTGTCCAATTTTTCAATGTGAAAGTTGCATTTTTGCCAAACATCATCAATCCACTTATTTGCCTAAACCTTACAAGGCTTCATCACCTTTTTTCCTTAATTCATACCGATGTTTGGGATCCGTCTAAAATTTTGACTCGTACTGGTAAGCGTTGGTTTGTTATCTTTATAGATGATCACACTCGTTTTTGGCTATATTTGTTAACAAAAAAGTCAGAGGTAAAAGAGCTTTTTGTTCGGTTTTACAATATGTTCAAGACTCAATTTCAAACTAAAATTCCCATTCTTCACTCTGATAATGGCATTGAATATTTCAACGAACAATTTAACCACCTTTCTGCAAGATAAAGGTATTTTTCATCAAGCTACGTATTGGAACACCCCTCAGCATAATGGTATTGCTAAGCGAAAAAATAGACACTTACTTGAAGTTGTTAATGTTCTCATGTTCCAAAATATTTATGGGGTGATGCAATCCTTATAGCTACATCCTGATCGATCGAATGTCGTCTAAGGTATTGGATTTTAAAGCTCCTCTGAACCACTTCAAAAAGTTTTTCCCTACTGTCCAATTGTTCTTTGATTTACCAATAAAACTATTTGGGTGTACTCTATTTGGGTGTACTCTATTTGGGTGTCCTGCTTATGTTCATACTCCTACTATTTCTCAAACTAAACTTGATCCTCGAGCCATTAAATGCATTTTTGTAAGCTATGTCTCTTATAAGAAAGCTTACAAGTGTGGAAAGTTCTTTAGGGGGAGAAATACTACAAATTGACTCGACAAGTCAAAATCCTGAACTTCAGGTTTATACTAGGAGAAACTTGACACAAAGGGATCGAGATCAGACAATTGACTTATCACATGACCAATTTAATGCTTTGATGAATGATTTTGAAGATCCAAGTATTAGACACTCTACTCCTGTTTCTCCAAGTTTTTCATCACCTCATAATACTTTACCTAATGTCTCTAATCTTGATATTCCAATTGCCCATAGAAAAGGTACCCAAAAATGTACCAAATATCCCATTGCAAACTATCTTTCTTATTATAGATTGTCTGACTATCATAAAGCCTTCAAATTCAAAATAACTAACCTATTTGTTCCAAGGAATATACAGGAGGACCTAAATGATTTGAATTGGAAATTAGCAGTGGTGGAAGAAATGAATACACTGAAAAAAATTGCACATGGGACATAGTTGAACTACCAAAAGATAAGAAAACAGTGGAATGCAAATGGGTTTCACTGTAAATTTTTTTTTTTTTTTTTGAAAAGGAAACAGTCTCTTTCATTGATGAAATGAAATGAGACGGAGCTCGTTTTACAATAATTTAAACGTCCATACATAGATGCAAATGGGTGTTCACTGTAAAATATAACGCTAATGGTAGTATTGAAAGGTACAAGGCCAGATTGGTTGCCAAGGGGTTTACTCAAACCTATGGTCCTATGGAATTGATTATCAAGAAACATTTGCTCCAATTGCTAAAATTAATTCTATTAGAATTTTGTTGTCTATTGCAATTAACTTTGATTGGCCTCTTTATCAACTTGATGATAAAAATGTCTTTCTCAATGGGGATCTTGAAGAAGAGGTATTTATGGACTTGCCACCTAGTTTTGAGGTGGATCTCGGGGTTAACAAAGTGTGCAAGTTAAAGAAATCATTATACGGTCTTAAACAATCTCCTAGAGCATCGTTTAACCATTTTGGAAAGGCAATCACGAGCTATGGATTCAGTCAAAGTCAAGCTTATCATACTATGTTCTATAAACATACTGGAAATGGCAAGGTTGTTGTTTTGATAATGTATGTTGATGATATCATACTTACAGATAATGATGAGACAAGTTTGAATATCTTAAAGAAAAAACTAGCTAATGATTTCTAAATCTAAGACCTGGGAACCTTAAAGTTTTTCCTAGGCATGGAGTTTGCCAGATTCAAAAGTGGCATTCTTGTTAACCAAGGAAGTATATTCTTCACCTACTGAACGAGATAGGTTTACTTGGTTGCAAGATAGCAGAAACTCCCATTTAGCAGAATATAAAATCGGTAGTTGCAACTGAAAAAAAGGTAAAAGAAAAGAAAAGAACTACAGACTTGTGGGGAGACTCATATACCTCTCTCACACACATCCTGACATCGCTTTTGAAGTTAGTATGGTAAGCCAATTTATGCATGCTTCTGGGGCAGTTCACTTTGAAGCATTTTATAGAATCTTGAGATATTTGAAAGGTACTCCAGGAAAAGGTATATTGTTGAAGAAGCATGATCACCTACATGTTGAGGTTTACACTGATGCTGATTGGGCAGGTAGCACGACTGATAGAAGATCCATTTCGGGTTATTGCTCCTTTGTTGAAGGAAATCTAGTTACTTGGCGAAGTAAAAAACAAAGTGTGGTTGCAAGAAGTAGTGCTGGAGCAGAATTTAGGGCACTAGCCCATGGTATTTGTGAGGCCATATGGATAAAAAGACTATTAGAAGAAATAAAATTCTCTCAAACAATGCCCATGCATATTTATTGTGATAACAAGTTAGCAATTTCCATTGTCTGGTCCAGTCCTTCATGATAGGACGAAACATATTGAAGTTGATAAACACTTCATAAAGGATAAGATTGATGTAGGAATAATATGCATTCCCTAACTTCACTCCCTGATCCTTAGGTTTTTACACTTCTGTTTCTAATTTTGTATATTGGGCTATTGTCTCAATTCATTATATCAATGAGAGAGATTTGTTACCTTCTAAACGGAAAAATATGCATTCCCTAACTTTCGACAACAGAGCAAATTGCAAATGTGTAAACTAAAGGCCTTCCAAAGTGGAAATTCAACAACTTGATTGACAAGCTGGCCATGATTGATTTCTTCAAACCAGCTTAAGGAGGAGTGTTGATTATTTCTTTTTTTGTTAATATCTTCATTGTTATATTTGCTGTATTTTTATTTTTATTTTCTCCTTATTTGTAATAGGGTATTTCTTCTATTTAAGAAACTCCTTTCTTCTATGAGAAATAAGAGAAAATAATATTTTTCAGCATATTTAATATTGATCTAAGACAGAAAAAATGCACATATGTGGATCAGATTTATCTGACTAAATCTCATTAGATGTGCGGTTAATTTACACAAAGTAAAGAAAGAGGAAGGCATATATATGCGTCTGATTTAGTCAAAGTAAAGACGACCCTCGGTTAATTTACACAAAGTAAAGAAAGAGGAAGGCATATATATGCGTCTGATTTAGTCAAAGTAAAGACGACCCTCTTAGCCTCCTTCCCCTTTACTTTGCCCAACACTCCTGATTACTTTGTTTGTCCCGTACTAAGTTTACACAACAGACATTTATCATTTCCTGGACTTGATTGATGTTGGGATAGGCAAAATATCTCTTATTGTACAACTAGAAAATAATATAATCGAGATAAAAACCAATGCAGACACTTCTTACTTTCAAAGATCTCATTTTGAACTTAAGTATATAGTTATCAGCGTATAGAAAACTATTAAAAGTGGATCCCATTTACAATTCTTTTTACAGGTGAATCTAAATCTGGCAAATAATTGAGTACCCAAGGCTAACTGGAGAATGACCAACCTTGACTCTAATCAAGTAATACAAAGAATGAAAGACCAGGAAACAGATGAAAAGATAACCATGGCATAGTTCAGAATTTGTACTCACTGTGAACAGTCATTGTAGCACTTCTCAGCTTGTTTGAAGTCATGAGCGTAAAGGTAAACAATGATGGCACTAAGATATGCCTGGAATTAATAAATATGTTACTCGCAAATTACAATAAATTTCATTTGTAGATAGAAATTAGCAGCACATCAATGCAGTTTTAACTCTTTCAACTAGTGATCACTCTCTTTGTATGAACTTTTCATTGATTAATAAAAAGAAACAGAACAAATTTTGAACTTCCATTTATGTCAATTGGAAAGTCTGTTCAAACCTCATTGACTACTGTAAATTAGACCATAAATGCAACATCAGTAAATCTAAAAATCATCAATATGATAGAAAGATGTTCTTCCAGGCAACTCAGTTAACATGCTTGTTTCAGTGATAAGGGAAAGATCATAGCAAATTCATATAAGAAAAGTCAAAAAGTAGATAAGTCCCACCTTGCCCTGGCTATGGACAGCATTGCATTTATCGGCTGCCAAACCCCATCGCAACAGCAACTCTGCAGCATCAGAATATCTACATGGAAAAAGACAGTACTTCTTGTCAGAAATTAACCTCCTATGTATGCGCAAAAGGAAGCTCATATACGACCTAAGATTTACTGAGTATTATGAATACATTAACACTTCAACATTATCTCTAAAGAGGGCAATATCTTCTAATAAGATGTTATAGCCCAACAAAGCACAAGAGAAGCCTATACCCAATTAATTGGCTAAAAGAAACAGATAATTGCATCAAATGAGAAACAGATGGGCTGAACTTGAAAACAATTGAGGATATAGTGATATGAGAGATTCAAATTTCATATTTATACTTCAAAAGGTTTAAGGTGCTATTGCTCATAATACAGAGAGAGCATCTGCCTAAAAAATATAGTAGTCCTTTTGTCCATAATATGCGCAACAAAACAATAGAACCCAAACTCTTCTAGACAGAGGACTTATTTACTTCAAATTGAATGGAGTGGGGCCTAGGATCCAAGGGACAAGTTTAGCCATCACTTTTACTACAACCTTTTTGTATTTTCAACAGTGCATGGGTAAAAAGGTTTCATTGTGAAATAGCTAATAGTGAGATCGTGAAATAATTCAATGCTTAAAAGCTTTTGATTAAGGCAGTTTCAAAAACTTACTTCTCTAGTTTTACAAAAACACTTGTGGCATCACGATATAAATCAAAGGCCATTTGTTCTCTGCCATCCTCTTCCAGAAGTGTACAGGCATCAGTGTATAATGTGATAGCTTCATCTGGCTTGCCATCTTCCAAAGCACTGTAAGGAGATATACAATTAAAATGTTCAAGGGCATTTATGAAAAGATATACTTGTATCAACTTGTATGTTTCTAAAATATATAAGCAGTGACATATTCCCTTAAGTTACAGTTATGGTTCATCCATCCCAGTGAAGGGAGGATCCAATAGTTCATTGAGGAGCTCATTCATTATTCTTTTTTTTAACCAATGGCTGCTCAACCATGAATGAGCAAAGAAAAGCCAAATGAAACTGTGTATGCAGAAGGACAGTATGCATAAAAGATACGAAGTATGCATAAAAGTTATGGTCAAAGCTATTGAATTTTTTCTTTTTCTTTTTCTTTTTCTTTTTTAAATATGAACAGGAAAGCTATTATGCATGTTGATTATTTCCTTTTTTGTTAATATCTCCATTGTATTTATTGTGTTATATTTGCTGTATTTTTATTTTTATTTTTATTTTTTCCTTATTTGTAACGGGGTATTTCTTCTATTTAAGAAATCCCTTAATTCTATGCAAAATAAGAGAGAAAATAATATTTTTCAGCAATGCAATCGGATGACGGAAAACTACTGCTAGAGAAATTGCAACAGCAAAGAAGTATAAACAACCAAGATTCTTTTCCTTGAAAATTAAGCTTTACTACTACTTAACTTTGTGGAAGTGATGCATCTGGCGTTTCATAGTGAACAAATTTGAGTGTAGCTAAATTATTTTTTATCTAGAACTATCATATGATTTATATCCTTTTGAAGAAATTTGTGGAAAGATATTTCGTTTGCACTTCCCACTTTTTCTCATCTAGTCCGTTGTATTGTGGGGATGGTAAGGATACGTATTTTTAGGAAGAACAGGGGGTGGGGGATAGTCCGCTCTGCTCTACCTTTCCTCATCTTTATCATTTGTCTTCCTTCAAAAATCATCTGATCTCTGATTTCTTGGTCTGGTCCAGAAACATGTCTCTTTCGTTTGGGTTCTGTCAACGTTTGTCCAATAGGGAAACAATGGTGGTTGCCTCTCTTCTTTCTTTATTGTATGAAAGCTCTTTTAGGGTAAGGAGGAGGGATATTCGTGTTTGAAGTCCTAACCCTAGTGAAGGCTTTTCTTCTAAGTCTTTCTTCAGGTCGTTGTTGGATCCCTCCCTGTTAAAGAGTCGGTTTTTTATGTTGTTTGGAGGATTAAGATCTCTAAGAAAATCAGGTTGTTTACTTGACAAGTTTTACTCGGTCGGATGAACACTTTAGACAGGCTTGCTAGGAAGATGACCTCGCTAATAGGGCCTTTCTGTTGTATTCGTTATCGGAAAGCGGAGGAAGAACTGGTCCATCTCCTTCAAGATTGTCAGTATGTGAGGGTTGTGTGGAGTTGCTTCCTACAGGAGTTTGATATTAGGATTGCTGGCCAAAGGGATGTTTTGTGTGATAATCGTGGAGTTCCTCCTCCATCCACCTTTCAAAGAGAAAGACCATTTTTTTGTGGTTTGCTAGGGTGTGTGCGATGTTATGGGCTATTTGGGGGGAGAGGAATAGTAAAGTGTTCAGAGGTAGGGCTAGGGACCTATGTGAGTTTTGGTCCACAGTGAGGTTTCATGTGCCACTTTGGGCTTCGGTCTCGAAACTTTTTTGCAATCATTCCCTTGGCAACATATTACTTAGTTTAAATCCTTCCTTTAGAAGGGGTGTTTTGGTGGGCTTGCTTTTCTGTATGTCCTTGTATTCTTTCATTCTTTTCTCAATGAAAGTTGTTGATTCTATATTAAAAATAAATAATAATAATAATAAATAAATAAAAACCTCAATATTTTCTGGATTGTTTATATATTATTTAATTATGGTAATGTTGTCTACTGCACGAAGCTAACTTACAGCCTTTTTTGGTTCAGAAACAATATAATTAAGAATAAAAGAATACTAAAGAAGAAGAAAAAGAAATCTAGCCTTGAGCACATTGGTTGAATGACGAAAATTATGTGATGTTGCATAAAACATAAACTTACTGAGCACCCTTTGATAAAGCATCAGAAGCAGGTTGAGATCTTCCACACAAAATATACAACTCGGATGCTCTTCTATAAAAGTCAGCAACTTCAGTCAAATTACCAAGTTCCTTTGCAAGAGCACCAGCAGATTCCATATGCTTAGCAGCATCCCAGGGTCTAATTAGTAGTGAAGGACTTAAAGGGAAGACAAGTAAAGAAATAAATGAATGCAGGCCAAAAAAATGGCCATCAACCAGTTCTAGAAATAAGGATACGAGGAGAGCATCTCTTGCCCTTTTGAAGCTTTTTCAAACGCAATCTTTGCTTTCTCATGGTTATTTCGGACCCTATACGCATTCGCTACAGGAAAGATACAGATTCTTATTTTAACTTCTCCAGGGAGGAAAGATCATCAGCAAGCAATGCAAATATCTGCAAGTTTCATGTCCTTGCATCCAATTACAGTGCTTAACTAACTATATGAATAGAAAATAACATACCGGCCTGCTCATAGATGACAGTAGCACTTTTCCAATCAGCACTCCATCTTGTCATACTGAGTTTTGTTCTATAGATTTTACAGAAAATAAAGAAAATGAATACAAATCAAGGAACTTAATCGGTAAGTTCAAACAAAAATCTGACAAAATGAACTACCCATCCGATCCACCCCGAATGTGATACTCGAATTACAAATCAATATTAAGCATGGGTTAAAACCCAACCCACATTCTCATGGGCTTATTGATTCCATTTTTCATTTTCCTTCCCATTTCTGAAAGGTACTTCAAACTAGCAGTTACAGAATCCATAACCAAAGCTGAAAAAAACAAAATCCCAAAAGAGCCTCAAAAGCTCGGCACCGTTCATGGAGTCAATAAGAAGCAAAACGAAGTTCAACGAAGTCAGATGAGAAAGTGAAGAAAATGGTGCAGAGAGCGATGGGTAGAAGAAAACTAACAATTTATCGGCTTTGATCATTAGCTTGTCGGGATCGGAACTAGACATGATTCTTGTTATTGTTCTGCAATTGCTTGTGTTCTTCCTTGTGAGTTTGCTCGATGCCTGATCGAGCTGTACTTCCAACTTCCCTTTACGATTACTCCATTAAACCGAATCGATCCGATAGGTAAGAATCCTTCTCTATCTATCTGTTCTAAATTAGGAACGAATACACCAATAAATTTCCAATAGCTCTATCTAAGTAATTTTATTTTATGTTTCCAGATTTACCGACTTAAAAAAATTATGTGATCTAAAATCTTGCAAAACTTTGGGGTGAACTTAGATTTTGAATTTGAAAAATTTTAAGAGGTAGAATTATATTAAAAAGAATAAAAACATTGATAAATATAATATTTCATGTAATAAATTTAATTATTTTACGGTTTATAGACTACTATTTGTATCTATCGTAATCTATGGCAGATAGATAGTAAAATTTTGCCATATTTGTAAATATTTTGGTTCATTTTCTATATTTGAAAATAGCCCTTATTTTTATTAAATTAAATTTTTTTTTTGAAAGATTATTAAATTGAATTATATATTATATAATGTAGTATAAATTGTATGATAGTAGAAAATAATAGTTATACAAAATTTTTAATATAAATCAAGTTCGTAAATTAATAAATAATAGTTTTTATTTAACCTAATATTTATTGGGTAACTATAATCGGTTTTATGGATTATAAATATGTTATCAAACACATTTTGAACAATTGTTTAAATTGGAAATTAATTTTTGAATCTGCTACCAAACATATATTTGTAAACATGAAATACAGCTTTGTTTTCATTGAATCCCTTTGTTTTCACATTTTTGTTTTCTAATTGTCTACCAAACAAGACACTTATTTGGTTAAGAAAACTAGATTTCTATTTATTTATTTCTATTTATTATTATTATTAAAGTTCACGGCGTGAGGATTGAAAATATCAATTGAGTTATACTCATTTCGAAACCAATTTCTACTTTAAACTTTCCTAGAAATAACACATTAATCAATAACTTTAATTTGTAATAATTTAGTTCACCACATGCTTTGTTAGTGTTGATATAATTTAAATTTATTTTAACTTACCAACTTAAGCTTTAGGTTAGTGTAACAATTTTGTTTCTAGTTAATAAATTTAGTTTCATACCTATAAAGTTTTTAACGAGTAAATCTTCATCTTTAAAATTTTCACTAAAATTAAAGGGTTGTTTTCAAATATAACAAAATGAGTCAAATTATTTACAAATATTGAAAAGTTTCACTGTCTATCAATGATAGACTACGACAGACTTCTATCGTTTGAGGAATAGACGGCAATAAACTTCTATTACTCAAGCGATAGATTTCTATTACTCATGGTTTATCATTGATAGACAATGAAATTTTTCTATATTTGTAAATAGTTTGATACTTTTCTATTTATAATAATTTCTCAAAATTAAATTATTATAAATATTATATACAAATATTAGATGTTCATGTTTAGTGATCTTAAAAAACGAGTGTCATTCTCCCATTACCTCATGTGTTATCCATGTGTACATCCTTAGTGTTCAGGTATTTCCACCTCCTACTTGCCAAATTGCCTAATAAATAGTGGCATTTGGTGGATGTTGGTGTTGCACATATTGATGAGAATTTTGTGAAAAAATCAAAGGATATTGGAGAGAAATTTCATAATTTTCATATTTTCCTAATTTATTGTTATTTTGTTATTTTGTTATTTTGTTATTTAATTATTATACTTATTTTAATATTATATTTTCTTGATATCTGTGTTCCTATCTCGTTTTGCTCTTCAATTTCACAGTATAAATATCATTTTCTAAGTAAAAATATCATTCATTATTATAAAACTTGTAATTTATAAACATGTTATTAATTTATATATGTGAAAAACTCTATTAAATCTTAATAATTTTTTAAATATAGAAACTAATTTGTGGCGAATTATAAAGCACAAACCCTAATTATTTGAGTAATTATGAAAATTTAGGATCTTTTTTTTAACCAATTTATTTTGTGAGTTTAGGGCTCTTTTCAAATATAGTAAAATGAATCAAAAAATATTTACAAGTATAGCAAAATTTCACTATCTATCTATGATAGACTGCGATAGATTGTGAAAGACTATTATCTGTGTCACGATAGACACAGATAATAGTCTGTCGCGATTTATCTCAGTCTATTGTAGATAGAATGTGTATTTTGCTATTAGTTGTAAATATTTCCAGTAGTTTTGCCATTTAAGATAATTTCCCATGAGTTTATATGAGTGTAATTAATCTTATTTAAACAAACTTCATAAAAAGCACAAACTGATAAGCAAATAAGTGACAATGACAAAATCTAGAGTTAAAAGTCTTCTTGAAACAATAAATGTTTACTTTCAAGCTATGGTAAAGAGTTACAACCTCTTAAGTTTCAAAGTCATGTAAAAGAGATACAATGAATCTAAAATCCAAGTTCATCTACATCTTCAATGCATTATGCTCCTATTTAATTTATGTATTTATATTTATAAAAGTAGTTGAAGGGTTGTTATATGAATCTAGACTACATAGATGAAAATGTTGTATCCTTTCATTTATTGTAAATATTGTTGTAATTTTCATATTTGAAATTGGAGTTGAATTTGAAAAAAAAAATCTCATAGAGTTTAAATCTTTCTCAAGCTTTATGTTTTCTTTGTACTTTTGTATTTATAATGTGTGCTTAGGACTTTCAATAGTTTTATCAAACTATAGAGACTAAATTTAAGATTTATTAAAAGTATAGAGTCTAAAAGTGACACAAATCTCAAAGTATAAGGAGTATAATAATATATTTTTAAAAGAACTCTCCCTCCTTTCCTCTCCTTTCGTTTGACCCCCTTCCTCGAGACCTTCCTCTCACAATGGTAGTGTGGTAGAGGTGAGTAAAAGAAGAGGAAAAAATAAAAAAATAAGGGAAAAAAATAAGAAAGGAGGAGGAGGAGTGTTGATAGACACAATAGGGTTGATAAATACAAGACACACAGTAAGGTTGATAGATACAAGACACAGTAGGGATAAAGGATATCAATGCAAAAGCTGGGAGAAGGGGAAGGGTGAATGAAGATTTCTTTCAAAGTTGATGACCACTAATAGAAGTTTATCAGCGATAGCCACGATAGAAGTTTATTAATGACAACCACTGATAGCTTTAAGTGTTGTTAATCTTTCAAAGTTGATTGTTACTAGTTAAAGTCTATCAGTGATAGTTACTAATAGTTTTCTATCATTGATAGCTTAATCTTTCAAAAGTTGATTTTATTTCTAAGTTAATAAGCACTTATAGAAGTTTATCATTGATAGTGAACTTGAAAAACATAAGTTTATCACTGACGGTATGTTATCAATGATAATAGCATGATATCAATGAAATCACTAATGGCATGTTATCAATGATAGAAGCTATCACTGAATAACCACGATAAAATCAATGTTATTCATGATAGAAGCTATATTAGTGATAACTAGACTTCAAATTGAGAAAAAGATGAAGATGAAGAAGAAGATGGTTTTCATCTGGTAGGCTGGGTTTCGGTCAGGTGGGCTTCAATAGATACACTTGAAGAAAAATTTTATGGGTTTCCATCTGGTGGGCTGAGCATTCTTGGGCTTTTTAGTCTTTTCTAATATACGAGCCTATTTTGTGCTATATTTGAAATTTTTTTTTACCCATGTGTTATATATGCTATTATTTTGGGTTTGATTGTCATTTATGCAACCAACCATTTATTTACTAAAATATAAAAGTTATATTATAATTTAGTACTTGGATTTTGAGGTCTATGTCTACTTAGTCGCAAGTTCCAAAAGTGTCTATTAGATCCTTAAGATCTTGTTTGATAAATATATCTATTATATCCCTAAAACTTTTGGGGTTTCGTTCTCTATTTTTAAAGCGTTTATGCTTGTTTCCTCCAAATTTCTCTATTATGGTTTTCACCTATCTTAAGAAAACATTTCAATTCCTAGTCATCTTGTCACACCCCCTCCCGGATTATCCTCCATAACCCGAAAAGAGATGTGAAGACTGCAGTTACTGACTACCCTGTCACGTAACCCACTGTCAACCTCACCGTTAGCATACTATTGATAAACCTCGACTTCGATCGACAACGGGAACTATTATGCTACCTGAAAATGGAAAACATTTAAAAGAATGAGCTAATGGCTCAGTGAGTAACAGTTTCTGGAAATAATACAATTTAACTCTAAAACCGGTCAAATTCGTATAAAACATATCACTTTCAAACACATTAGTTTATATTCATACACCACTGCGAAAACATGCTTGACCGTTTCAGAAAAATAAATACTCAAAATCTCATGCTTATAAAATACTTTTCCCTTAGTTGAGACGGAACACTGCTCAACGCTACTCAACGTCGATTTTCCTTAGCTGTGTGGAGAAATCTCAACGCTACTATGTGCACATAGGTACTAAAACTCGGGCTGCCCTCAATGCCTTCTACGAGTCCCTGAGCATTGGAGTCCCATTTCTATATCCAGGTTACCCATATGCCTTCTACGAGTCCCTGAGCATTGGAGTCCCATTTCTATATCCAGGTTACCCATATGCCTTCTACGATTCCCTGAGCATTGGGTACCTTTATATTAGAACGGCTACCCCTTGGGCCTTCTCCATGTCCCTGAGCCTCGGGTGCCTTTTCAAGTTTAATATAACACAAAACATATTTATAAACGTTATATCAATAATTCATAAGTTTACCGTTACGAAATCTCATCTCATCAGCATGCTAAGTTCAATTTCACATTTTAATATAAATCTGCATGCTTTTCATTAGGTTTACTTTCAGACCTTCCTTGAAACCATATAATACCTTGCTTTTCAGAGAAGTTATGAAAACAAATATCAATCATTCATTATGCGTTTTATATTCATAGCAAGTACCCAACATTCACAAAGTTCTCAAGTAAAACACATGCTCTTGTCTCTAAGACGCATGCTCATGTCTCTAATAATCACATAATCAAATACTTTATATATATGAAAACGCATACATTGTTCTATTAGAAACCCATAAAATCATGTTCATTAAGATCTCTTGTATATTTTGTAAAACGCAGGTGTTACTCACCTGTACTTGCCACAGAATACTTCTTTTCCTTTCCTCTAGTTCCTCTTCCCGAGTTTTCTGGACGCATCGTTCTAATCATGGAGCGCAAGACTCCAATTTCCTATGTCCACTCCGTTGAACGCATCCCTACCCTTCAATGCAAGGTTGGTAACGCAAGGTTGATTATTTCCGCCAAGTGCATCCCGACTCTTCATACTTCCCTTTCAGATGCGTCGCCCTCTCTTGGACGCAAGGTCCATCATGAACGTGTCACCTAATCTGTGGACGCCGCGTTCACCTTGGACATTATGTTTGTCCTCAATGCATAGTCGACCCTTTTAACACCAGACAACTTCTTTACATAAAATAACAAAGTTGTCAAATACCTTCTCTCTTGGCCGCATACTCCTACCACAGACGTTCTTGTTACCTTCTTCTCTTTTCTCTCTAGAATTCTTCTTTGGGAGTCATCAGTCGCTCCTCTTCCCTCAAAGTTTTATTTATAGGGAGCTTGCCATCCCCCTTTTCCTCTCCTTTTGCCACTTGTTTGCCACATGTCACGCTACATGCTTAATTAACCATGCATTAGTCCAAGTGTCACCTTGCATGGTTTACTTAACATGCCTTTAACACCTCCTACTGATAGAGTGTCAAATCTAGACATAGCCACCTGGTCTTATAAACTTATCTTATGCGTCCAACATTTCCAACAGATAACCATTTATTCAACACAACGCCCTCATGCGTTCATTAAGTTTTCTTTAAAATTTGAGCTCACTACTCAGAAAATTCTCAGCCAACTATACTACTCGTTGATGCATAGAGATAATTCTGTCTTCAACACGTAGGGTTCTCAATGCTTACCATCCTTACCAATGCATGGTAAGCCAAGTACGTTTCTTCCTCCCCCAACGCGGCGACTACTTCAGTTCATTACCGTTCGTGATCACCCTTAACGCATAGCCGCACTATTATAAACCAGTGTTTACACAATGCTACTAAGTGTTAATGACAAATGCCCAATACTGTTTGTATCTCATCGCATCATACCATGCGTTCAACTCCTTCCTTAACAACTCTTTCTCAAGCTCTTTTTCTATGCGTTGGTCTTATCGCCTTTACCTTCATCCTGCGTTCAATGACCATCTTCCTATCCTTGAACTTAGACTACTTCTCTTAAGGATAGATTAGCATGCGTCCACCACATGCACCAATTTTTATGTTTACTTCACAACCCTCTTCAACGCTTCGCAACTTAACTTTATTTCTTTCTTGCATATTCGCTTCACCTCTTTCCATTCTCGGTTTACGTCCATGCATCCACCTTTGCTATGCACTACCTAGCCCTGACCATGCGTCCCACATGGTCTTTTACCTCTTTTTCTTTATAAATTCTTCAACGCATCGTTTATTGAAAAGTAGAGTGTGACACATCTAAAAGAAAATAATAATAATTGAAAATTACTATATATACATACTTCAAAATTTTGGTTTGGTTTTTAAAAACATGGATAGTGAAATATGAAAACTTATGCATGCAAGTAACGTTTATAAACTAAGGGATAACCAATAGCTCTCGAAAAGAGCTACTTTTATATCTTTAATCTCACTTGCTTGTTTAGTATAATGTATTTAAATGCCTATTTTTGTAGGAATTCAAGCAAATCATGCATCTCGAAGTGTTACAGGCCGTTTAGAGTTGATTTGGAGCTATCAGAAGTGAAATTGGACACTTTGAGCTCAAGGGTGCGAAAAAGGACAAAAATACCCCTGGAGAGCACAGCTATGCTGAGCTTTATACTGAAGACCCGAGAGCAGAAATGTCGCTCTCTTAGAGTGCAGTTGCACTTTATAAATTGACGGACAAGTGAAGGCGCTCACGCGGGTGAGAGTGTAGTGCGAAGCGTCGCTACGCTCTAGGTAGGCACTCGACTTCTACCTAGAGTGTCACGACACTCTCCAAGAGCACAATGACGTTCTGCCCAATTTATATATATTCTCTTCGTTTTTACGACAAAAAGAGGTAGGATTTCATGGAGGCCGAGGAGTTCACCAAATTTTCTTCTTCTCCTTCATATTTCTAGCCTATTAGCTTAGGATTTTGATTTTACTTTGGGTTGTAGCCATGGATTGGACACTCTTCCCTCTACTTTCTTTGTCTATGAAGATGTTGAGGTAAGTACTTTCTTGTTCTTGAGAGCAAACCTATGTAGTTTCTTGACACTCCATTTTTGTATAAATTTCATATTATGATTGTTATTCTTTGAATCTTGTGTATAATTAGATGACTGTTTTTTTGGATGGATTGACACCCCTCCCCTTGAACGTATGTCTTGGCTAATCAATTTTGCTCGCGCTTTTCCTTCATGTTCGTCTATGCTTTAAATTGATAAGTAACAAGGGTCTTAGTATGCATGCTAAGTGTATTGGTTGTTCATGAGCTTAGAATGTATGCTTAACCTAGGTTCAATGAAAATTAGATTAATTAAGTTAGGGTTTTCCCATTAATTAATCATGCAATGGAACTCTTAAGCTTAATGCACTTGTTCTTTCCCTTAATTGATCGATATTGAACTCAATTAGAACCCAAGATTTGTAGTTTGATTGAGGCTTAGACTTTAATTGATAATTAGGGCGTTTGTTTACTTAATTTGATTTGTTGGCTGCCTGTAGCGTTGGTGAATTTAATTAAGTTAAATAAGTTGGTGCGTAAGCAATCTAATATGTGTTTAATAAAAAATAAGTCGATGATAGAAATTGTGTAGGAATCCAATTGCTCTCGAGAACTTGATTATCTTATCCCTGTTTACATTTACTCGTTACTTTTAATTTCTTTTTCATGCCTATTTCTAATTACACCAACCCCGCTCCACCCAATTTATCGCTTTAATTAGGAAACTTGCTTAACGAAACAAAGACTATTGTCCCTATGGTTCAACCCGGACTTGCCACTGTTGCTACACCATCGTAGTAATAGGAGCAGAGTCGATATTATAAATTTCTTTTGATTGGATTCTTTTTGGGAATAAAACGACAACGAAAAGAACAAGTTATCAATAACAACACATAAGATCTTAATAAAAGCCCTATATTTCAATTGTGTTCAATTTTTCCATTATTTACAAGAATGTCTAAATTGGCTTTAAAATTACCCAAAAAAAAAAAGTGATTACTATTTAGCCTCCAACCATCAATTAGTCACATGGTTTTTAAAATAGGAAAGAGAAATGAGTTTTAAATGAGGCACATTTTTTCAGAAAAATGTTGAGTTTTAAATAAAGTTTTTTGATAAAAAAAAATATTAAATGATGTGTATGCATGTTTTTGGAGAAAAGAAATATTAAATGAAGTTTTTAAATGAAGCACTCGATATATATTGTGATATATATTTGTTTATTTGATATAAATTGAGGTGTGAAAGACAGTTTTTTATTTAGACTTTCTATTTTATGATTGATCGACCAAATATGTATGAATGATAAAATGAGAATAAATATGGTCTAAGTGCAAGCATACACTATCGATGAAGTAATAAATCTTGGAGTATTCCAAGAGTCAAATCTCACAAGATTAGCTACCTAATTGTGTTTGGTTTAAAGCAATACAATTAAGTGACCTAATGTAACCAAGGTGAAATTGCTTGTGAGTTGGAGTGAATAATGCTTAAAAAGATAAAAACAAACAACGATGGAAGTAAGGTTTCATCTATGTTTTTGCCTAAGTTCATCAAAACCTGAGCCATGCGACTGCATTAAGTTGGCATATTGCCTTACACATGGGCAAAATATTAACCTATTCAACTTTGGTTCAAGAACTTTTAGGAGCCTAAGGAGCTAAACCTTAGATTAATTTTGTGCATATTCTTTACCCTATGGTGCCCATTATTTCTAAGGTCGCATGGTGATCATATTTCTAGGCTTTAACCTTATATTTCTTTGTGAAATCCACTTACACCCTAACCTTCTCAACATTAGGAACCAACTATATTGAGAAATTAAATGACCAGTTCAAACTAACAATGCTTTCCATGCAATCAACAAGAGAAAAGTATAAGTAATGCAAAACATAACACTTTGGCAAACGCTCAAGCCATGAATCCCAAAGGCATCCACATAATTGAACCCTTTAATGGATTTAGCTCATGGTAAAGAATAAATGAATCATTTTCACCAGTTTTAGAATCATAAGTAAAGATTTGACGTGCAAAAGTAGCAAGGGAAAAAGAGAAATGGAAATAGGTGTTGGAAAATACAATGACACTCCTCAAATGACTTCCTTTCTCTCTACAAAACTCTAGGAAAAGATTCTCCTCTCTTAAGAACCAATCCTTTAATTCTACATACGCTCTAGCGAGGTAGGGAGAACCTAAAACTTAAGAACTCCAGAGGGACTCTCATTTTTGGAGGAAGGTTGGAAAGTTGAGTGGAAAATCTTATTGGAGTGGACTAATTTTGGGTGGAAGATGCTCTCCCTTTGAAAGGAAGACTTCAATTCTTTTTATAGGCTTCAAGAGAGGTTAGGTAGGGTCAAAATCCACATCCTAAAGGCTTTCCAGTCAAATGGGTGTTGAAGAATGGTTGAGGACTGAGAAAATTGCAACTATGGCCGACTGGTTCAACGTTTCTTGAACTTAGGGTTTTGATGTGAGCGCATCCCATTTTTGCGATGTGGGCGCATCGACAACAATTTCTGTAAAATGGCCAAAAATCAATGTAAAAGTCTTTAAAACGTGTTCAATATGTCAAAAATACACTTTAAGCATCTAAAAGGTCTTGTTATTCATTATTTAATCTATTTAGCACATATTATGGGAAATTTTAACATGAAGAGACCATATTTCTCAAGAAACACTACTAAAATAAGGCTTAAAAACATGTATTTTTTACATAAATCAATGATATTAACACTTATACATATTGAACATTAAGTTCATCTATGACTTGTATACTGTGGTAGATAGCTTTGTCTATTTAAATGAATTTGAGTCTGTCACATTAATTGTGAATTCGATGTATGTTAGGGAGCTTCAATTAGATGGAATCTATCATATATACTCTGATATAAATGAAATTTATGATATATACTGTGATGTATGTTAAATGTTTAGTCAATCTTGTTGGGTTTTATGTCCTAAAACTCGTAGATTGTAAATGTAGTTATTTGACCATCATTAAATCATTAATAAAGAGTTATTGATGTGTTATGTCAATAAGCGTTATTGATCGTTTTTGTTTGTTTTGTCTTAATAAACATAAATCTAATAAACTAACACTGTAGGCTGTTTTATGAGTCTTGAACTATATGTAAAGACATACGGAGATCAATGTTCAAGATATAGTCTAAAGAGTCTATAGTATAGGGATAAGGTTGGGTACCATTCTGATGACACTATGGATACAACCCACTTTGTATTTGATATAAATGCAATGATCTAACGCGTTCATGATCATAAAAATGAGTAGGAGTATCTTATGCATAAAAATGAGTTTGCATAAGATCGAACCACGAAATAGTAATCACTAGATGTAACTTCGTTGACTAGTTAGGTTTCTATTTCAATAGGATGACCTAGGCAACTTAGTCTTAATCCTAAGTATATTCGAGGGATTGTCCTTTGATTTGTATAGGTGAGAGTAGCCGTTTGCCGACTTAATATGTCTACCATCATGGGGACAAGACCGAGTGAGGAGCTGGAGACATAATTATACAAGATAGAATTCAGTCATTCCCATCTTTAGGGTAAGTAGATAAGTGTTCCTTAAGTGGTGTCTCCGGGACTTGAACAAAGGGTCCTACCCCCTCATTGGCCCGAGAGGGGTTTCTGTTTAATGGTTGGACCATAAACAAGTTGTTCATTAGAAAAGCACTAGTACTTAAGAATTTAAAAGTAACCTAGGGGTAAAACGATAATTTGACCCAGCTGGTGTTACGAACACTTGTAAAGGACTAATTTGTTGTTATTGGTCTATATCCATGGACACAAAAATATGTTTGTAGTGAGAAGAGTGCAGCTGTGGGTCTTTAGTGGAGTGTACCCACAGTTAACGAATATTGATTAATGTGGTTAATGAGTTTAGCCGATTAATCTCACATTGTTGGAGCTTCTAATTTGTAGGTCCATTAGGTCCCCTTTCTAGCTCGTAAAGAGTGTTAAGGTATTTCTGTCTTGAATGAAATTTGAAATGTTCAAATTTACTTAGGAAAATAGTATAATGTATGATGATACATTATAATATAAAGTTTATTTTGAACTTTATAATATAAATTTAATTTTGGATATGATACAAAATTAATTTTTGAGAGAATTAAATATTTGAAGAAGTTCGAGTATTAATATGAATTAGATTCATATTAAAACTATAGGTTAAAATTAATGTGTATTAGATGCACATTAAAACTATAAGTTATGAGAGAATAACAATTGAATATGATTCAAATGTAAGTTAAATTAAATATTAGATATTTAATTTGACAATTAATTAATTAAAGAATTAATTTTCTTAATTAATTTTTATTAAATTTGATTTAATTAAATTAAATGAATTAAACTATAGGTTATATGGGAGATATTCATTTAAATACGATTTAAATGAAATAATTAATTAAATTAGATTTAATTAATTTTTATTTTTAATTATTTATTTAATTGTTAAATTAAATAATAAATAAATTAAAAGAAAAAAGAAAAAGGTAACTCTCATACATGGGAGTTACTCCTTACGTGGTTTACTCTCATATCTTATTACCTCTCTTCATATATGTCTGCAAAATGAAAAAATGGCAGAAGAGTTCTGTGATTTTTTTTCTCCTTGCTCTTTGGTTTTTCCGAAATCAAGAAAATGATCCACAATCCTTTATCAAATCATCACTCAGAGAATAGGAGAGGTTCGTGGTAGTGGTGTTCAAAGTCGACAACGAATGTAAGGTTTCTAACTCTAAAAGCATGCTTAACCCCAGAATTAATACAGTAGGTTTTCTGTTTTTTTTTTTTTTAACAGTGTATGGGTATTTCAAAGTCCCAATTAACTTTGAGTTTGGTTCTGTATTGCTTCCATTGTGTTAGGGATTTCAACCCTACAATTGGTATCCAAGTCATCTCGTAAAATTGATTTGGGATTTTGAAATTTGCATTATTTTGGTGGGTTTTCTGCATTATTGAATGTAGAGTTGCGATTGAATGTTTACGGTAAAAATGGTCATAGATTTACAATTTTTTATTTGATCAAATGTAAAGGCCTCTACGTTTTCGGGCATTTTTTATTGTAAATTACTATTTTTTTTAGTCCAAATCAGAATTAGGGACCTTCTAAAAAGAAAAATGATACAAAGTTTGCCCAAAACGGATGAATGGAGGCTAAGAATTCGTGAAAAGAAGGTCCTTGCACGAATGGAGAAACGAAAAAAAAAAACCGGACGGAGGCGCATGGAAGAAGAAAGGCTAACGTCAGCGTGACGTCAGCACACAATAGTAGAGGCGCGACTCGACTTGGCTCGCGGCGTGGTTACGACAGTTCGGTGCTGTACAGCTGGTTCAACTCTGGTTCGAGCGGTTCGGCTCCAGTTTAGCTCCTGTTTGGTCCAGTTTGATTCTTGCATTTTTTGCTAGGTTCATGGTTTTGGGGCCCGGTTCGAGGGATTTTTGTCCGATTTTGGAGCAATAGAAGCAGTTTTATGATATTTTTAGCATAAATTAATGTAATTTATTGCTTTATTTTATCTTAGGGGCCAATTTTACCAGCTCAATGACTATTTAATTGCTTTATGGATGTCATTTAGTTATAGCCTACCATAGGCTAAGTATATTCATGCATTTTAGTATATTATAAATGTTATAATGTATGGTTTTTAAAGCATGATAAATAATTTCATGAGTTATTTAATGTATGTTGATATATTAAATTTATGAAATTGGAAAAGCATGATGTATGACATTAATTAAATAGATAGTTCTATTTATTAATGTTTGATTAATTTTCATGCTTTATTTATATAAGTGTTATATTTTAAATGAAAATCAATTTGCATTGAGCATGACACATCCATAGATTAATATAATTGTTATATTATGTCATGAAATGCATGTAATATGATTGGTAACTGTCAACCTATAATTAAGAATTACATGCAAACATAGGATCTTAGGAAATTGGTTTTAAATTGTTTAAAATTAATTTAGACCTAAGATCACATTAATTCTAATAAGATTAGAATTTTGTCTTACTTTGTTTTAAAATATGACTAAGTAGGACAAATAGGTCTTTAGGTTATAAGGGAACTCTATGATCACTTCAGTTTTGTCAAGATTGGGGGTATTTAAGTTGGTTCACAGAACACCTCCTAACTGGAAACTAAATTGGAACATGAGTTGAATTAACCTAAGGCCTATTAACATGCATGATCACTAGGTTAATTAAATGATTTAATTCACCTGGAACATTAGTGTAAAGACATTTTATAAGAGTTATAATAGGCATAGATTTAGATAGATTGACTTAGTCGGATTTATCTAAGTTAAATAACCCTGAGATACGGTAGGTCATTTAGTGCGTAACGGTAGCTTGTTGTCTTTCCTAACGGTAGGTCTGATCATAGGTTTTGGAACATCGCAAACTCTTGAAAAGGAAAGGTTCACTTAGGTTAATCACCAACAATTGTCTTTCCTAACGGTAGCTTGTTGGTGCGTACCTCTGGGATCTGAAAGTGGGAGGGTTACACTTACGAGGATGAGTTAAGAGTTAACAAATCCTTGACCAAACAACGGTGGCTAATGTCTATAGGAATATGAGTTATTCTAGCATTAGAATTAGCTGAGAATTGTCTCATTTTAAAGGAGAAGTGGCTAATCACCCTTCGGTGGTTATTGCTCTAAACCTTTGAAGCATCGTTGCAAAAACTAAATCAATAGTTTATTAGGTTTTCTTTGATTGCTTGTTTTTGCTAAATTGATCAAATTACTTGCAATTTTGTCTGCTTGTGTAATGGGTTAAGGCAAAGATAATTAAAACGGTTAATTGTTTATTATTTCAGCATGTCTTCCCCAATCGTCGCACTGCTTAAAAATGAAAAACTAACCATTGGACAAAGGCCAATGACAAGGCCCGAGTCTATATCTTAGTGAGTTTTTCTGACGTACTCAACAAGAAACATGAGGCCATGATAAATGCACGACAGATCATAGAGTCCCTCCAGGAAATGTTTGGACAACCACCCTCACAAATCCGACACGAAGCCCTGGAGTACGTTTATAATGCACGTAGGAAGGAAGGCCAATCGGTGAGAGAACATGTTCTCGACTTGATGGGTTGTTGAAATGAACAGCGCGATCATTGACAAGCAGAGTCAGGTTTCTTTTATTTCAGAATCTCTTCCGAAGAGTTTTCTTCAATTTCGCAGTAATGTTGTTATGAAGAAAATTATGTACACCATAACGACCCTCCTGAATGAGTTACAGACTTATCAGTCTCTTATGAAAAATAAGAGACCGATCGAAGGAGAGACAAATGTTGCCCATTTGAAGAAGTTGCATAAGGGTTCATCCTCTGGAACTAAGTCTGTTCCTTCATCTTTTGGTTCTAAGAAGATCTAGAAAACGAAAGGAGAAAAGGGGAAGGCTCTCGTTGCTAGGAAAAACAAGGGCAAGGCCAAGGTAGCTAACAAGGGCAAGTACTTCCACTACAATGTGGATGGTCATTGGAAACACAATTGCTCTAAGTACCTTGCTGAGAAGAAAAAAGAAATGGAAGGTAAATATGATTTACTTGTTTTAGAAACTTGTTCAGTGGAAAATGACCATAATTCTTGGATACTTGATTCGGGTGCCACTAATCACGTTTGTTCTTCTTTACAGGGAATTAGTTCCTTCTAGCTGCTTGAGGAGGGTGAAATGACGCTCAAGGTTGGAATGGGAGACGTCATTTCTAAAAGTAAAAATCTATTTCCAAAAAACAACTTTGCAGCTCCCACTGCATAAGCTGAAATGACGTCTCCCGTTCCAACCTTGAGCGTCATTTTAGCTCATGTAGTGGGAGATGCAAAGTCGTTTTTTGGACATAGATTTTTAGTTTTAGAAAATCTGTATATAGTTCCTAAAATAAAAAGAAACTGGGTATCTATTTCCTTTTTAATTGAACAAATGTACTCAATTATTTTTTCTGTTAATGAAGCGTTCATTTTGAAAAATGGTGTACGTATTTGTTCTGCTAAATTAGAAAACAACTTGTATGTGTTGAGACCAACTGAAGCAAAAGTACTTTTAAATCCTAAGATATTTAAAATTGCTAATACTCAAACTAAAAGGCAAAGAATTTCTCCAAGTAACAATAATACTTATCTTTGGCGTTTGAGATTAGGTCACATAAATATCGATAGGATAGGGAGATTGGTAAAGAATGGACTTCTAAATGAGTTAGAAGATGATTTATTACCTCCATGTGATTCTTGTCTTGAAGGTAAAATGACTAAAAGACCTTTTAGTGGAAAAGGTTATAGAGCCAAAGAACCTTTAGAACTCATACATTCAAATTTATGTGGTTCTATGAATGTAAAAGTTCGAGAAGAGTACGAATACTTCATCTCTTTTATAGATGATTATTTGAGGTATGGTTACTTATTCCTAATGCAACATAAGTCTGAAGCACTTGAAAAGTTCAAGGAGTATAGACTAAAGTTGAAAACCTATTAGGTAAAACAATTAAAACACTTCTATCTGATCGAGGTGGAGAGTACATGGATTTAAGATTTCAGGACTATTTGATAGAACATAAAATCCAATCCCAACTCTCAGCACCTGGTACACCTCATCAAAATGGTGTATTAGAAAGGAGAAATAGAACCTTGTTAGACATGGTTCGTTCTATGATGAGCTATACTCAATTGCCTAGCTCGTTTTGAGGGTATGCAGTAGAGACAACAGTTCATATCTTGAATAATGTTCCCTCAAAGAGTGTTTCTGAAACACCTATCAATTTACAGAGGGGGCGTAAATCTAGTTTGCGCTATTTCAGAAACTGGGGTTGTCCTGCACATGTGCTAGTGACAAATCCTAAGAAATTGGAACCTCGTTTAGAATCTGAGGTTGTCCTGCACCAATATATTTCATATATTAGTTAGTAGAGGTGTTTGTGGGTTGGGTTGGGTTGGGTTGAAGGACTTTTTAAGACTCAACCCAATTGTTCGGCTTGTAAATTTCTTTAACCCAAATAACTCTTATTAAAAAATAAACCCAACCCATTTGGGTTGGGTTAGTTTTGGTTACTTAGGTTATTTATTTAAATTTTCGTTCTAAAAAGAAGTAAAATGTTAATATGTAAAAAAAATATTTAATTATTCTCATATATTAAATTAGAATTAACAACTCAATTTCAATTTATATTATGAAAAATTTCTTTCCAAAGTACTAAAAAAATGTTTTTAGAAGTTGTTGGAGAAAAAATTATGGTTAAAAACACTTTTGGTCCTTAAACTTTCATGAAAGTAACAATTTAGTCATAGAATTTTGCTTTGTAACGATTTAGTCCCTCTATAATTATGTAACAATTTAGTCCATGAACTTAAGTATGTAACAATTTGGTCCTTGTACTTTTAAATTTGTAACAATTTAGTCTCTAATGTAATTTCTTTTTAAATTAAAATTAGATGTCAATTATTATTATTATTATTATTATTTTTTGTAGACTTTGTATTATTTACAAATATTGAGTCTCTAGTTTGTTTATTGGTTTATTTGTGCAAAAAATTTCATTAAGTCTTTGTTAGGTTTTATGCCCTAAAACTCGTAGATAGTAAATGTAAATAATTGATTGTCATTAATAAAGTGTTATTGATGTTCTTTCAATAAGTGTTATTGATTATTTTGTATTTATGTTGTCTTAATAACTTTGAAATCCAATAAACAAACATCCTAGGTTGTCTTATGAGTCTTGAACAATATGTGGAGACATACAGGGATTAATGATCAAGATATAGCCTAAATGGTCTATAGTATAGGGATAAGATTGAGTACCTTATCTTGGTAACACTATGGATACGACCCACTTTGTATTTGATACAAACACAGTGATCCAACATGTTCATGTAAGTGACAAACGCAGTGAGTTTGCATAAAACCAGACCTCGAAATAGTAACCATTAGATGTAACTTCGTTGACTAGTTTGGTTTCCATTTCAATAGGATGACCTAGGCAACTTAATCTTAATCTTGAGTATATTATGAGCTCCTATTCACGAGGGATTGTCCTTTGATTTGTATGGGTGAGAGTGGTCAGTTTGCCAACTCAATATGCCTACCATTTTGGGGAAAAAACTGAGTGGGGAGTTGGGAATATAATTATACAAGATGGATTTCACTCCTTCCCGACTTTAGGGTAAGGAGATGAGTGTTCTCTTAAGTGGTGTCTCTAGGACTTGAAAAATGGTCCTACCCTCTCACTGGCCCGAGAGGGGTTTCTATTTAATGGTTGGACCATAAACAGGTTGTTTAGAGAAGCACTGGTACTTAAGGATCTAGAGGTAACTCAGGGGTAAAACGATAATTTGACCCAGTTGGCGTTACAAACACTTGTGAAGGACTAATGTGCTGTTATTGGTCTCTGTCCGTGGACACAGAAACATATCTGTAGTGAGAAGAGTGCAGCTGTGGGTCTTTAGTGGAGTGCAATTAATGAATATTGATTAATGTGGTTAATGAGTTTAGCCAATTAATCTCATATCGTTGGAGCTTTTGACCTTTAGGTCCATTAGGTCCCTTTCCTAAGCTCGTAAAGGGTATTGAGGTAATTAAGTTTTGAATGGAATTTGAAATATTCAAATTCACTTAGGAAAATAGTATAATATATAATGATACATTATAATATAATGTTTATAATTTAATTAAACTTTATAGTATAAATTTATTTTGGACACGATTCAAAAATTAAATTTATGAAAGAATAAAATATTTGAAATGGTTCAGATATAATTTAATATGAATTAGATTTATATTAAAACTATAAATTATATTTAATGCATATAAGTTGTGCATTAAAAACTATATGTTATGGGAAAAATATAGTTGAATTTGATTCAAATAAAAGTCAAATTAAATGTAAGACATTTAATTTAGTAATTGATTAATTGGAGAATTAATTGATTATTTTATTTAATTCAATTTAATTAAATTTGATTTAATTAAATTAATTGAATTAAACGTATAGGTTGCGTGAGAGATATTCATTTACATATGATTGAAGTGAATTTATTAATTAAATTAGATTTAATTAAATAAATAAAAGTTATCTGAGACGTGGAGTGATCCCACGTCTTCCATCTCTCTCCCTCATATGATCAATAAAACCTCTCAATTCTCATAGCTTTTTTAAAAAGTCGATTAAAACTTCAGAAAGGTTATGCCAAAATTTTTCCCACAAGTTTTCCAATTCTTCAAGGTTGGTTCCCACAAACCAATATCTCTAATATATGAGAGAATAGGAAGGGTTTTCCGTGGTGGTGAAAATTTCCAAACCCAAAAGGTTTTCTTAGAGATTCGGCAGAAAATGTATGTTTATTTTCTTCTCATTTTTTGTTTAACCTAAATTTATACAGTAATTAGTTTTTGTATATTTGGCAGTGCACTGTATTTCAATATTCTAGATTTAATATCGAAATTGGTTATGTGTTCTTTCGCTGTGTTAGGGTTTTAATCCCTTCATTCTTAACACTAATTTCTACGATATGAACTAAATTGTAACAAATTTTAAAATACAAGAACTCAGTTGTTACATAGTAAAGTTTATGAGGACTAAATCATTACAAACCAAAAGTTCAAGGACTAAATTGTTACTTTTATGAAAGTTTAGGGACTAAAAGTGATTTTTAACAAAAAAAAATTATCCAAAAGAACATGATATTAAATAGAACTAGAATGAATATAGGTATCTATAACTTTATCATAAGTAAAAGAATATATACATTAAAATTAATAACATGTTTGGGTTGGTTTGGATTATGTAGGTGAACCTATGAACCAACCCAACCCATAACATTTTCATTTATTTGAACTACCCCAACCCGACCCAACCCAAATGAGTTGATAACCCAACTCAAACCGTACGGGTTGGGTTATGTTGGGTTGATCGAATTTTTGGGTCATCAGATTTTTTTAATACCCTATTAGTTAGAATATTTGCAAACATCTAATACAATGTTCTAAGGTATATTTTAAAATAACCATGAATCTAAACTATGGAATATATGTGATAATAACACGTAATATAAACAAACTCAAAATAAACAATGAAATATAATAGACAAACTTAAATAAGTTAGACCATTATATAAAAATTGCATTAGAATGACATACATATCAGAACATCGAGGAATATAGTAGAGGCACATAAGTAATATCTAATTAAAAGTGCATACATATCAGAATTCCTAAGATATATATTACATTCAATATATACAAAGATATGTTTGTGCTACAATGGATAAAAGACACCAAAATAAACAATAGAATCTATTACATTAAAACTAATAATCCTCGAAACAAACAATGAAATGTATCACATAATATAAAAAATCAAACATGAAAAACGAAGAAGACGCCATAAATTCATAAAGTGTTTGATACACGAAATGGAAAATAAAATCATATTAAATACATTTTCTCTCTTCAATTGAAAATGGAAAATATATATATATTAACTACTTAATACTCCATAATAAATGCATTTTCTCTCTCCAATATTAAAGAAACTTGGTAAATATGGAAAGATTCTTCTAATAAATACCTAATCGACTACATCAAAGGTTATTTTGGCCCGAAAATTCGATGAAATCTTATATATGAAAATATTAAAAAAATTTGGACATTTATGAAAATAAGTTTTGAGAAGGAATTTAATCTATAAAAATCTCATAAACTAAATTCTAAAAAAACCAAATGGTTATGAGATGGCCTAAACTTTTGATTTTGTGTTCACTAGAGTCCTATAGTCTAAAAAGTATCTTATAGACCCTTAAACTTTCAGTATTTTGTGTTTAATAAGTCTTTTAATTTTCAATTTTGTGTCTAATAGGTCCTTGTCCTATTCGATATTTTTTTAAAAATTCACAAATTTTTCCAATACAAAATTCAAATCTCAAAGTTTCACATAAAATTTGAATTTATATCAATATATCGAGGAAATATTAAACACAAATTGAAAAATTAAGTATTTATTAGACATTTTTTTCCTTCAAATTTTAGAGACATATTAACACAAAATAAAAACTTGAGAACTATTAAACAATTTTAATATTTTAATATTATAGAGACTTAATAGAAAAAAAAAATGGCAACTTTGAAAACTTTAGACTAGAGTAAGCACGCCGTAAGCACACCTTAAACCCTAAGGACGAACTTGTAATTTCACCCAATATAAAAAGACTTAAGAAATGTAAGGGTTTAGGTTATTTTATTTGTGTTGTTTATAAAACAATAAAGCATGTAATATTTTCGGTAATATGTAAATTCGAGAAACATAATATGAAAATGATCAACAAAATAATATTTAAATAAAAATACATATAAAGCTTAAAATTTCATTACATTTCAACAGAAACTTATTTGCAGGACCAAATGACCTCGACAAAAAATAGTTATACTTGGCATAGCTGACAAGAATAAAATGTCATACCATTTTGTGTTCTAAGATTGTAATGCACAACAACACTTAATCAATATGGAAGCTTTGCATACGATTTCTCTAAATCACAAAAAAACTTTAACTAATATTTTCCTCTTTAGTTGCCACACACGCCTCTAATTCACACAATATTTGTATTTCTTTTTAATTGTTTCTTGTAGTACAAGAACACCAGGATCAATTCGAACAATGATTTTAATATCACTACTCATAAAGTCAAAATCAAGTTGTGAATGATTCTGTGTCAATCTTGAGTACAAGTACTAGTGTTTCCTTTCAAGTTTTGTAATCTCAAACAACCCATGAGTTTTATGTCGACAAACACAAAGGCTCCAATTGCAACCCTCGTTTAAGTGTATTTCTAAAAGTACCAACTCATTTTCATTTTGTGAATTTGATTTATCTTTAAATAATTCATTAATTTCTGCCTCAATATCATTGTCCTTATCCTTTCCAAGCTCAAGTATTATTAAATCTTCACACAATGACATATTTAACCAACTTGTTTACAACTGTCTAAAATTAAAAAAATAATAGATTAATTTAGTTTTTATTCATAATGTTTCAACAACATAATAAGAGCACAAACTCGTTAAAAACAAGCAAAAAGGGTCCACATAACAATCCAAAAGTTAGTCCAACATCGGTTCAAATTCATGAAAAAACAATCCAAATAGTAGCCCAAAAATCAGTCCAACATCCGTCCAAATTCATAAAAGAAAAAAAAAAAATCTAAATCATGCATAAAAACACTATAAAATCTATTTGCCCTAAAATCAATACAAGTTGAAATTAATTCAAACTTACAAATTAATCCAAGAACATATAGATCCATCAAAATAAAAAATCCCATAAAAATTTAGATCAGAATAAAAAAAATCCTAGATATGTCCAACGTTATAAATTTGTGCAAAACTCATACAGATCAGAATGAAGAAAGGTATTTAGATTTGTTCAAAACTCATATAGATTCATTCCAATCTAAAATATAGTATTGTATAGTTTTTCCTTTTTTTTTTCTTTTAAAAAAAAACACTTCACCTATAGCAAGCAACGACATGATTCCTTAGTGCAACAATGATAGGAAGGTAACAAACGATACGACGAAGACTTGAGAGAGACTTGCTCCGTTTGCGGCATTGTGCATTTGAAAGATAGGTTAGGGTTGGATTTTTGGGACTACAAGGTAGACGATTTCCATATTGTACACGTGTACTTGGTACATGATTTCTACATGGTCCATGTGGCACGGACCCAACTCGTGGACGAGGTATGTGATTTTGGTAAAGTCATATACCTTGGGCATACAGTTTTATGCAATTAGCAACCCTATTTTTTACTTTATTTGCCTTCCATCCTATTTTTGTTAATATTTAATTGAATAACATTATTTATTTATTTATTTATTTTTTAAAAAATCATTAGCTTGGCCGAGGCCCCAAACAACTGCCGTACATGTCACTGACACTGAGCCTCTACCTCAAGCTTTCTTATCCACTCCATTGCTCGAATCTGAAGTGAAAGTTATTGGTAGTGGCAGAGAAGCAGAATGAGAGTGGGCATGGCTGCTTGGCTTTCAACTTCTCCTTACACATGCTCCTCCAAATCCATTATTTTGCGTAAGTGTAGCCCCAAGATCAAACTTGGAAGAAGTCACTTCACAATCTCTGCTTCAACCTCCGTTCTTGCCGGCGGTTCTCCCCTTCTTCAAGCAGCCAAGCATACGGTATGGTTTGCAAGTAACGAGCATTTCTTAGATTGTGTTTTGAAATCAATGTCTCGATTGATAGCGTTTTGTGACTTACTCGTGCTGGTAAAAGAGATGCATGAGCTCTGTTTTAGGAATCTTCTTGGTGTAATCATAATGTGACTGTAAGGCTAGCCTTGCTAGTATATATATTTTTGTTTGATTTTATTTTAACCTAGCGTGTTGAACTGGTGAATTAATTAGAGCAAATGGGAATCATTAGAATGGGAGAAGCAGCGATTGCTGTGATTCGTTGCACTTATATTGGCAAACAAATAAAAGGCATGGACTGAGAGTGAAGTGTTGGTCTTGAAGCATCGATATAATATTAAATTTACCTTCACCCATCAACTTAAGCTTTTGGGTCAATCAGTGATTTAATATGGTATCGGAACTGGACCTAATTCCTATGTTCAAACTTTTGCAATGTTATTTCTTCTCTAATTAGTGATGATTTCTAATTCTAAGCCCACAAGTGAGTGGAGCGTTAAAAGTATTGATATAATATTAAATTTACATTCATTCACCAACTTAAGCTTTTGGGTCATTTAACGGTTAGCATCACAGTCGAATGACAATTGGGACATTTACTTTGTATGAGTTGACAAAAGTTGTGCATTACTGTTCATGCACCTTGGTGAAATCTGGCTGAAAGGGCCTTCTAGTTTGAGAAAGGATCAAAGAACGAGATTGAAAAATCTTAAAAAGGTATTAGTGGAATGATGGATAGATAGTCTAAAATTGTAATATTTCGAGGAGTCAATAGTTTTTGTGTTGTGATTATTTGATCTATACGTGAACTAGTTTCCCTAATGCTTTTGTTAATTAGAGGATGTGTTCTAGAGGAAAATGATTGACGTGAGTCTTTGTAATTTAGGTGGACTCATACGTAAAAAGTGGAATGGTTATTGGCTTGGGGTCTGGTCAAGCTTCTGGCATGGCCATTCAATATCTTGGCCGGCTGCTACGGACAGGTGCTTTGAAAGATATAGTTGGGGTACCCATGTGAGTTACTATCCTTTGAATTCATTGACGGTGTCTGATACTTTCTGCTTGGTTTCATCATTTGCCTAATCCCAATCTGAGCTCCATTAAAACAATTAGCTGTTTGTTATCATGCTTTTCTTTCTCATCGACACTGGATAGGATTGATGTGAAGAGGCATTTTTAGAAATAATTAAAATCTCCTTCCAGGTATCTATACATGTTTTGTGTTTAAAGTTTTATCCTTAGCAGTATAAAGTTAGTGAAGACGTACTATAAAGTGTGCATATCTCTTGAAGCCATTGTAGATATCAGGCCAAAGTACAAATTGAGATTCTTTCCACCAAATTTCAACCATGAGCTTGTTATTAAATTGTTCCATTCCTATTTTACATTGGGGGTTTGAATGCATACCATGTCTACATATATATATATATATGTATATATATATTTAATGAAAATTAACAGCTTTCATTGAGAAAAAATGCATACCATGTCTACCAATTTTACCAATTGAGCGACTTCCAACTTGTAAAGGATATTTCTGAAAGACAATTGAACTGTCACAATAATTGTAGTTCCATTTGTAATTTAAGACAATAACTATACAATAATTGTAGTTCCATTTGTAATTTAAGACAATGACTATTTTTATTGTACTTCTCATTCTTTACGCACCATGTTATTATTACTGGAATACAAAATAACTTGCTTTTTTCAACGTTTCATTCTTAACGCACTGTGTCAGTTTCCTTGGCTTGATGCAGGTCCATAGCAAGTGCAAGTGAAGCTGCCAAGGCAGGAATTCCATTAGACCAGTTCAATGATAGTTCTCAAGTGAGCTAAACATTTAATTCTTAATTCATTATGCTCTTTACTGGAGTGCATTTTGAGGCCAAGGCTGTCTCATTTAGTTATAAAGGGAAAATCTTTAAAGGGTGGACGAGAGACTCCTCATATTTGTTTAATGTTTCTTTATCATCAGGGTGCATGAACGAGATTGGAATATGCAGATTTTTTTTGTGGCCTACCAAGTTATGAGAAACTAAGATAATAGACCAGAGAACCCTAATTTATTCTGGAATCTGGATATTACTAAGATTCTCATATGAACTGTGTTCATAAAAAAGTTGTAATAATTGTAGTGAACCCAATTAACCCAAATAGGAGTTACAAAGTCCTCAATACTCAATACTGAATTATAGAATAGAACTGCATTTTAAATACTCTTCAAAAGTTGGGCATTGAAGGTGAAAAGTTCATTTTTTTCCCCAGTGACATGAAAGTTTATTTATATTCTGAATATCTTTTCTTTCTAATATAAGGATACTCATCAAATTTTTAGCTTCTGGAATTTTATTTTGGTATTATTTTTTATGTTAGACCTCACTCAAGTAAATAAGAAGTTTGTTCTTTTGTAGATTGATTTTTCATTTGATGATGCTGATATTATAGAAGAAGGAACACTTATTGCTGTCATTGGGCATAGGAAACCGCAAGTGGAAGATTCAATAATTCAAGAGAAGGTGAATAAAATCTTCCTTTTGTCAAAAGCTCCTAAATCAATTTGCCAACGAGTTTCAACCTGTATTAGGGAAAAGATCCTTGAGTTTGGAATCCATCGTTTATATTTATCAGAAACAATTTTGTTTTTAATGTACGATAATAATTTGGTGTTTATGTCAGGTGAAGACTTAAACGTGCAAGACCTAGAATATATTGATATAATTGTTATAGATGTTCATTTCTTGTCTTTCATCTCTTTGCAGTCTATATTAAATGCCTCCAACCAGCTTGCATTCATGATAAAAGAAAGCCAATATATGGGTGGCCCTGAGGGTTCGATTCCAGTTTTAGTGAATTCTGTGAGAAGACATCATTATAATCTATAGCATGGCTTATATATGATATAGATTACCAGATAGCTAATGATTAAAGCTGAAATTTATTTTCAGCTTAATTGGATGCAAACTGCAGAAGAAATTGATGATCTCTTTTTAGGCGATGCAGAGGTGAGCTTTTTACTGATGGATATTACAATGTTGTCAAACTTTACATGCTACTTTTACTAAGTGGACTCCTTGATTTTATTATTTACCTATGTAAAGCTCAGAAAGTCAAACTCGTTAGTTTAACCTGCTTATGAATAGACTACATATTTAGGAATGTTACAGTTTTATAAGCAGCATGCTCATTATAGTTTTTTCTTTTGAGGAATGCTATACATAATGGAAATTATGAAAAAGACAACAAACTGTTCGTAACTTTTTATGTAAGTCAAAATTCAAGATTAAAAAAAAGAATTTCAAAAGTGTGGCCAGGGTTAATTATTTGCAGACTTAGCAAAACAGTATAAAGGATTACGTTGTTTCATCTTATATTTTATTTCAATTTTGATTAACTTTTGTAATCTATACATAGCATGTTGTATTTAACTATGCACAACATATGGAAATGTTGATTTGTTTGATTTTCTTTGTCATTAGCTATGTTTCGTCGAATTTTCCACAAGGGTGAAAAATCAAAAGAGGTCCTTATTCTATAAAAGTTATGTCGCATTTATTTGGTAAAAAAAATGATGATATTTCTTTAGAACTCAAGGATACAATTGTACAACCTATAGAACAGATCCTGTTCAAGTAAAGTCGTAAATGAATGATGTTCTTGGTAGGAGATGCCAATTGTAAACATGTATTCAATATGGAATGGTAACGTTTGGTTTCTAAGCATCGGTATTTAGCCGGAGTCCTATTTCAGATTATTTAAACCTCATCATAACATCAATTTCTTCATATGAAGGTATGGAGGAGGCCATCGATTGGGCATGCAGGTCCCCTTGGCGGCGACTTCCCATTTGTCACTAGAGAAGGGCATAACGTACTGGATATCATATTTACATCTCCTATATCAAGCCTAGGTGTGTAACAATTCCTTCCCGCCTCTATTTTCATCCCTTCATAGATGACATGAAATAATTTCTCAAGACATGAAATGCATTTGCAGCTGAAGTAGCAGAAAGTCTTGATCAGATCAATGGAGTCGTAGATCACGGAGTCATTTCTAAATTTCCGTCAGTATTTCTCTCTGCTTCTGTTTTTGCTAAAATGGCATTCTTCTTGCTTGGTCCTACGTATTGGACGTCTTTGTCTGCCTTCATACCTCATTTTGAGATTCATCCTTCCACAGCCTTAAGTCCAATAAATTTGTTTTGTTGAATTGATGTTATCATAGCTCTGAATTATACTTCATTCCACATTCATATCTTCTCTGTTTATAACCCTCACATGTTCTTAACTATTCAGCATGGTCCACATTTTTTTTTGCTAATAACCTACTGAATTTAACTTCAGAAAAGTTGAACTGTTCCTTGTACTTCCCCATGTATTCCAGATGCACAGCAGTTATTGCATCAGAAAACGGGCTGCAAATTATTGACAATCTGCAGAGGAATATGGCGTAGAGTAATTGCAGTTTACAAATCAATGCCATCACAGGTAATTTTGCTAGTAATGGATGTCCCAACATAAATTTTGTGGAAATGATTATGTAAACCATTAACAAGGGCTACATAAAATATTTTTCTACTGTTGATATTAGATGAATCGATGGGTTTTGGATGACGTTAGAAGTATTCTATTTTACGTCATGCTAGCTCTATATTTTCATCTCAGAGTACTTTTATATCTCATCAATGATCAACCAATATGCCTGTGGCTGTACATGAAACTGGTATACATTCTCTAATCATTTATAGTAGAAAGCAATGCACCTATGCACCTAGTTAGTATTATTAAGGCAGCCCTTTAGTGAATTTTTATGTTTTTCTCTTGAAATTTTTACATAAATAATACCTAAATAATGTATTTCATAAATGTCTTTTAATTTGAATTTTTTCAAGGAAGGTTTTAGTGTTAATTTTGAACAATTTTACCATCTTTTCTATTTATTTATATTAGTTTTTTCTTATATATATTTCTTTATTTACAAAACTTTCTTAATGATGGAGAGAAAATTGCATTTATTATGGAGAAAGAAAATGTATTAATATGATTTTTCTCCCATTTTTCAGTTGGAGAAAGAAAATGTATTTAATATATTTTTTTTCATTTTCATTGGAGAGAGAAAATGTATTTAATATGATATATTTTTCCATTTTCACCACAATTTGTTGGTTTCAGGCGTCTTTTCGTTTTCATGTTAGATTTTTGCAAATATTCTAACCAATATATGTAATATACTAGTAAATATATTTGATATGTACTCACATACAACTAATTTCACAGTAACTTGTCGATTTTTTTGGTGGATTTATTGTTATTTTAAAATATCCCTTAAAACTTGTATTAGATGCTTGTAAATATTTTTAAATATACCTTAGAACATTTGAAAGTTTGGATATTGCAATATCCATATGACATTACAATATATAAAATTTGAGTATATACTATTTAATCAAATTCCTTTATCAATTATACCACAGTATATAAATCACAATTTGACTCGATGTTCAATGTAAATCATAGTATATAACATAAATTCTATTTATATGCCACAATATATTTCATAAATTCAAAGTAATCGAAAATAAACAATAATATCTACCGTAGTATATAAAATCATAGATAGACTCAATGTTCAACATAAAACATATATGCAAATGTATATATGTACATCACAGTGTAAAATAAACGAATATATATTATAATATAAAATAAACTAATATATATCTATCACAATATATATAAAAAAACTATTCTCATATATATTTATTCCTCTTCTTCGTGAAGCGCTTGTCGTTGTCGTCCATCCCGCCTCTTCTTCATGAAGCATTAGTGCGCAAAACCCTGGGCTATGTATGAGAGGGAGATACACAAAATCTAGGTATTTTTTCTAATTTGTTTATTTTTATAAAAATCACGAGGCTTTTATAGTAAATAAACACAAACATTAGTGAAAATTTGTAACCTATTAAACTATATTTTAAATAAATGGGAAGTAGAAGACAATAAATCTATAGTCAAGTTGAAAGACAATAAATCTATGGTCAAGTTGAATACATTGTTATTCTATTAGAGCATACTCTCGACAACAAATCAATGAGAAAGATATATTTCTATGATCATTCTTTCTCTCCTAGTTGATTACCTTTAGAAGTGCATTTGATTTATTGGTCTTACACAAACTTTTTGTTAGATAAGAGAAAAATTCATTGATAGAATGAAAAATTCGAAGATATCCAAGAGTACAAAGTAACCAATCAAATGATATAAAAAAAATGTTTACAAATTAGTAGTAAGGAAAGAAAAACTATGGCTTTTCAAAGCAAGTATCATTCCCATATGTCTTTTGATGTCTTGTAGTTTTTGTAGAAGATTCGTATCTTCCACAAAACAGCCATAGTACAAACTTAAATTAAAATCTCATTACAAACAAGTGTTGAATAGTCTCTAGGTGTCCACTTAATTCACATGCTTCTTACAAACAAGCAATGCCGAATGAGAGCCTGGCGTTGAGCCATATTGAATAGCAGTAGTATCATTCCAACAAGAACCCAAGGAGTACAACCACCAACTTCATCAGCCTCTGCCTTGTGTTCCGAAATGGTGGAACCACAGCAGTCCTGGGACCCCCACTTCCTGGCTGCGGTTCCAGCCGACTCCTTCTGACTCAACCAACTTGCTGCCACGAGTAAGGCGACTGGCGCTGCTCGTATAGCCCAACCACCACAAGGCAACCTTCTAGGACTGCACAGTAGCTTAGGATGGGCAGCACAATTGTTATAATAAATAAGAGAAGACCTTGGAAAATGGTGGTAAGAGAAGAAACCACATGTGGGGATATGGAAGGTGAAGACGAGGAGGAGTAGGAGAAGAGATGGGAAGGGCGAGGGATCAGAAGTGAAAAAATGTGTAAAAGATGAGAGTTTTTGCATTATGGGAATCATGGAATTTTGAGAGAAATGCTTCAGAACTTCAAATCCTGCCAGGACTTTGGAATTTCAAACCTTTGATTAACTGTAGTTTGACGGTTTGGTTCTGGTGGGTAACTGATGACAGAGGACGTGGAGGATTTGATTAACTGTGGGCAAAGTGGTGATCCTTTAACATTTTAAAACTTGTTTGCTCCGAGTTCTAAAAAAAAGTCATCATAATTACCTTTGGACAACTCAACAAGGTCTACTTTGGCCAAGAGAGCTTAGCTTCCCTCTAAAATGATATGGAGAAATGGAGAAAAAAAAAAAAAACAAAAACAAAAACAATAGGAAAGTTTAATTTTTAATACAAAAGAACCATCTCCATATATTCTAAAAAGTGTTTGAATTTATTCAATAAAGGTTTTTAATGTTATTTTTGGCAAATTTGCCCTTTTTTATTATTTTTTTGTCCAATTTTTTTTATATATATTTATTTATTTAAGAGTCTCCTCTAATAACGGGAAGAGAAAATGCATTTATTATGGAGAGAGAAAATTCATTTAATTTGCCATTTTTTAAATTATTTTTTGTCCAATTTTTGTATATAGTACCGTATTTACGAGACTCCTTTAGTGACAGAAAGAGAAAATGTATTTATTATAGAGAGATAAAATGCATTTAATATATTTTTTTTCCATTTTTAATTAGAGAGAGAATGCATTTAACGTTTGATTTGTGATATTGTGTGATATATATATATATATATATATATATATATATATTCTATTGTTTATTTGGGATATATACGAGATATTCTAATATGTATAGCCTACTAATTAGGCATCACTTGTGTGCATGTAATATATATGTTATTCTAATGCAATTTTTATATGATGGTCTGACTTATTTGAGTTTGTCTATTATAGTTTATTGTTTATTTTGAGGTTGTTTATTTTGTGTTATTATCTCATATATATCCTAGCTTAGATTCATGGTTATTTTTAAATATACTTTAGAACATTTGTCTTAGATGTTTGCAAATATTCTAACAAATATATGAATATACTAGTAAGATTGACCAAATTCCATTTAAGTAAATTTAACATAACCTCCTTAATTGAAATCTCTAATTCTCAATTATTGTTATCTTTTCAAATTCAATTTAAAACTTCATTATTTTCAAATAAACAAAACTATCTACCACTGTATATAAATCACAAATGAACTTAATGTTCAATATATATTAGTATATATATCATAAAACAGAAAGTCTCAATAAAAAATTGAAGATATATATCACAATATACATAGGGTGATTTAAGCATATATCGAAAAAGCAAAGTAGTTTCGATATAACAGTATCCATGTGACAATACAATATAAACCACCCCACATCGTCGACCCTCATCATCCAAAACCACATGTCGTCGATTCGTCCTAAGCTGGATTTGCTTGCCTCGCACCAGATATGGTTTCCTCGCGCTGGAGATGCACCTGATCTGCTTGCCCCGCGTTGGAAGATGCATCGAAGCTGCTCGCCATGCCGTCTGTCTCCCCCCTACAACTCACATTGTCGAGAAGAAGAAAATAAATGGAGGACGAATGAGAAAAGAGAGGAAGGACAAAGAAAAGGGAAGTGGAAGAATTTCAACGTGTTTTTTTTCTTTTTTAAAAAGGTATATCAATGGGCATGAAACCCTAAACGTGTGCATGGAGGAGAGAGAATCAAAACTATATATATATATATTTTTGTGTGTGGGGTTAAGGCCTAAATTGTAAATAGCCACTAACATTAATGGAAAAACAAAGCTTTTTTTTTTTTTTTTTTTTTTTTTTTTAATGAAATGTCCAAACATTAATATAATATAGCCCTTATTCTAAGGTCTTCTATGTCGAAAGCCGATTTTTTTATTTATGTTTGTTTTTTTAACTATTCCTCTAAATTTGATTTGAATTTCAAAAACAATTTTAAAATTTATAAAATGAAACATAAAAAGTAGTATTTATAAACTTAATTTTTAAAAATTAAAAATAAAATTAAAAATCAAATGATTATAAAACGATATTTAAATTAGGAATTAGGGTTTACGTCTAGGTTTGGAAAAATTATAATAGTAATTTTTTTTCTTTCTTCTTTAATATGTTGCCAAGTAACAAAGTTATTAATATTTACTATAGTATTTTTAATAGAAAATTATGATAAATAAACCTAAATTAATCTATTTTATCTTCAAATTCTACAATATCCCATAAAGACAATAGTTTGGTCTGAAATTTTTTCCTCAAAGTGAAAATAAGATTTTCATTCGATTTCATAGGATAAAAAACAATTGAATTTGTTTGAAATATGAAATTCAACAATACTAACTCATCAAATCTAAATAAAACAAAACAAAAATGTAAAAAAAAAAAAAAAAAAAAAAAGACTTGAATATTTACATAAAATTTATAAAATCATAGAAAAATTATTTTTTAAAAAAAAACATGCATGTACGATTGTATTATACTAAGTAAAGTAAATAAATACAATTTTTTTTCTATGTAACAATGGAATGAAAAAAGAATAAGGTTGAGATCTAGCTACTGTACAAAATGAAAAATCATTTTAGTAGTAAACATATTATCAAAAAAAAAAAAAAAAGTTAAAAATTGTCAAAATATCTATAGATCTAATAAAAAATATATATAAATATGCATTCATGATCAACAACTTAAAAAATAGCAAAAAAAAAAAAAAAAAAAAAACTTTGAAATGGAAGTGTTAAAGAATGGAAGAAAGATCCCAAACTAGTAGTAAAAGTGAAAAAATGGAAGAGAAATTTAAACAAGAAAGTAGAATGTTGGAGACTTTTGAGGGAGATTTTAGTTTGAAAATGACTTGGAGTTCGATGGGTGATTTTGAAGTACTTAGGAAAATAAATAAATTAGTGGGCTCTTTTCAAATATAATAAAAGAAACTAAAATATTTACAAATATAGCAAAATTTCACTATATGTGATAGACTGTGATAGATCACGATAGACTATTATCTGTGTCACGATAGTTGTAAATATTTTCAGCAGTTTTGACATTTAAGATAATTTTATTATTTTAAAAAGGATATTTTTTTTTTCTTTTTAAAAAAAGAGATGTCTAATGTGTTTGCTAGATGGTTGATGAATTTGAGTTCAGTTGTTTAAAAAAGACTGAATATTTGAATATTTGAATTCAGTTTTCTCAAAGACTAAAATCAATAAAACCAAAAAATCTACTTTATTTTTGCAAATCATTTTCCCAAAACTCTTTTCTTTGAAAATATTTTTTCAAATAACCCTATTTTCATACTTGAACCTTAAATGATTAATAGTGATTTTAACATTTTATGTCTATAGAAAAAGAAAAATCAAAACATTCCTATACCTTCTATCTTCAATATTCGTTTTTTATTCTATCTTTTTATATAAAGGGAACCACTCTAAACAAGATGTTGGATAACCTCTTTGAACAATCACAAGCTTGTGGGGCCTCTAGTTTTTTTTAATATATATTATAAAAAAAAAAATAGAGAGGTGGTGAAGCCAAAATAGGGAACAGAGAGACAGTAAAGAAACAATAGAGAATATAATTTGTTAACTTTTTACGGGAAATTTTTAAGAAAATTTTGTTTAAATAAATGAAAGTAGTATGAAAAATTGTTCATACTATCATCGTAGTATAGGAAAATTTTTCCACTTCTTAGTGATCCTGCAATCACTTGTTGTCTCGGTTGATTATTTCGTTTTGTGTTGATTTTTTCATTGTATTTATTGTGGAATATTTATTCGATTTATTTTTCCTTATTGTATATTTATTTTTTTATTTTTAATGGGTGTTTCTTTTATTTAACAATTTTTTTTTAAATCAAAGATGAATAAGAGAGAAAAAATACTTTTAGCATGGTATTAGAGACATAATTGTTTTGAAACCCAAAAACCCTAATTTTCTGAAAAAACTAAAAAACCCTAGATCTACTTGCCCACCACCGCCGCCGATCCTTCGTCGTCGCTCGTTCACTGTTGTCGTTGGTCAATCAAACCCCCTGGACATCTTGTCCTCGCCGCCAGACACAGTTGCTCATGAAATCGATTCCCTCTGTCACTTCTCACGCAAGTTGTTCCCACCGATTGCTAGGGCTCTAATTTGTTAGGGTTCCAACTTCGTTTGCAAGCTATTTTGTTGGCAACCGTGTCTGCATCATCGCCTACCTAGTTTCACCGCTCGCCGCTGAAGGAATTGAATTCTGTGCGGAAGCGCATGTACTTTTAATTTACGTTTTGAATTTACATAAAATATAGAGAGATTTAAACATATTTTAATTAAGCATGTTCTATTGTGAAGAAATTCAAGAAGAAAGATGTTTTTCTTGAAGTTTGTAGGGAAGAAAATCATAGAAATGTTATAATTGGCAAAAAGTTGACTGATTCAGCTGAAAGTTCGACATTATTAATTGAGAATACTGCAATGGAAGCTTTGGATCACTCTAACAAAATGCATGAAAAGCCTTAAGTCTGGTGTGATCGCTGCAATAAACCTCAACATATGCGGGAAACTTGTTGGAAACTTCATGGAAAACTTGCAAATTGGAAGAGTTCTAAACAGGGTGAGAGAAATCCCCATCAACATGCCTCTAATGTGAATGTTATTGATTCTAGTCCATTTAAAGAGCAAATTGATCAAACCTGAAGCTGATAAAGTCCAATTCATCATCAGGTAATCCTAGTGTTTCCTTGGCACAATCAGGTAATTCCCCTCGAGCTCTCTCGTGTATAAATTCATCTCTATGGATTATAGATTCTGGAGCGACTGATTATATGACTAGTTCCTCTTGTTTATTTGAGTCGTACTCCCCTATGTATTGCAATGAGAAAATTTGTATTGTCAATGGTAGTTTCACGCCTTTTGCTAGAAAAGGAAATATTCCTTTGAGTACAAAAATCACATTACGTTATGTCCTTCATATTCCAAAATTAGCTTGCAATCTGTTATATGTAAGTAAACTATCTAAAAAATGCTAACTATCGTGTTATCTTATGTGAAACTCATTGCCGCTTTCAGGATCAGGACTCGGGGGAGACGATTGGACGTTCTAGGATGATTGATGATCTCTATTACTTTGATGAAGTTTCAGCTAGTCATAAAAAATTTCAGGGCTTGAGTAATGTCAGTTCTCCTTCTGGTCAAGAAACTATAATGCTTTGGCATCGTAGATTAAGACATCCAAATTTTGTTTACTTGAAAAGTTTGTTTCCATATTTAGTTAAAGGAATTGGTTATTTTGTTTTTCAATGTGAAAGCTGCATTTTTGCCAAACATCATTGATCCACTTTTTCACCCATCCTTTACAAGGCTTCATGTAAGCCCTACAGTTAGCCTTGGAAAGTAGCAAGCTAAAAGGCTTATTTTTGGAAGATGGCAAGCTAAAGGGGGTGATGTATCATGCGTTGGTGAAGTGAAAGGTTGGTTGAGAGCTTTTGGGCAATAACCACCATATGTTGGAGAAGTACCTTGCGTTGGAGAGGTTATCATGCGTTGGAGAGTTGATGTAAGCCTCATACTTAGCCTTGGGAGATGGCCAGCTAAGGGAAGTAATGTGTTATGCATTGTGAAGAGAAATGGTTGACGAGAGTGAAGGAGCAAGAACTATCAAGTGTTGGCCATGGCTATGCGTTGGTAAGCCTTGCGTTGGAAGCTGTTGTAAAGAGAAGAAAGCAGATGCTATGCGTTGGTAAGGAGTACCATGTGTTGGTAAGGCTACTTTGTGTTGGAGAGCTGCTGTATGTGATGGACTGCAACTATGCGTTGAAGGTTGTTGTCATGTGTTGGAGGCATTTGTGTATGGATTGCTGCTGTAGGCGTGGAGGTAGCATGCATTGAGGGTTGCTATGCGTTGGTGAGTTGGTGCAGTGTGTTGGTGAAGAAGTCTGCGCCGGCCAACTTATTTTAAAAGAAAAGAAAGTGGAGGTTAAGTCGGCAGCATATATATATGAGTGGGCTGAGTGGTTAATTATTTTAAACACTAGAGCTCGAGTCGGTTCCATTTTTCAGACGAGCAACGAGGGAAGGTAGAAGAAGGTGTTCATATCGAATTCAAGTAGAATTCTGTTGGTTTTGGTGGTGTAACTGAAGCTGGAATAGAAAGTTTGATTGCAGTCGTGAAATCCGAGCATGATCTAGTGTTTGAAGAAGAGCGAGCTGAGAAAGTCGAAGATAGGTGAAATTTTGAGGTTAGTAAGTTAACTCAATTTATAACCATTTCTATGAAGGATGTTTGAGTTAAATTTGAAGGGAAATATGTAAAATTGTAGGTGGAAGTAACTGTCACTGATTTGCTAGGCGATTGGGAGCATCTTGATGTTATTTGAGAATATCTCTTAAATGGTGAAGAATTATGCTTTGAAATTTTGAGATAAGTTAGAGAACCTATTTGTTTACAAGTTTGTAGAAGGAAAAAAGTTTTGAATTTGGCTGGAATACGATTTTTATAAGGTAGAAGTGGGAATAAGAGGAAAAGAGGGAACTGTAGCTGTTGGGTGTTGCTAGAACTATAGTGTCGTTGAGAAGTTGGAGAGTGAGTAGCGAGACGAGTGTCGCTGGTAGCGCAGAGAGCTATGCGTCTCACAAATCTCGATGAGTGTCGCTAGGAATCGCTACTCAAGGTGAATCTCGCTAGTCTCACTCACTATGGTCTCTTTAGTACTGTATATTTGTAGCCCAATCTTGCTAGTAGTCTCGCTGGTTATTTATAATCTCGTTCATTATGAGTTGTTTTGGGAGAAGTGAGTCTTGGTGATGAAGCATGTTTGGAGTCTAATTATGCAAACTTAATGATTATGGAAAGGAATTCTAGGGAAGTCTAACATGAGAAATGTGGATTTACAGGCCAAGAAGAGCTAGGAAAGGTGTACAATCCGCTCAAGGCCTAGGACAAGTCGTGAGTGACTTTCTATCTAAAAGTGTTTAGTCCTAACATAGTTTCTTGATAATATTTGTTGATAAATGCTTACATGATCGAATTCTATGAACTTTATGTGTGTACCATATGTGATATAATGAGCTGTTTCGATATATATTTATATATACAGACTGAGCAAAAATATGTGAATAATAAGGATAAGAGGGATGGAAGCATGTGAACTTATGATTACTATTGCGATGTGGGAGTGGACTCAAGTATATGAATATATACATGTTATATGGTGGTAAGACTTAAGAAAAATATGAAATTTATAATTATGTGAGTAAATGGAAGCATATGAGCTTATATTTAGTGTTGTGATGTATGAAAGGTCACAAGAGTATGATTAAGTATGTGATATATGACGGTAAGACTAAATGAAGCATATGAGCATATGAATGTGATTTATGACGATGAGACTAAAGGTAGCATATGAGTTTATGAAAAGTATTGTGATGTATGAGACGTTACTAGAGTATGAATGAGAATATGAATTATGAGGTAAAAATAATGAAAGCGTATGAGCATATGAAAAGTGTTGTGATGTATGAGATATTACAAATTCATGATTTTATGTTATATTGTATTCTTATTTGAATGGCTCCCAATTCCGAGGTACGAAGAGAAGGCATGTGGGGTATTTGTGTATGTAATTAGCTTCATGCTAATATTGTTTTGTTTATCATGAAATGATTTATAAAGAACTATTTAAGCAAAGCATATTTGCTTTATAATGTTTTCTAAGGGACCCAATGCTGAGGGACGATGTGAAGGCATGTGGGCAATCTTGTATTTGAAAACTCAGTGTTGAGAGATGTAGAGAAGGCACTTGAGTATCCTGGGGATCCAATACTGAGGGACTGGGAGAAGGTACTTGGGTAGCCCATGAGCAAATTGTGATTGAGTGATGTTGAGGTGTTGAGAGTATTTCACTCAGCTAAGGAATATTGATGTTGGGTGTGGTAAGCTTCGCTCCGCCTCAACTAGGGAAGGAGATTTAAGGAAACGGTTTGTGAATAATGTTTTCATAGATAATCAGATGTGGTTAAACTATGATCTGATGTATGCTAGTGATGGATATGGCTGGGTTTTATATTTTCATACACTATCAATAAAAACTTTAATTAGTCACTCACTGGGCGTTTAAGCTCACGTTTTCCTTGTTTTTCTGTTTTTTCCAGGTAGCGAGCGAGTTCAGGATGCTTAGCCTACAAAAGATACTCGTCTGGGCTTGTTTCAGAATCTAGAATTTGGATAATTGTAAATCCTGAACCTATTCAAATGTTGTACATATTGTAAGGGTTGAGAGAGTCATGTATAGTTGTTGAAAATATTAAACCTTTTGAGTGTTAGGATAGTTGTGACTACTTAACCCTGCTGTGGGTTTGTTAATAGATTGTTGAATATTTGTTTATCAGGTTAAATTCTAAGATATCAAGGTTTGTTTGATGAATGCTTAGAGGTATTGGTGTTTATTAATTCACACTCACTTCTGGGTTAAGAGGGTATTCGGGAGGGGGTGTGACACTTCATCACCCTTTTACTTGATTCATACTGATGTTTGGAGTTCGTCTAAAGTTTTGACTAATAATGACAAGCGTTGGTTTGTTATCTTTATAGATGATCATACTCGTTTGACTTGGTTTTATTTGTTGACAAAAATGTCAGAAGTAAAAGAGGTCTTTGTTCGTTTTTTATAATATGATTAAGGCTCAATTTCAAACTAAAATTCGCATTCTTTACTCTGATAATGGGTGAATTTTTTAACGACCAATTAACCACCTTTTTACACAATAAGAGTATTGTTCATTAAGCTACACGTCGTGATACTCCTCAGCAAAATGGTATAACTAAGCAAAAAAATAGACATTTACTTGAAGTTACTCGTGCCCTTATGTTTTCTATGCATGTTCCGAAATATTTGTGAGGTGATGCAGTTCTTACGGCTGCCTACCTGATCAACTGAATGCCAATCAAGGTGTTGAATTTTCAAACTCCTTTGAATCATCTTAAAGAGTTTTTCCTACTGTCCGGCTGTTCTCGGATTTACCCCTAAAAATATTTGGGTGCATTGTCTATGTTTATATGTCCTCCCCTTTCCCAAACTAAACTTGACCCTCGAGCTGTTAAATGCATTTTTGTAGGCTATGTTTCCCATAAGAAGACATACAAATGTTTTGGTTCTTTGACCCACGAGTATTTTGAGAGTATGGATGTGTCTTTCTTGAAAAATCAACATTTCTTTAGCCCAAATTCTCTTCAGGGGGAGACATCTATACTTGAAGAGAATTTTTAGGACACTTCACCTCTCCCAAACATCATTAGTTCTGAAAGTATGAGTCCAAGTCTTTCGATGCCAAGTGTGGAAAATTCTTCGACAGGGGGAGAAACACTACAAACTGATTTGATAGGTCGAAATTCTGAACTTCAAGTTTATACTAGAAGAAACTTGACTCAAAGGAATAGAGTTCAAACAACTGACCTATCACAAAACCAATTTGATGCTCTGATAAATGATTCTAAAAACCCAGGTATTTCTCACAGCTCTCCTTCTTATAATATGCTACCTGATGTCTTTGATCTTAATATGTCAATTGCCCATAGGAAAGGTACTCGTCAATACACAAAACATCACATTGCAAACTATCTTTCTTATCATAGATTGTTTAGTAGTCATAAAGTCTTCACATCCAAAATAACTAACCTATATATTCTAAGAAACATATAGGAGGCCCTAAATGATTTGAATTGGAAATTAGCAGTGATGGAAGAGATGAATATGCTAAAACAAAATGGTATTTAGGACATAGTTGATCTACCAAACGATAAGAAAACAGTGGGATGCAAATGGGTGTTCACTATAAAATGTAATGTAAATGGTAATATTGAAAGGTATAAGGCCAAATTGGTTACTAAGGGATTCACTCAGACCTATGGAGTTGACTATCAAGAAACATTTGTCCCAATTGCTAAAATTAACTCTATCAGAATTATGTTGAATGTTGCAGTTAATTTTGATTGGTCGCTTTATCAGCTTGATGTTAAGAATGCCTTTCTCAATGGGAATCTTCAAGAAGAGGTATTTATGAACTTGCCACCCAACTTTGAAGTGGATCTTGGGGTTAACAAAGTATGCAAGATAAAGAAATCATCATATGGCCTTAAATAGTCTCCAAGAGCCTGGTTTGAACGTTTTGGAAAGGCAGCCACGAGCTATAGATTCAACCAAAGTCAAGCCAATCACACTAAATTTTATAAGCATACTAAAAATGACAAAGTTGTTGTGTTGATAGTATATGTTGATGATACCATACTTATAGGTAATGATGAGACAGATATGACTATTGTGAAGACAAAATTGGCAAACGATTTCCAAATCAAAGACTTGTGATCATTAAAGTACTTCCTAGGCATGAAGTTTGCTAGGTCCAAAAGTGGCATTCTTCCCAATCAAAGGAAGTATATCCTTGATCTACTCAAAGAGACAGGTTTACTGGGATGTAGGGTAGCAGAAACTCCCATTGAGCAAAACTTAAAATTGGAAGCTGTAACTAAAAAAGAGGTAAAAGAAAAAGAAAAGTACCAGAGACTTGTGGGAAGACTCATATACCTCTCTCACACATGTCCTGACATTGTTTTTGCAGTTAGTATGGTAAGCCAATTCATACATGCCCCTAAACCAACTCACTTTGAAGCTGTTTTTAGAATCATGAGATATTTGAAAGGTACTCCAAGAAAGACATATTTTTTAAGAAACATGACCACTTACATGTTGAGGTTTACAGTGATGTCGATTGGGCCGGTAGCACGACCGATAGAAGATTGACTTCTGGTTATTGCTCTTTTGTTGGAGGAAATTTAGTTACTTGGCATAGTAAGAAGCAAAGTGTGGTAGCAAGGAGTAGCGTTGAAGCAAAAGTACAGGCATTAGCCCAAGGTATTTATGAGAGCATATGGATAAAAAGACTATTGGAAGAGTTGAAATTTTCTCAGAAAATGCCCATGCGCATTTACTATGATAACAAGGTGGCGATCTCTATTGCCCACAATCTAGTCCTTCATGATAGGACGAAACATATTGAAGTCGATAAATACTTTATAAAGGAAAAGATTGATGTAGGAGTAATATGCACTCCCTACCTTTCGACAACAAAGCAAATTGTGTATGTATTAAGCAAATGTCTTCCTAAGTGGCAATTCAACAAGTTGATTGACAAGCTGGCCATGAATGATATCTTCAAACCAGCTTGGGGGGAGTGTTGATTATTTCCTTTTGTGTTGATATTTTCATTGTATTTATTGTCAAATATTTGCTGTATTTATTTTTCCCTTATTGTATATTTATTTCCTTATTTGTAATGGGTGTTTCTTCTATTTAAGAAACTTTTTTTTTTTTTTTTTTATCAAAGATGAATAAGAGAAAAAATACTTTTAGCGGTATCTAATGTCATTTGAATAAAACCCAACTTGAAAGTCATAAAACTATTAAGGAGAAGAAAATTTTAGAATTGATTTAATTGACCCAAGATCCGGCCCGATTCATTTCATATCCATCCCGATTTTTATTTAACTCACACAATCAACAAATATGTATTCCTTTCTGTAGGGATTCTTCATTAGATTTTCTCAAACCATAGAGACTAAACTTTAACTTTTAAAACTATAGGTACTAAATTTTAACTTTCCCCAAATTGCATGGACTAAATTCACCCTTTTTTAACTTAATAATAATTATTTTTTGAGTTCAACACTTTTAAAATGACAATGGGTGCATTTTGCTCAAATTGACATATTTTTTTTTCTATAATTATTAAATCCTTATTAAAATAACATAATTTTAATCCTTATTAAAATAACAAAAAAATTTTAAATAATGAAACTAATGTCAATTTTTTCTTTTTCTTTTTTTTTTTAGGTTAAACACATATAAGAGTGGGAATTTAAACTTTCAACTTTTTAGACCATGATATAAATTTTAACTTAGTCTAGTTTACACTGACAATACTAATGTCATCAATTTATCATATACTTTTTAATAAAATGATGTTTTTTCGAATTAAATTCAACTATTTAAATCATCACTAAATTATGTCAAAAGAGCATAGTACGACTGACATCAACTTGGAAAATCAATCTCGAGGGTTGAAGTTCAACTCCCCATTCCACGTGTTGCCAAAAAGAAACGAAAATATTGCTAAATCGCATGTTTGAGTTATTGAACTATAATACACTTCCTTTTTTTACAAACTATAATATATTTAATGTTTTCAATTCCTTCTTTAACACAATCTTACCCTATACTTCTTTTTAACAAAGTGATATTTTGCCAAAATATTTCAAGCTGACGAATCATCGCTAAATCAAAAGTTTTGAATTGTTAAACTGTAATATATTTAATGTTTGCAAGTCATTGTTTTGCCTTCCATCAAAATGTAGTTCAGAGGGATTTGAGGACAATGATCCAAAATGCTGCTACCCCCTATGATATGCATTCATTATTAATAACCAATCATATCCAATACATAATAACAAATGGGATGGCTACCTATACCAACAAACAATATTGTAAAATAGAGACTACAAAAATGTAGAGAGTAATGGTATTCTCCTAATGTATGTGAGCAAAGAAGTAATCCTCAAGTCAGTAGATGCTCCCTCTTTTAGTCTTTTTCTGCTATTAGCTGCAATCATCATCAATCTGCTTCAAGAAGACATAACCAAAGAGTTTCCATAGCCATTGAGATGCGATTTTTGCCACCTCCAAGCGACCCCTAAACTTTCTTGAAGATCGGTGTGTTGCGCTGTCCAGTTCAGTTCGTTCTTGATCTTAGTTGGGTTGCTAAACACTTCGGCGTAGTCACCCGGTCGACGAGGGAGATAGTCGACTTTGATGTCCACCCCAGTTGCCTTCTTGCATGCCTCCACAAACTCCTTCACCGATCGGCCTGATAAAAAACATCCAAAAACTACCTTCAGATTGCCATTTCTAGAGGATGCTTCATCAATGAGATGAAAAGATGGGGAGTAACAAGTACACTACTGCAACATTTCCTTTCGTCCTACCTTTTCCCGTTCCAACATTGTAGATTCCAACTTTTCCAGGGGTTGCCTTCTCCAGCGCTTTAACATGAGCATCCACGAGATCAGTAACGTCGATATAGTCACGTATGCAAGTCCCATCATGTGTTTTGTAATCTGTTCCTTTGACCTGAAAACATCAAAAGCAGTCCACTTGATCACATATCTCAAAACATTAATTCTCCAGCTGCATCTTGTAAACTATAAAATAAGTTCGTACTCGCTGAACTATATACTTTTATATATGAATTAAAATTACCTTAAGCCCAGAAATAATGCCACGGGCAGCATCAAAACAAGCACCCGAAATGCGTCCGTGTTCACGAAGCTCAGGTCTAGGAGCTTCCCCAAGTCTGCCTTCTGGATCAGAACCAATCACATTGAAGTATCTGGACAATATTCAACACATTCATGCATCAGATTGCTTATTCAGATGATTCACTCAACAAAAACTTGATAAAGGTTCCCAAATTCATCCTTTTCCGGAGGTTCACTCCCATTTCTCATACTTAGTGCAGTAAATTACCGAAAAAGAACTGAAATTCGGAAAATTTGAAACATAGTTATTAAAATAAACTGTCTTAGCAGCAACTTCTAAGAAAATAGAAATAGGCAAAGAAAAAAAAGTAAGGAACCACCACTTATAAAGACCAGTTATCAGGTAAAATAACAACCTTAGAATCATGACTGCCATGTTTGAATTTTTTGAGAAGTCAAGGATGATTTCTTCTGCCATCTTCTTGGCTTTTCCATAGGGATTAATTGGAGCCTGCAATGAAAACAAATCAAATATTCGTCAATCGAACTCCAGTCTGCATGCATACAAGATTATAGCATGTCGAAGAAATAAAATAAAAAATAGAAAATAAAAAAAATAAATAAAAAGACACTGAATTCCAAATCTTTCCATGAGTATACTAATACACAAGCTGACAAATAGGATGCGAACCTGAGGAGTTTCTTCAGTGATAGGCATTTTTTCTGGCTCTCCATATGTAGCACATGTACTAGAATATATCAATGTCTTCACACCATGTGCTGCCATTGATTCTAATACTGTCAAGGTATTTGAAGTAATATTGTGATAATACCTACAACAAGAAATACCGTGCTCAGAAACGATTTACTTATTAACGCTAGAACTCGAAGCAGTCCCTCCATGTTTCTCATTTCTCAACCCCAATGAAGACAAGAAACTTCTTTGGATTCTCTTTCCTAAAATTCAAGCTGTTTTATTCATTCACGTTCAGAGATGTATATCAACAGGTTGACAAGAACAATGGACTAGAAGTTATGATCATTGACAATCTCCTTTTCAACATCCATCCATTTGTAAAATACTGGCTATCTATCAGTCTACATATATGCATGAGACCTCAAATCCGTTTATGGAGAGGAAAACGACCTTCTATCACAATCTACATGATGATGCGAAAAACCAGAGACCGACAACCTAAAAAATAACAACTCTAACAGTTTATTTTTTTTATACTCACTTCAGAGGATCAAGGGTGCTTTCCCCGACATATGCTACCGCTGCAAAATGCATGACGGCATCAAAAGCATTCTCTGAAAATATTTTATTAACCTGAACATATCAGTTAAGGCAACATTTGTGTTCAAGGCAGCTAGTATTTTAAGGATTCTTCAGAAATATAAATCATAATGTGTCACGTAGAAAGGATACAGATTTTGCATCTCCCAAGTCAGCATAGATGAACTGAAGCCTTCCATATTCTGGAAACAATTCTTGCAAAACCTTCACAGCACCTAGATTTCCTCGTGATAGGTTGTCCTGGCAAGTAGAAGGAATTATTCACAAATGAACTGTATAACACCAAAGATATGAAAAGGGTACGATCTTAAAAAGCGTCATACCACTATTGTTACACGGTATGAGTCCCTTAATAGTCGAAGTGCAGCATGCGAGCCAATGTATCCTGCACCTCCTGTTACTAGAACATGAGTGACTCCTAGTTGATGAATTGCAAACTGGAAGGAAAAGAACATGCACAACAACTTTAGAAGTTGCATAAAAGAACATTTCTCTTAGGAAAAGGTGATTCTCCACACGTTTTTTTCGACAAAGAAAGTTTTTTCATTGCCCAATAAAGGCAGTATAAGAAATAAGAAATCCTCTCAATAAGCCAAGGAGTTTACAAGCAAAAATACCAAGAAGGGTATCTACAAAATTGATTACAAAGAGAACACCAAATAATAAGAGCTTTATCCGTGTGTGTGTGTGTGTGTGTGTGTGTGTGTGTGAGAGAGAGAGAGAGAGAGAGAGAGAGATAAAACTATGAATGATTTGACTACTGCCGAAAACTATCAGATCATAATTCCCAAACTGAAATTAAAGAACAAGTTGAAGGAAATTCCATGGAGTAACACAAGAATCTAAGAACTGCAAAGTTCATTGAAAATGACAGCAATATTTTAAACCAGAACAGCGATGAGCGAATGATGAACAAAAACAAATCTTGGAGCAAAGAACAATTTTCAGCCTCTTAGATCAGAACCACAATTAAACGATGGCATCAGCCAACATGATGATGGAAACAACCCACAAACGGAATGCACAAAACTCGACATTATCTTAGGAATGATTATCCTATTTCAAGGTAGAGTTTTCATAGTATCGTTTTGCCAGCCAGATCAACGATAATCAAAATTATAACCCAATCAATATACTACAGGGATTTAGGCATCTGTCACAAAAATAGAGAAGAAACTGCCTGATAAATTCCTTTAAAGTGTATGGACGATAGAAAAATAGGAATACAAATACACGAAAAAAACTGACACTAACACAGGATTAAAGTAAGCAATATGATGTATAAGTTCAATAAAAAAACGACTGGCAGCTGTATTGCCATTGCATAAAACTTCCTTAAACCAAACTTGTAAAATATGATCTGGTACATGACATGCCACATAACAAGTGAAAAGTCTGAAGATTCTTTCAACAGGACTTGTAAAATTTCAATGGAAAATAATATAATCACTGGAATGTACTCGGTCAGCAGGGCTATAAAGCCATTAAAGTATCATTAGGGATTGAGAGCTACCGGAGTTGGGGTGCTAAAATTTGGGGATTGCTTGAGCATAATAATACAAATTGCAGTGAGTGAAGCAGCCAAAATGATCTTTCCTACAAAATTGTTCTTCCGTTTGGGATCCGGATAATCCATACCTACAAGGAAAGGATAGGTAAAATTGCAAGAAAAACAAGTAAATAAGCTTGAAGATCTTAAAGAGCTACAACTTTCACATATTTTCACGCAACTTAAAAGTTTGAAACATCCATGCATTCAACCTGCAATAAACATAGATTTCTTTTGAAGACACTACAGAAGAGGAACACACCTCCAAATGACACAGATCTACCAAACCTTGATTGATTTCTCGACCTACCAAAACTGAGCATTTGGGAAATTGCTCTATCTTTCGTTATATTACAGGACAGTAACTCAATGAGTCCACTTTAAGGATGGAACTGTGGTGTAAAAAATCCTGCAAATTAACCAAAAACTTATCAGTAAATTCTGTTAAGTAAACCAGCCACAAATGTGAACCCTCAAGATATGATCACTTTCAAATCTCTAACTTCTGAATGACAAATGGAGACAAAATACTAACAGGAGAAACCCCACAAGCAGAAATCAAAAGCAAGGCCAAATTTAAATAAAATTCCAAGTTTTAAAAAAATTTAGGAAATATAAAATATAATAACTTCTTTTTTCAAACTACATAACAAGGACGAAAAAAAAAAAAAAAAAAGAGAAAAACCAACTCCACTTCATTGATGCTGATAAGATTACAAAAAGTATAATGCAAATTATAGTAATCAACCATGGATAAATGGAAACCAAGTAGCAATCAGACCGCAAATTTAAAATTACAGATCAATCCCCATTAGGAGTAAACATTAAAAGAAAGGCACTAAAAATTTTTCTTCAAAAACAAGAATCACGTCACCAGTCATTTCCACTTTCACCAAGACAAACAAGTAAAGAACAAAGAAATCAATCCCTAAACAGAGATGCAGGGGGATCAAAGGAAGAAAATCCCACATAAAAACAAAAACAATAGTAACGTAATAAATTAAAAGGAAAAAATGAAAACGTTCACGTCCAGCTAACTGAACAGTTTTGATCGCAAAGAAGTAACTGAAACAAGGGGGAAAATGGCAAACAAGACAGAAACAGTAGAAAGAAAAACATTAGAATTTGAATTCCCATTTGGGAATCCAGTGATTCAAAAGATCTTCAAAAGCAAGAGTCAGAAAGCAAATCATAAAGAATGAAAAGGGAAAACAGATTGCATCAATCCAAGCAAGACCCAGATAGGAAAACAGCAAAAAGAAAAGAGAATGTTACCAGAAATTGAATGGAAGTCCCGGAGAAGAAAGAAATTGGAAGAAAGAACAAAAATGGGGATGTGGGTATGTGAGAAAATGAGAGAGAAAGAGAAAGGAAGGACGTAAAATGGGGTGGTGGGTTGAAAAAAGGGAACGATGTTAATCGAAACAGAAAGTAAATGAAAATAAATGAAATGTAAAGAAAGAAAGAAAGAAAGAAAGAAAGAAGGGGAAAGAGAAGGTGAAGTTCTGTTTGGAGCGGACGACGGAGCAGGAAGCTGTCTGTTTGTCCACATTGTAATTAGCGCGTATATACCACGCGCCTCGCACCATTAACACTTCGGAATTTCTCCTTATTCTAATTCCATTCTACTTTATTCAGAAAATTCAATTCAATAATTTATCTATATATATACTTAATTAATGAATCATTCTATTATTTCTAGATTATTATTTTATTATTATTATTATTTGGTATAAAATAAGGTATAAATAAATTCTAAATTTTTCTTTCTTTTTTATCTTCGTTACTTATAGGTGGGGCCAAAATGATTTCAAGTCAATGATAATTAGTTTGAATTTCCTTTTTAGTCGATCATCCATCTTTTCAATTGTTGTACTAATAAATAAATAAATAATAGTGAGGTGCATCTTTAAACATCTAACATACAAATGATTGGTGTACCAGTTTTACTGATTGATTTATCAGTTTAATTAGAATATTCAAGAACTCTTCGATTTTTTAGTACTCAAATAACAACATACAAATATTACATAAATCAAGAACTCTTTGTATTTTTAGTACAACAATTATGAGGATGGAAAATCAAAACTTTAATTATATCATAAGTTAAGTAGTTCCTAATTATCTCCCTTAAGCACAATTAGAGCAAACTAAGAAACCAATATTCTTATCTAATTTCATTAACCTACCATACCTTAAATCTAATTCTTTTAACTTCTGTAACAACTTAAATCTACTAATCTTATTATCACACTTTAGTCATAAAATTAAGGTCCGCTCTAAATCAACTCTTCCAAACATAAGATTAAAAAACAACATTCAAGTCATGGTCATTATATTAGAAACAAGCAAGTATTAATAGAGCATTCAATTAATCAAACCATAAAAATCAATGACATCAATCTCTAAGAACATGAATTAGCTCCACATGTTCATGTAATAAGCATAAATTCTCCAATAATCAAAATCCATAACAAAACTACAAAAATAAGGGGGAAAATGCATATTAGACTTGGTGTGGTGTTTGTTTGCAAGTGAAATTTTTACTACTAATACGTATGTTGGAGACAACGACTTTCCAAATATCTTCACAATGATATTGTCCATTTTAGACTTAACCCTTATGACTTTGTTTTTTGTTTCACCAAAAAGACCTCATAATATTGGAGATAGTCGTTCTTACTTATATACCCATAATTATCCCCTTGCACAGGGAAGTTTGGTTGTATTCCCAACAACGTAAAATGTGACTTAACACAAATAAGAGTACATGAATTAGAATACAAATACCAACCTAAGTATAGTTTACCTGAAAAAAAAACTTAACTATCAATTTTGAAGTAAGAGATTCATTTCCTTACTGCGCATTTGTATGTATAATAATAATAAATAAATAAATAAATAGATCACACCCTTGAATGATATGTGTTTGGTAATGGTATGAGCGGTAGAGTTTATATTGCATTTTATGATATGAAAAGAAAAGTAGTCAAAGCCTTGTGGCTTGCCATAAGAAAGAGAACTCCAATAACATGCATTAATGTCACGTCCCATGCTCATAATTTTAAATTTAGATTCAGTACTTGATGCATCAAATTTTTCTACTATTTGGTCACACTATCTATTATCTTAAGTCGACCAATATGAGTCTTTTTTAGCATTCTTTATCTACTTATTTGTATGATTCTTAAAAAAATTTCTAAGAGTCCATCCAACATATAATTGTTCTAAGCTAAGTACACTTAGTTTTGAAGTTTCTATAATTGAGTCACCGAAAATAAAGTTTGTTGGTATGAGTAGTAACTATCAATTCTTTTAACCTTATTTGAATTATATATATATATATATATATATATATGTTTATAGGGATGTTTCCAAATATGACAACTTTTTAAAATAATTACAAATTTAGCAAAATTTTACTTTCTATCAGTGATAGACCGCGATAAACCTAGATAAATTTTGCTATATTTCAACAATTTTGTCATTTAAAACAATTTTCCTATGTTTATAACTTCATGATCCCCTCTCATCCAAATATGAATTTGGTTAATTCATGTACCCTATTAAATTCGAATGTTACACATAGGATCATTTTAACTCTTCAAATGTATGAATGGATACACAAACTAAAAAAGGACTTTTGTGACAATAAAAATCTTACCTGCAACAATTAAAGTCTTAAGTGAGAGCATCGTCTAGCTAAATTATATTAAGGCGAAAGACAGAATAGTGAAATTGAAAGAGATCCATTCAGTTTGTTTCTTTTTTTTTTTTTTTCTTTTTTTTCCTTCTTCTTTGGCATTTATAACAAAGACCATTAGTAGGAATCTCCTTGCCAATAACATTGGAGAAAGAAGGCAGAAAACTATATAGAAAAAAATTTTAAAAAAAAAATTGATCTTATTTTATTAGATCAATTTTAGTCCATTAATACTTATCATGAATAACAAACAAGACTTCAAAAAAAAAAAAAATGTGGAGAATGGAAATGATCAAAAGAGGCATCATTTGTTGAAGAAGTACTTAATAAACTTCTCTCCCCACTTATAAAATCCATCAATTAGGTTAGATTTTGAGGATTTAATCCACCAATTTGCAATCTTCCACAAAAGCTAATGAGATAAGTCTGTTTAGATGAAATTAATCTCTCCCCACTTTGCCACTAAAATTGAAGAAAATATAATGGTTAATGAGGAAGTTTAATTTGGGTGTGTTTGGATTCATCAAATTCTTATTTGAAAAAAGAAAAAGAAAACTTAGTATTGTTTGTAAAGTTTGGTAACAATTCAAATTAAATTTGACAACATATTCACATAATTTATCTTTTTTGTGTGCTTAAAAATTATTAGTATCATTTAATCAATTTAATTTTTCAAATAACTAATTTTAAGATTGATTGAAATTATTGAGAGTAATGTTAGATATTTGAAAATAGAAGATAAAAATGGATTGAGATCCAAAATACAAATATAAAAGTAGTAATTTTAACATTTTTTTTTTCAAATTATGATACTCTTAAAATTTGATTTTTTTTTGGACAACTAAAATTTGAATTTTAACTCTACTTTTATTGTTAATATTAATTAAATGATAACATGACTTTCTAAGCCTATTTGGATAAATGATAGCGATGTTTTTAAACATAGAAAAATTGTTGAAAATAATTACAAATATAACAAAATTTTACTTTTTTTATCTTTGATAGAACGTGATAGACTCAGGGACGTTTATCACTTTACAAAATAGATACAGATAGATAAACATTTGGGTCTATCGTAGTTTATCATAGATAAAAAGTGAAATTGTTATATTTATAAATAGGTTGATATTTTTTTTATTTATAATATTTTTCCAAAATGATATTGGTTGTGTTAACACAAAAACATGATGAACAAATGATATAACATAACCTGTGCAATAGATTATTTTTGGATAAATATCAAAATTTGAAAGTTTAAAGAGTATATTCAAAACTTTTGAAAACATTTTGTATAATTTAGCCTAATAATAATAATAAAATAAAATAAAAAATTAGTAATGGCCAAATAGGAAATTTTGTGTAGAAAGGGCATTGAAAATGATGTGTTGTTGTGTTAGAAAGAGTACGAAACAGTCAAGTAAGAAAGTGACACTTGGCAACAATATGAGCACTGTCACGGTTGTAGGTCTTTCAATGCCTAATGCTCTTTTCTTTTGTGGGTCCTTTCTCTCTTTTTCCTCTCTCTTCATTAATCTCCCACTTCCAAACATATTCAAATATCCTAAATCTAAATACATATCTATCCAAATAATAATAATAATAAATATGTAAAATCATAAATACATACCCATTCTTTTCAATTTCCACTTTCTTTACGTTTATAGGTATTTATTTTTTTCTAATATAATAATTACTATTTTAATCTGGTTCTCTAAGTTTAAGAATACAACCTTTTGGATGGGCATAGATTTGAAAATTGAAAGTGATATTTAATAGAGAAGTGATTCACTTTTTAACGTTCTATTAGAAAGATCATGTCAATTACCAGTGGGTTAAGTGTCACAATCACTTACTTTCGAATACGGGACGGGCGATTGTGCGACGCTACTCTAACCCGGTGAGCAAGTCAGTCGTACAAAAACCGCAGGTCGCAGACAATCTCGATGTATGATATAGCCTCTACTCATGTTTCGAGTGAAAATGATTTTATAAAACGGGAGAGAGGAAAAGCTTTGAAAACGTTATTAAAGAAAGCATTGAGGACTGACAATTGCAAGAAAGTTTGTTTGCAAATAGTACAACAATAATTGGTTGAGTCAACTAGTGGGGTTCCCCTAATAGTACATTCTAAGCAAAAACTAGTTGTAGCCTTGTATATCAAAACTAGTGAAACGTCACTCGAAAGGAAAACAACATGAAAATTAAAACAACTTCCTAAGCTACTTACAAGGCATAATTATAAGGTGATTGAAGATGGTTTGGGCATGAGACCATAGGCAAACACTCCCTGGACTGAAGATGGTTTGGGCATGAGACCATAGGCAAACACTCCCTGGACTGATGATGGTTTGGGCATGAGACCATAGGCAACCACTCCCTGGACAAGCATGCTCAAGACATTCTCCCCCACTTAAACAGTTGACGTCTCTGTCGACTGGTGGAGCTTGGACTCTTCGATCTTCGGCTTCCAAATCTTCAAGACATTCCCAACTTGTTTCTTCCGCTAGGAGGTTTTTCCATTTGACAAGAAACTCGAGAACTCTCTGAACGAGTCTTCCAACTTTTCTGACCCTGTCTGCAAGGATCTCTTCAACTTCCTTTCATATGCGTGCTTGAGGTTGATGTCTGGCCGAACAGCGGCATTGCAACGACCATCATCGGGGTTAGGGTGATAGGGTTTTAGATTTCTTACATGAATTACTAGGTGAATTTTCATCCATGCAGGCAACGCCACCCTATACGAAGCATTCCCGACCTTCTTTAGGACTTCCACTGGCCCCTCATACTTCCGGATGAGATGTTGGTCCTTTCGGCTCCGAAACCGAATCTGTTTTGGTCTCAACTTGATAAGAACTTGATCCCCTACTCGAAACTCAAGGGGGCGCCGCTTCTTGTCCGCCCACTTCTTCATGTGCTTGGAGGCTTTCTCCAAGTAAGCTCGTGCAATGTCAGTGGTCTACTTCCACTCCTTTGTGAAATTGTGAGCTTGAGGTTTCTTTCCTGCATACGGATGGTCAATAATATGAGGCAACAAGGGTTGCCTTCCACTTACAACTTTGAAGGGACTCTTCTCCGTTGATGAGCTTGTTTGGCAATTGAAGTAAAACTAAGCCGTATATAACAACTAAACCCAATTCTTTTGTCGAGCGCCGACAAAGTGACGCAAATACTCTTCGAGCAGGCAATTAAACCTTTTTGTCTGGCCATCTATTTGAGGGTGGTAACTTGAGGATATATTCAGGCTTGTCCCCAAGAAGGAAAATAGCTCAGTCCAGAAGATATCTATGAACCTGCCATCCCTGTCACTAACAATGCTGGCTGGAATTCCCCATAATTTCACCACATGTTTGAAGCATAGTTGAGCTGTCATTTCGGTAGAATATTGTTTCGAGGTGGCTATGAAGGTGGCATACTTCGAAAACCAATCAATGATAACCAAGATGACTTCGTGCTCACCCACCTTATGAAGATGGGTGATGAAATCCATGGACACGCTCTCCCATGGTCTGGATGGCACTGGCAAGGGTTTAAGAAGCCCAGCAATTTTCGCTCTCTCAACCTTGTCTTGTTGATAGATGAGGCAAGTTTTGGTGACTGCATGACATCGTCTCGCATACTAAGCTAGAAGTAACCCTTCTTCAGCAGTGCATAAGTTTTTCCCCATCCTAGGTGGCTTGCCCACAAGGTATCGTGACACTCGTGTAGCAACTTTTTCCTTAGGCCTCCTGCTCTGGGGACATACAATCGATTCCCTTTTGTCAACAACAAGTCCCCCTCAACCCAGAACTATTTGGTCTTGCCAGCTTTGGCTAATGCTATGACAGCCCGAGCGGAAGGGTCTTTTTGCAGAAATTCTTTGATGATCTCGCGTATTGACCCATCAACCTTGCTTGACTGAATATGGGCCAGCATGCACATGGTCGCATGCTCGCCCTTTTGGCTAAGGGTGTTGGCAGCTTAGTTACTCATCCCCGTCTTATGCTCGAAACTGAAGTTAAATCCAGCCAGGAACTCTTACCATCGTGCCTGCTTTAACGTTAACTTTGGCTAACTGGAAAAGTGGCAAATTACACTATTGTCGATCTTGACTATAAAACACGATCCCAGTAAGTATTGCCTCCAAACTCTTAAGCAGTGGACTACGACAAGCATTTCTTTCTCAGAGACAGTGTATCTTCTTTCTGCGCTATTGACGACTTTCATAAGCTACTGGGTGACCTTCCTGGAGAAGAACGCTTCTAAGGGCATAATCTAAAGCATATGTCTCCACTTCAAATGGTTTTGTCACATCGACCAGACCAAGGACAGGGCCCCTCATCATGGTCGTTTTCAATTCTTCAAAGGCGAACTAACATTTGGCTGATCACTACCAAGTAGTGTCTTTCTTCAACAACTCAGTCAAAGGGGCAGCTCTTCTAAAAAATACTTCAACGAAATGACAATAGCAATTTGCTAGCCCCAAGAAGGAACGCAACTCGGACACAGAGATGAGGACTCTCCACTCCTGGATGGCTTTTAACTTGTCACTATCCATCCTGATCTTTCCAGACTCAATCACATGGCCCAAAAAGTTAATACGCTTTTGGGCAAAATCACATTTCTCTTTCTTCAAATAAAGTTGATTCTGCCGTAGTTTATCAAAGATTAATCTAAGGTGAACTTTTTGTTCTTCCAAAGTAGGACTATACACGACAATGTCATTGAGATAGACCACTACAAACTGATCGAGGTATTCATGGAATACTTGGTTCATGAGCGTACAGAACGTGGCTGATGCGTTGGTGAGTCCAAAGGGCATCATAAGGAATTTGAAGGCCTCGTACCTGGTCACACAGATAGTCTTCGGTTTGTTCCCCTAGGCGATGCAAACTTGGTAGTACCTTGATCTGAGATCCAGTTTCATGAAGTATTGGGCTCTATTCAACTGTTCAAACAGATCAGTGATGATCGGTAAGGGGTACTTGTTACAAATTGTTACTCTGTTTAGAGCCCTATAATCGATACACAATCGTAGTGTTCCATTCTTCTTCTTCTGGAACAAGACTGGGGCCCCATATGGTGCTTTTGCAGGGCGAATGAATCCTGCATTCAGCAGCTCATCCAACTGCTTTCTGAGTTCAGCTAGCTCAGAGGGGGCCATCCTGTAGGTGTTCTTCGTTGGAGGTTTGGCTCTGGGGATAAGTTCAATCTCGTGATCAACCCTCGTCGAGGGGTAAAGACTTTGGCAAACTTTGTGGCATAATATCAACATACTCATTTAGAATTTCTTGGATCTCTAGAGGAACGAACTCAGTTTCAACGAACTCGTCGACAACTAGGATGGCCATGAAGGTGGGTTCTTCCTGACTAAGACCTTTCTTCAGTTGAAGGGTAGAAATCATTCTTACTCCGCTAGGCTGCTTTATATCAACTGAAACTACTGTGGGATTACTGTTGGTGACAATTAGACACTTGGGCAAGGACATGAGGATGATTTTGTGTTCCAAGAGGAACTCCATTCTGAGCACAATGTCAAAGTCATCTATGCGCACCACAACCAAATCAATGTTCCTGGTCCACTCGGCCAGCTGTAAAGGTACCCTCTTGGATACTCCGACAATTGGTAGGGCTTTTGAATTAATTGCTTTCATCTTACCTGCATCTCTCTCAATTTTGAGTTCTAAGCGGCAGGCTTCCTGTTCAGAAATGAAATTGTGTGTTGCACCAAAGTCTACCATGGTGCCTTTAGCAGGTTTGGAATTGATGCTTGCATCAACAAACATAAGCCCATTTTCTACAGTGTTCTTCTGGCAGGAGGCTTTCTTCTGAATCTCAGATAAGAACTTTAGTGCTTCCACTCTAGGGGTTTCCTATCCTCTTCTCTTTCCACCTCTACTTCTGTCTCAGGTTCACTACAGCTTTGTGCTAAGGCCTGTAAGGCTGTCAAGACACCCCGATATGGACACTCGGCTACTTGGTGGGGGCCTTTGCACAGGAAACAAGGGATGGGCCTTGATTGATTCTGGTTGGCCTGGTAGGGCCCTAGAGAGGGGCCTGCACCTAAGGCTTGTAACTTCTTTTCCAAATTGAAGTTCTTCGGGGGATTGGGTTTAGTGGCCTTGTACCCAGAACTCGGTGGTGTCGTATTCTTCTTTTGTGACGCCTGATCACCATGTAATCTAACAGTCTTTCGGCAACAGCCAGGGCAGAGGCCATGTCCTGGACTTTTTATTCATAAAGCTTAATCTTGGCCCATGGTTTTAAGCCCTCAACAAAACAGAACACTTTATCCTTCTCGGATATATCTCGGATGTCTAGCATAACGGCGGAGAACTGTTTCATGTACTCCCGGATAGTTACCGTGTGTTTGAGTTCTCTTAGCTTCCTCCTCGCTATGAACTCCACATTCTTGGGGAAGAACTGAACCCTTAGTTCCTTCTTGAAATCTCACCACGTATGGATGGTACACCGACCATCTTGGACATCATTAACTTAGGATCTCCACCACAATTTTACATCATCAGAAAGATGCATGGAGGCCAACGTGACCTTGACCTCCTCTGACACGGTTCCACTCACAGTTTTGCATCATCAGAAAGATGCATGGAGGCCAATGTGACTTTGACCTCCTCTGACACGGTTCCACTTACATTAAAGTACTGATCCATGTCAAAGATGAAGTTCTCCAATTCCTGAGCATTGCAGTTCCCACTAAAGGCTTTGGGCTCCAAGATCTTGAATTTATTGGGCACAACGAGCGTCTGATTCGGGGTATGGTTCCCAACAGCACGCATCATTAGGTTGACCTGAGTCTTCATCTCAACCATCTCAGCCCTGATGGCTTCCACTATTGCTCTAAAGTCGTTGGTCAAGTCGTTAAAGAACTTCAACATGACCTTGTGGGAGCTATCGAGCTCTTCGACACGTTCTTCCATGTGTGCAACAGAGCTTGTGGAGCTATCCCCACGTTCAAAACTACCAGAACGTGTAGCTTTGTGTTCCAAAGAGTTGACCCTTAGCGTCAACTTTGTGATCGGTAGCGCGTCTACTCGAGCATTTAGTGCATCAATCTCTTTGACCTTCTCATCCAACCCTTCTAGCCGGGCTTGGATGAATTGCACATCGTTGAAGACTTCCCTCAGATATAGCCATTGCTCTTCTATCTCAGTAAGTCGCTGATAACTTGTAGAAATACAAGTTATTATAGTCACTATTTGATTTAATTAGAGCAACTTTAGAGCTAAACGCATGATTTTGGTAGTTGAATGATGTAAAATGTATCACCATGCGTTGACACTATTTACAAAAGAAAATACCTGAAATTATGAGCATTTCTGTTTTTAACGCAGGGTTAAAAAGAAAAGAAGCACAAATAACCCAAGAGATGAAGCTACTGCGAGAACAAGTGGAAACCCATGCGTCGAGACCATGTGTCGAGAAAAAGTAGATACAGACGCATGGGCAAAAAGCTGTCATGTCATTATGAAAAAGGACAACACTTTATCAGATCATAGCAGAACCTATGGGCCGCCAATGTAAAAAGTCTACGCAACAGGGCAGGGAATTTAATGCAAATGTGTCAGGTCATCATGAGTATCAACTTTTCAACACCTATAAATAGTCCAAAGCTTCTCCATTCAAAGGGAGGAAAAGAAAAGAGAAACGAGTTCAAGAGGCGAAAGCTCTACACAATTTCTCCCTCACCATAACCAGCCTCCATTTTGAGCTCTTCTGAGAGAAGGATTCTGAGCACTTTCAGAGTCGTCTCCCAGTGAGTGAGAACCTTCGCCCTATGAAATTTATGTATCAGATAGCAACCATCTCAAGCCTCCATGAAGCAAGACGTTGCCAGTGGCGGCTTAACTCCTTCCATTTCTGTTTTATCTCCATTTCCCTCCTTCTTACTTATGTTTTGTTAATGACATTCGAGATACTGGTTTATTTTCTTAATATGAGTTTGATTGACGATTATCTTCTATTTATTTCCATATTAAATACCTTACACCATGTTGTTTGAATGCTAAATGAGTTAGATGTTAGAAGTTAGTTTTTCTTAAGCAATATTAAGTATGTTACATCTTGATTAATGCATATTATTAACTTGCATAACTTTGTCTAACAAACAAAAGTAGTAAGCACGACTGTCTAGCTTGAGAGAGTGGATGGTTCATCTTTAGCATTTATCGAGACTAGATGAGGTGCAGAGATGTAGTTCATCTTTTGCCAACGTAAACTTACCATGCGTCTTAAAGATAAGATTAATGTGGCGTCGAAACATCGAGAGATGGATTCACAAACTAAGTTTGTAGGTATGTAATTATACTTGGATATGCTTAAGTAATCAACTAGCTCCCGCGTTAACTCTATTTTTATTGCATGGTTCCATTCATTCTCAACGCATGCTATCTGACACTAAATGACATTTGACTAACCATCGCCGCGTCCACCTCAGTTGTAGGAAATTTTATTCATTCTTTATGTATAGTTTTAGACATATACAACCAACACATGCACATATTATATGTATAGTTCACCGCATAGTCATGCATCTATTCTCAACGCCTAGTTATTACAAATCTCTGCGTTCGACCCTGGACTCACCAAGAAATCTATAAGAGCTTATACTTTGGCTTTTTCTAGGAAAACTTGCTTAATCATGATCATATTTGAGTAATTCTCGACGCATCTTTGTACGAAAATGAATATCTATTTTTGTGCAACAAGATATGAAACTCAATTTAAATCAAATAGAAATCTAATAACAAGTTTTTGGCGCCGTGGCCGGGGATTTGAATTAATAATTTAGGTTTTGATATTATTTCTTGATCTATGCAAAAACTCTATCTTGGGCCGTACTGAGCGTTTTGCCGAAGACGTATCTGATAGTTTATAAGCAAGGAAGAACAGCCTTCGTTCATTTTTGACCCTGAGATCAAGAGAAATTTTCAGAAAAGAAACAAGACTCATCAAAGTCGATGACAACTTTGCAAAGAGAAGTAATTGGAAAATCAAGCCAACCAGCCTTTGAGAGCCAACAACAATTGGCTAACATCAGGCGACGAAGTAATGAACGATGCTTTAGCCCGAATTTTCACAAATCGAACGCTGCGGCGGCAATCTCAAAGTTTTGGAGAAATTTTTTTACGTGATTTGGAACGCCGAGTGCCCTGATCAGCGCCACAGGTAAACTATGAACAAGATGTCCTAGTCTTTTTGAGTTCCAGGAAATTTTTCCTCATGATGCCGCAGAGCGAATGAATGAAGATGGCATCAATGCATTCAAAGTTAATGGTCAACGCGTGAAGCCATATTTCGGAGACTGTGTTGAACGAGAGAGTAGCCGTTGACCTGGAAAAGATAGAATGAGGAAAAGATGGATGCGTCATGCGTTGCCAACAAGCACATATATCCTAGGGACGCATCCTAAATTTTGTACCTTTCTTTCCGCATTAATTCATTTCTCCCTTTCTTTTCGTCATTTTATTTGATTTGATTTGATTTTTATTTTTATTTATTTTTAATTTATTTGATTTGATTTTATTATTATTATTATTTTTTTTTTTTTGCTTTGAAAAATTTTATTTGGTGCTATCTGTTATTTTGCGATGAGTGAAAATTGAACTCAAATTCAATTACAAGGTGTCGACATCTAAACGACGCGACACGATTAGCTCGACGCCTAGAGGGGAATCTGAAGCGATTCTGTCACATCGCTGTCAGATCAAGAATTCGAAAAGCTGACTGCGCTTAAGCTGGCTGACGTCGACGGATGTCAGACCATTTAATGCGGCTATGATGTCACGCATCGAGCCGATAACCCACGCGCTCAGCTTCCTTTCTCTTCGAATTTTCAGATTACCGGCGCGATTTCCGGCTTATTCGAAACAATCTCCTGATTCTCACCCACTTTTCTCTCTTTTCACCTACACCCTTCCCATGGCTTCCAAGTTATCAGTCACTCAGACTGCGACTTGTTCAGTTGCTTTGTAGCCGACATGATAGCGGTATTTGACAGCCAAGGAGCTAACTAAGCTCTGATACCACTTGTCACAATCGTTTACTTTCAAATACAGGACGAGCGATTATGCGGCACTACTCTAACCCGGCAAGCAAGTCAGCCGTACAAAAACCGCTGGTCGCGGACAATCTCGGTGTATGATGTAGCCTTTACTCACGTTTCGAGAGAAAATAGTTTTATAAAACAAGAGAGAGGGAAAGCTTTGAAAACGTCATTAAAGAAAGTATTGAGGACTGACAATTGCAAGAAAACTTGTTTGCAAAGAGTACAACAATACTTGGTCGAGGAGTTAACTAGTGAGGTTCCTCTATAGTACATTCTAAGCAAAAACTAGTCTGCTAGCCTTGCATATCAAAACTGGCGAAACGTCACTCGAAAGGAAAACAACATGAAAATAAAAACAACTTCCTAAGCTATTTACAAGGCATAAATATAAGGTGGTTGAGGATGGTTTGGGCATGCGGCCATTGGCAAACACTCCCTGGATAAGCATGTTCAAGACACTAAGCTCATTTTAATGCTTGATTTAATTACTACTAACTAGGAATTAGCATGAGTTGATACTAAAATAAAGTCAATCATAATCGAAAATTATTTTTTTAATTTGTTAAAGCTAGAAGCTATCAGTAATAAAAATCAATAACTCACTGATGTTGTTACTTTAAAAAAAAAAAAAAAATCACTATAATACAATTATTAAAATACACATATCATATACTTTAACCAATTAAATTGTATTACTAAATAACATGCTAACATAATTTTAATTAATATAACAACAATCCACAATAAATTTTAATTTGTTTTACTTTTTATTTTATTTTATAGTAATACTTTTTAGGATAACTATTTTCAACGACAAAACTATTCAAAATATTTTGAAATATAACAAATTTATAAGTGATAGACACTGATAGACTACTATCATCTATGTCTGCCTATTAGTGTTTATCACTAATAAATACCATTTTGCAATATTTATAAATATCTTGGCAAATAGCCCTACTTTTTATCATCAGTGATAGGCACTAATGTCTATTACTGTGTGTCTATCATTGCTAGACAATAGTAGGTTATAGTAGTCTATTAGTGTGTAACACTGATAAATAGTGATATTTTGCTATATTTGTAAATAAGTTAACTCATTTTGTTATATTTGAAAACAACCCTTTATTTAATGTTAACAAATAATAACTCATTAAAATAAAATTATATTAACTAACAAAGTGTTAATATAATAATATTTAATAATAGCCAATATGAGTTTAGCTCAATGGTAATTAGCTTGACTTTCTTACTTAGAGATTGAAGATTTGATCCCCCATCAACGCAATTATTGTACTAAAAAACATATTTAATAATAAACTCTATTAAATAATTTAATTTATTTCAATAAATATAACTAACTAAAATAAAACTACGATCAGCTAAAAAAATATATATATATATATATATATATATATATATATATATATATAATTTTATAATCAAAATCAAAATTATTTGGAGAGTTGTTTTTAAATATAGGAAAATGAACAAAAATATTTACAAATATGACTAATTTTTACTGTTTATCTGCAATAGACTATGAGATAGACACAAATAGTAGTTTATCGCAGGCTATCATAAATAGATTGTGATATTTTGCTATTATTTGTAAATATTTTAATTAATTTTCTTATTTAAAATAATTTTTCTTATTTGGATGTGTTGTCTAATAAAAATATTTTATTAGAAAATTATATAATAAATAATTACTATACCTAACCTTTTGATCTTTCAAAATATTTCTCTTTAAAAGCTTCTCTCTAAAATTTGATTGACATCTGGTCTCTTTAATGTTTTTTATTCTCCTTTAAACAAAATAGTTACTCTAACAAGTTTGTTTAATCGTTGAACTTGAACTTTAAAAAAATATCTAGTAAGTTTTTAAAGGTTGAATATAGTATTAAATAGGTCTATAAACTTTAAAAATGTTTAATAGAATTCTCAACTTTCAATTTTGTGTTCAATAGATATTTTATATATTAAAAAAATTAAAATCCATGGAGTTAATAGATAAAATGTTAAGCAGGTTAAATTACAAAATTAGTTCCCTAACTCCTATTAGTGTGTCTATTTAATATTTAAACAATCAAAATTACAAATTTAGTCTTTAAACTTTCAAACTTCTTTTAAATTCACAAATCACTAGGTTTAGGACATTAGATATAAATTCCAAATTTATAGTCAATAGATTAAATCATTTCTAAAAGTTTCAAATTTGGTTGCAAATTTATTAGAAACATAATTATAAATTTAGAAAATCTATTGAACACGATATTGAGCGTTTGATGACCTATTATTCATTTTTTAAAATTTATAGACTTGGACATAGTTAAAAGTTCATGAATTTACTACACTTTTTAAAAATTCATAGTCCAAAAAGACACACATCTGAAAGTTCAGAATTAAACATATAATTTAACCAAATTATTATCTTAAATGGCAGTCAATCAAAATAAATAAGAAGAGAGAGAATTTGAAAAAAAAAAAAAGTCAAATTTAAAGAGATATATAATTTATATTTTAATAAGGTGGGCATACTCTTACTGGATTTAGAAATTTGACAACTATGTTTGATAGCTGAGCTTTTTCAAAGCATAGAAGACAAAAATATGTGTTTGTTTGAAAATGGAATATGGATTTTTTTTAAAAAAAGAAATTGGGAAAAAGAAATATGGTTTTTCTTTTCCTTTTATTATTAGAAAACAATAAATGTAAAAAAGAAGAAGATTTTCTTAAAAATCCCATAAATTAAAATGCTTACCAACGAAAGAGTTATGTGTGTCTGTTTAGGGATTATGATGACATATGCCAATATGCCATTTGCCAAATTGTTTTTTATTTTTGCAAATATTCTGCCTCTTGTTGTTAGGCTGTCCTACTTTTGGTCTTATTGGACCACTGCATCTCATTTCATTTCAATTTCTCTCTCTCTCTCTTATTTGAAATGATAAATTAGCTTTTCACTTTAAATGATTTTTTTTTTTTAAAGAAAAAAAAAAACTCTAAAAATTATGCCAACACATTTGCTCCCATCTTTGTCCAATAGGAAGGTCTTTTGTTCACATGATGGAAGAGTATGGAAAAAGGACATAACATGATTTGTCAACCAATCCATAGGTGAAAAGTTGGTGGAGAGAAGGGAAAAGAAATTAAAGTTTTGTAGGGATCTTTCCTTAGCTCATGAGTTTTTTTTCTTTATTTTTTATTTTTTACAACCGAGATGTGCAGATTTTGAAAATTTGAACTACAGATTTCTTATCATTAACACATACTATTTGTCAATTAAGCTATGCTTGCTTGGGCGCTCATGAATTAAGTTTGTAGGTCAAAAAAATTGAATTTATATTTGGAATATGAACTTGCTTATTATTCCAAACAATAGATTTAATAACCTCATTAGCTACAATCATTATAGGTTGACCTAGTGGTATTGGTAAATAGGGAGCATGTCCTTGATAAAAGTTAAAGAGATCATAAATTCAATCCACAATGACCACCTACTTAGGATTTAATATCCTACAGGTTTTCGTAACACCCAAATATCGTAGGGTCAGGCAGATAATCTGGTGAGATTAGTCCAAAGTGTGCATAAATTGGCCCGAACACTCAAAATATTATGTATAAAGAACCTCACTAGCTATATAAACTCATTTTATACCTAAAACTCAAGCCTATGAAACCTTACTTTCATACTATATATACTAATATTTACAAGTCAACCTAAGTATACTTAAGTGGATAAAACACCAATTACTCTTCCAAAAGTCGATGGTTCAATCTCCCATGTCCACAATCGTTGAATTATAAAATATTAATTATTGGACCAAAAGGTCAAGGATTAAAACTTTCACTTATGCATGTTGTTAAACTAGAGAAGAAAAGATAGTTACATCTTTGTATAATTGAAACATGAGCTATACCAAATTTTCACAAACCTATTATTAGAACCATGTGTAAAACTCTTCTAATTTACATTTCATACTAACATGTCCTAACCGATTAGAGGTCGTAAGTTCGAGTCGAACCTCTTTCAACTTGTCCAATTGGAACTTTGAGAGATAAAACGAAGGAAAAAGGAAAAAAGAGGGGCCAAATTTAGAGCTGCCCATCCCACCAGTGAAGTAGAATCCAGACGGAGCCATTTGTATCACAATCACAATATTAAAAGCCTTAACTTTCCCTTTCATTCACAAGAAGCCTGGTGAGATCCTTCCCACCTGCATTCTATTTTATTCCTTTTATTTTAACAATGAAAGGAGTAAACATATATATAATTCAACTACACTTTACTAAGCACGAAAGACTAGCGGCACAAATAACTATCTATTTATGACTTATCATGAATCAAATGGGTAAATTTATTTTCTCTTGTTAATAAACTGCAAATCAACTAACAATACTTATTACATGGGTCAATCATCTATCTTAAACCCGATTTTTATTCTTATCTCGAATAAGGAAAAAATATCCATTTGGTTCCTAAGTTTTGAATATGGTTTTTATTTAATCCCTATGTCTTAGAACATTACACTTTTACTTGAATTATGAATTTAATTTCCATTTGATCCTTGTTTTTACACCTTCGCCCCAAGCTTTCATTAATTATCAATTTCTATATTTTTCATTAAGTGTTAGTTGATTAATTGAATATTATGATGTGAAAATTTAAAATTAATTTTAAATGCACCAAAAAAATAAGTGAAATTAACACCAACATAAGCATCAATTGACATGAATTTGTACTATCAACCTTGAAGTCTTAGATTCAATCCGCAGCCCAGAGAGACCAAAAGGTATGTTCCCCTTGAGAAAAAATAAAAAAATGCAAGATAGAAGTTCTGCTACTCGGTCCTTTCCCTCTTCTTTTCCATCACCTCATGACCAGTCCTTTTGACCAACACACTGAAGTTGATCAAGCCTTTCAACACTCTATTCCTTAAATCAATAATAAGTTATACAAATATTGATTTTCATTTTTCTAGTTTTTTTTTTTTGTGGATAATGCATAAACTGAGGACAAGGGAATGAATAAAAGAAAATTGTTTCCTCTCAAATTACGCTAAATATGCATGACAGCAGCAGATTGGGTTTCATTTGTACAAACAGTTTCTTCAAGTCTATGGTCAGCTACACTATTTCTAGTTCTACAAAATTCTTTACAACTCAGTAGCAGATTCTCAAACACTGGATTTGGTGAGTCATTTCTAGTAAGAAGCATACTAACCTTATAAATTAACTGAATGACAGTATCCTTGGGAAACCTTTTCTCTTTCAGTAAATTTAGCCAAGCCGGCTCAGAGAAATGATGTGCATCGCTACTATTGTGATTTGAAATGCAAGAGAGAGCATCAGAGTAGTCACCTCTAGCCAGCTTCATGCAAAACCTTTCTTTGAGAAGCGCCGGAGGCGGAATCCGGTCAGCCTGAGATAGGTGCTTCCATGTTGTTTCCAGTAGCTCATCCTGTTTATTGAAAGTCCGTGATTAATTGAAAGCAAAACCATAACAAGTTTAAGCAATTAACTTTTATTAGTTTACTCCTTTGCCAGAGATGGAAATTGACACCAAATCATCCAAAGATCATAAAGAAATCTAGTTCCAAACAGCAGCAGAACTCGACTTTCAGGAATGAATGTGAACCCCATGATATACATATGTATTCAGTAGAAATAGCGAACACACACTTCAATCTTGAATTTCATGACAGATTACATAATAAATTGATTTAGCATCGTGTCTTCTCAATACTTCAACAAATGATCACTGGGAAAATGGTCGAATTCTCCCTCCAATACTTTCATGATATTATATCTCTTATTATAAAAAGAATATTTAAGATTATCGTCAATTATAAGCAACTTTCCTAGAGCCAGCTTAAACTATACAGGTTTAGTAATAAACTGTCCAAATTAAAATGGGCTAGTGGTGGGATAAACTTTAAAAAAAAAACATATAAAGGAAGGAGAAACAAGGAAAGCGTAAGAAATTGAATTTAATAAGCCCACCTTTCCAGCCCTAGCAGCCTCCAATATCATCCGCAGATGACGTTTCGGGTTGAAGTGATATCCATAAAGAAGCATCTGGTTAAAGAAATAGCCAAAATCATCCCATCTTTTTTCGGCAAAAGATGCATCTAGCATGGTATTGAACATGTAGATATCTGGTAATACTCGATCCCTATAGTCAGATACAGTGCTAATATTTCGTCCATGCTCTGACAAATTTTGAAACAGCTCTCTAGCCTCTTCAAACATCCCATGTTCCAAGTAACCTTTCAACACTATATTATAAGTAACAAGATTGGGGGAGCAAAAGGTCTTCATGTGGTTGAATATATAGACTGCACTTTGCAAGTCTTTTGAGTCCAAACAAGCTTGAATCAAACCGGTGTAAGTCACTACAAGAGGCTTATTAGCAACTTTACATATCTTCTCCATCTGTAAACAATAGCAAGGCTGTCGTGAGGTCTATTTACTAATTATCATTCGTGTATCATACTGCAATCAGGAAGTGCAACCAGAGAGTTTGGAATTGTGAAGTAAAATTGACCTCCCAAAGGAGAGGCCAGCAATTCACTCAGAAAGAGATATCTGAGGCCAAAACATTACAATTGGACAATAAAGCTAATCATGGAATTGTAGGCAAGATTAAGGAAGGCTCAAAGGTTTTGAGAGTTTTTAAGATATGGTGATTAGTTAACCTCAAATTCAATATTTCTTAAACAAAAAAGAGGAAGTGATAAAAAGAAAAGCCAAATCCTTATATTGTTTGACTTATCAGTCATCATTGAGTCATTCGACTAATTTCTACTTAACTAATAAACCAATTCTACTTTTCCCTTCTTAGGAGATAGAGCTCAAACTCGGGATAACATTTTGAACCAACTCATGGAAATAATCAATAATAATATATAAAATATCCACACAAGAAAAAACCAAAAGAAACCTTTTTAAAAAAAAAAAAAATCAAAAGTTAAGTGGAAGTGAAAAAGAACAAAAACAAAAGGCTGAAAGAAACAAAAAAAATTTACTATGAAATACCTGCATCAGGGCTTCTTTGCACCTACCAGCACTGCAAAGACAACGAGCAAAGTCATAATAAAGAGCTGCAGACCCTACTATCCCTCGTCTTTCCATGTTCTCAATGGCCAGCACAGCCTCATCAGTTTTTCCCTCTTTCCAAAGTGTATTGACAAGAACTGGAAGTTTGACAAGCTAAAGCATTAAGCAAATATATAACTAGAAACAAATAAACACACTGCGACTACCTTTATATGTTAAAGCATTAGGAATGGAAGATTTCTGCACTTTTCTGAAGAACTCATGAACTAAGTTGTACTTGCCACATTCAAGCATCACCTATCATTCATTGGAAAAACGTTTCATTTAGTAAATAGAATATTTCAACTATAGGCTTACTTGCATATGAAAATGGAAATTCAGCACAATCAAATAAACTAAGTTGAGCTTACTAAAATGTGTTCAGACACTATAACAAGAAGAAGAATACAGACCAAAGTGCTGAGCAAAATCACACTAGGAAACATGTTACTAAAATATGACTAAGGAGATATCAATTTCTAATGTTAAAATTTTGGAAGACAACATAAAATACTTGAGCCATCAAAAGCAAGTCATGAGATGTAGAATCAGAAGCTAATGGCCTAGTTTCATCAAATGCTTCCCAAATCCTTCAAGAATAGTAGAGGTACAAACTGATCAAATTATTTGTCTTCACCTACATTGAAAATCTAGGGGCAGTTTAAGAGTTGACTTAAAGAACTGACTTCTTGGTTTTATAAGGAAAAAAGAAACTTTCAAAAATAATTAGGTGACTAGTATTAGAAATTGCGTTACCTTAATTCATTCTCAACAGGGCATGAACTAAAATTTTCTTGTGAACAATAATTTTAAGTACACATGAACTCAACCTTGGACCAAACAGCTTATTTATACCCCTTATGAAGGATAGACAAATGTAATCCTTCAATAGCTGCTTCTGAAAAGTGTTAAGGCATAATCTAACCATTAAAAGCATCCTTGACCAAGTCCAAGCATGCACTTCCTTATATGAGGCTGATTGAGAACGGATAAGTCGAACGGCACGAAAGATTGCCGTTCTTTATTGCTATTCAACAACATCTCAAAAAGAATTATCTCGATTTTCTTCTTTATTCCTAGGCTTACCATTCAGTGCCTTACTTCATAGTAACCTTTTACAAGTAGGACTAATCCTCTTCCAAGACTCAGAACCCAATACATCCACTCCATGTCCATGCAATACCCAAAACCATCTACTTTCTTCTAATAAAAAAGTCAGAATAATATTTAACACTGACATCGGAGTGGATTCTGTGCAATTTAATGAGTGAACATTCCTTATTGGGTGCAAAAAATCAAGCATTTTTCATTCACAGCATCTCAAGCATTAGAAAAATCATTCTGAATTTCAAAATAGACTTGCAAACCACATGAACAATAGAAAGAAATTAAAGAACTAACTACCTCCATGACCAATCCATATGTTGAGGTCAAAGGCTGTAGACCTTGTTTCTTCAATTCCTGCAAGACCCAAAATGCCCCTTCCAAATTTTTTCGTTTAACACAAGCATTTAAAACCTGAAAGAAAAATATAAAAAGACTACTACAAATGAACAACTCGAAAGAAACCCATGCAAGATATATTTCCATAAAGAATTAAGAAATCATTTTGTTTCTATTAGCATTTCATAGCAGTGATGAATATATATGACAATGAGCTAAAGTTATATTTGAAGAGATTGAAAAAATATTACTTTTAAAAGAAAAACATATAGTTGCACCAAATGGAGAAAGCAATGATGGAGACTTACCTTATTGACTGAGTAAATTAAAATATTATGAACAAAATAGAATGGGAAATGGCAAGAGTATGTTGGATGGAAAATGATAACGTGAAGAAAATCAACTATGCTTTGATACTCAAACTCTGTAATTTCATACCATCTAAATAAATAAATAAAAACCCTCTTGAAACCCAAATTTTAGATTGCCACTGACTCTCACCTTCACTAAACCCTTTTAGGTTTTTGCAACTTTTTTGGGATTTTTCTCCTTTTTTTTTTTTTTTTTTTGATTAATTAGTGTTCTTTGTGTAATTTCTCTCATTTTTGGTTGCCCATTTTTGTTGCAGAGCCTAGTTTTTTCAAATGGCCTCTTCTTATATTTCTTTCATTTGTCATAATAAAAGTGGTGCTATTATCCAAAAGGAAAAAGGAAAGAAAAATAAATACAATCCCAACCATGTATACAAAATCTAAATCTTTACCCGACAATGGAACCATGATAACAATATATTCACTAGAATCTAGATCATTATCATAATTGAATTTCCAGATCTAGAAATAAATATGTTATGAGCAAAACAGTTGATTATGCAAGAAAATATCCACAAGAAGATTATATTGCTCTTTAACATTCTTCCACCAAATTGCTCAGTATTTTACATTAACCAAATATTACCTGTAAAATATAAAACAATCTATCAATTATGACTCACCGCATTATAGATAACTATATCAGGTTGCAGCCGTGGGTCCCACTTCTCAAGTGCCCCTGTTTTAAACTTCTTCTTTGGAGGAAACCGCATGCTATCAATCACATCAAAGAGTTCCCTCATATATCCTGCTTGTCCAAGAGTGACAGCAATACTATGATATGCTACTAAGTCAGGATATGAGGAAAAGTGTTGCTGAAGGGAAATGGAAATGAATCAACCATGGTTAGTCTATTTCTATCAATTTCGGCATCTAATTATATAAACATGCACAGACCAAGACTGCAAATCCTAATGAAGGTAGTTAGTTATCTGCCTACCTGCATTGCATGGAATACATTGAGTGCCTCCACAGGTCTCCTTGCTTTTCCAAGTACATCAAGGGCAGTGGTGTATATAAATCTGGGTAGTCAGAGAACATACTTGGTGACAGGACAATGCAAGAAAGTAAATATCTTTTCCATTTAAAATTTCTGATGTTTTCTATTATATTTGAGTTATTTTTCAGCATTATTGTTGGTTTCCAATTCAATTGATTAATGATTTTTTTTTTAAACAGAAACAAGTCTCTTTGTTGAATTAATGAAATGAGACTAATGCTCAATCAAAGTACAAGAGACAAATACATAAAAAACAAATAAACTATGGATCAGTTGGTGCACCCGGGCATCTCAACTAGGTTGACAACACCTTAGCACCATCATCATATCCTTACAACATTGTCAAATGAGAAAATAAATGGAACTACTAGCTGCCCAGTATCCATACACCAACGCCTACAAAGAAGTCCCAAAAACGAGGACAAAAAGTACACCTAAAACAAAAGACACTAAGACGGTGATTCAAGAACAAAAAACTAGTAAGATGAAAAAATGGAAGTCCTCCAATTTAAAACTATATCCTGGATGGAAAAATCTACAAATGATCTTGATTGTGTGCACCAAGTGGAAGCATTGAGCCTTGCAATCTTGAAACGTTCAAGCCAAGGAGTCGCTTTATAATGGAAAACTCGTTGGTTTCTTTCAAACCAAATTTCAAATAGCAAGGCTTTTACTGCGTTATACCATAGTGTCTTAGGACCCTTCTAGAGAGAGGGACCAATCAAAAGTAGCAACACATTATCACTAGAGCGGTTGCCCAACACCCAACATAGGTTGAAGATGGAGAACAAGCGATTAATGATTAGCATATAAATTATTAGACTAAGATTTGAATTCTCTCTAATTAAATTTTTTAGTGGGTGCAAGATTCTTTAGAAAATGTTAGGATGAAGACTTTTTGTTCACTAACCAACTTAAGCTTTAAGTTGATAGGTTGCAATAAATTTAATTATATTAATACTTTAACACTCCCCTAGTTTGAAAATTTGCGAAAGGCCCATCAAGTAGAAATCAATATTAATTGAAGAGGAAATGATATTTTAGGGGTTTAAACACAGGGCCCTTCTTGCTCTAATACCATGTTAAATAACCAATCTACCTAATTCTGCTCTATTAGAGTGTTTGGAGGGTTGAAAAAGGAGCCTAGTGATATTTGTGCCCTTATTAGGTTTCACATTTCTCTTTTGGCTTCAACTTCAATGTTTTTTTTTTTTTTAATTATTCTATAGGTACTATTTTGCTTGATTGAACCCCTTTTCTTTAGTGGGGTTTCCTTTTCGGGGACTTGATTTTTTTGTATGCCTTTACATTCTCTCTCTCTTTTTTTTTTTTTCCCCTCTCTTAATGAAAGTAACTAAAAGCTTTATGAGGGGAAAAAATCCAATCTACCTAAAAGCTTTTATGATGGGTTAAATTTAATTCTATCAATATTTTAACACTTCCTTTATATTTATAAAAGTGAATAAATATAAAATCTGATGAGCATATTCCCCTTCCTCACGCCTCTTCATCTTTCCCTTTTATCATCTCTTGTCGTTATTGAACTTCCTTCAGGTGTTCTACATCTAAACGAAATCAGAACACTTTCTTGTTTCCCTCACACTATCATTCACATTTTAACTCCTAGATGCTGCTGAATAAATTTTCATATGACAACCAATGAGCAACGTTTATGGTTATATGAAAACAGAATTTTCTTTTTGAACAAGGTATGCAATTTTTCTATCAAGGAAATGAAAATGGAATTTCCAATGTGCATGGTAAACAATTTAATCCAATGGATTAAAAGATAAGTGCGTGCTAACTTAGCCCTTCACCACTTTATCACTAAGGATTAAGAAATACCAGGAGAAAAAATCGAAAAGTAGTTGATCCTATTAGAGATAATGACAATGATGCTAAGAATGATATTATAAATTATTTAAGAAAATAATTAATTGATCTTTTTTTTGTTTTTGTTTGTTTCTATTTTTTTAAAATGTTTTGCATCTCTTCAATCATTATTTTTAGCAATGCATTGTTAAAGAATTTTTAAAAATCTAAATTGCACTTCTAGACAGAGGAAAGGCATCACAGGCAACTCATAGTCTTTTAAAACATCATGGCCAAGAACTTTTCTAGAACTTCCACTACACTAATCAAGTAGCAAAGGTGAGAAATAGGGGAAAACCTCAGCTTATGTGACTTGAACCGTTCACGCATTTGAAGCCATTCAATGACTTGTAGCACTCGCCTCCAATTTCCTAGCTTACCCAACACTTGAATAACCCTTAATATTGAGTGATCTGAATATCTAATCTTTGCACTCCTCATCATTTGAGAGAACATCCACTCAGGCATATCAATGTTTGAACCATTCAATCTGTTAACAAGGAAGTCCTTCAAACAAATCAATATGGAGAGACTAATTGATAATCCTCAAAGTTCAAATAGTTGATAATTGATTAGTATTCTTGAAATCCCCTCATAGTACAGTTGAGTGCAAATTAGTAATTAAATTTCAAATAATAAAAGATTTTGGAGACGATTATGAAAGAAGTCTCCATACAATGAATAACTCAAGAGCCCGCAATATATGTGTGAGTGATTGAGAAGAAAATATAAAACAATAGGCTAATAGCAGTTCATGACCATCATTTGAACACATTAACATATATTATCTCAATGCAAGTAGACTTCTAAATTTCATATTTACCCCTCAAATATATAGCTTAGTAGACTTCTAAGTTTTTAGATTGAACTCTAAAGTCTAAAATTGAATAAGTGGTGCAGGTGAATTTAAAACTCTTCAAACTAAATTAAAATTTTATTATAAATTACTTGAAGTTCAATCAACATAACACTAAAATCAAGCCACAGAAATACTTAAACTCAACCCTCAAGAAAGCACCATGACTTAACAATAAAATATCCTGACCAAGCTAGGCAAATATTCAACACGACCAGAAAAACTAGTACCCAAAAAAACAACCTCGCGACCTAGAATAATGCTAGTAAAAAAGATTGAAACCTAACTAATTCAGAGTATTAATTTCACAGAACCCCCCCCCCCCCCCAGAAAAAAAAAAACAAAACAAACAAAGAAGACATATCGAATAAGGTATTAGTTCTGATCTCAAACTTGTACCAAGTCAAATTTAACTTTCAGCAAGACAGAGAAGTGAGCAAGGGACAGCAAACCTCTTAGAAAGCATCTGGATTCTCTCTTCCATTTCCATCTTTGAAACTCTTGGTTTATCCATTATGTCTAATGCATCAAAATTGTTGAAGGCTGCATGTTCTACCTCCAAGCTACTCTCTTGAGGAAATTCAAGAAACTGCTTGCCACTTTTGGACGGCCCTCTGTAGGACTGCTCATTTTTCTTTCTACCAACCTTTTCACCTGGGATATAGTTTCTTTCAAGCTGAACACCAAATTTTCCAGCCTTGAGAATATCCTTAGCTGGTTTAGTGTCATCATCGTCCCAAATCTTTTCTGATATTTTCATGGGACTTTGATCACATACACGGCGGTTTTCTCTTTTGACATCCAATGTATTAGCCTTAAAATTAATTAGTTTCTCATTGTACGACCTTGGTACTTTTGGCTCAATGTCACTCGACCAGTTTCTATTCCTTTTTTTTTCATGTTGTTTATCATCAGCCTGTGAGTAAAATGGGGTCACCTTGCCTTTAACCTCATCATTTGATCTTGTAACACCTTTCCTTTTGCTATCAAATTTATTTCCTGACAAATCTCTTCTACGAGTAATTCTCTCTGTATTATTGAACAAATCTTTACGATCAACACGTTTAAACATGTTCTTTACATCCACATCACGTTGAACATCAGTCCCTTTGTTTTTTCCATTATCTATTTTAGAAATGGAAGTGCTCTCAGCACTCTTTGCACTTGCATTTTCCTTCATCGTTAGTTTATTAAGATCGTCCGACTGCTTCTTGTACCTTCTAGTTCTAACAGTCTCCATGACCCTCACATATTCATCGAACGATGGCTTAAATGGAAAATCATTTTCGAGGAGATTCCCACTTGGCAATCGAATATCAGATTCTCCATTTGACGAAGCCTTAATTGCTCCACATTTATGTCCCCTGTGCCTTAAAACTCTATTCTTCACGTCGCCGATATTTAAGTCAGTTCCAGAAATTGAACTAGGAAAGAACGAAAACCCGAAAAAATTATGGAAATTCTGGGTACAATGCAGTGCCGGAAATCCATTTCTTTCACAATTAGGGATGCACAAATTTACATTCGCCATTATTACTCCCACCATTTCAGAATTACTCTATTTCATGAACAAATCCAATACACTCCAAACGAACTCTCAGGCACTAAGTAGAAACACAGAGTAAATATCTCAACACATAAGTAAAAGAAAGAAGGAAAAAAAACCCAACTGCTCTTTTTACTTCACCAGTTGAAGTATTTTCCCGAATGACGGAGGAGCAACCTCTTCCTGAATATCGCGACACGATTACATCATTATTCTCGGCTGTGCCTGTTCTATCTGCGGCTCATAAGGCATTTTAGCATGTTGCACCCACCTAATTCTCCGCGGAAAAGTCAGATGATACTTAAGCTCTGCAATTCCGCGCCGTGATAATATAGAACTGTTCACATCTTCTCCGGCAATCGGCAGATCCAGCGGCCATTTTAGGTTCTCGCACCGACCAAAGGGTCCGTGAAAATTTGGTTGATACTATACCTCTGCAGTTCCGTGCCGTTATTCGACCTTCTACACCTTCTCCGGCTATCGGCGGCGCTCCGATGGAGAGACGAAAGCGAGTTTCTTCTTTACAATTGCAATAGCAAAGATGATTTGGATGAAATATTATCACCCGTGCAAAATCCTATTTTTATTTCTTTCTCCTTTTTTTTGTCTTTTTTTAATCAAAATTTTTAGGGTTAAATTATGAACATTTTTGTTTAGTTCAAAGTTCAAATTATGAATTTGGTTTTTTTTTAGTTCAATGAATTATGAATTTAGTCGATGGTTTGAGTATTAAAAAGGAAAACAATTGAATTTTGTCGGAAAAATTATTCATCTTTATATTACCTTCATTTATTATGTACCATGTCATGTATTTTTATAAATATGGTGGGATCTATAGACATCATTGTAGGGTCTATAAATATTAAAGAACTAAAAATTTATAGTTTAAATGCAGGGAGTACTAGAAATTTTTCCAATTTTGTCTTAAGGTAGTTATTTTAGAATTTTCATTTACATCTTTATAATTTCAACTATAAGGGGAATTGAGGAATTCAATTCTCTAATATATTGTTCCGAAGTGTTATTGTAATGCTTAGGTTTAGGATTCGACACTTGATGAGCTCGACACGCTCAGTTAAGGGTGTGCACGATTCGGTTCATTTTTGGGTCAAACCATGAACCAAATCGAAGTTCTCAGTTCACAATAAATGTGAACCATTGAAAATCGATACAGATTTGTTTCAGTTCAAAAATCGAACTATCTTGCTTTAGTTCCGATCGATTCGGTTCAGTTTTAACCGATGGGTTAGTTAGAGATCGAGAGAGAGTGTGAAATAGTGAGAGCAAGAGAGCGAGATCGAAACCAAGACCGAAACCGAGACCAAAACTGAGATCAAGAGAGTTTCGCTCACTCTTATCTCTCTCGTTGATTCGCTCTATCTCTCACACTTGCTCTTTGAACTCTCAATCTCACTCTCTAAACTAGAAAATACCTAATGATTGAAGAAGAGTGGTCGAGTGGAGAGGAGTGGGAGTAAACCAGAGGATTGGTCGAGTGGGCGACAGCGGGTTGCAGCAGACGGTGGCCTGTAGAGCGATGGGCGGCAGCGTGTAGGGGTAGGCGATTGAGACATGGACTCATGGAATGGAGATGGAATGGATGGGCGACTGGAGAGTCGAAGATGAAGACACAGAGGACAAGGAGACTAGAGAGGAGAGGAGTGTTGGCAATCATTAAGTTTGTTGAATGAGAAATTTCGCCACGTCATCATGAGTCCAAATGCGTTGTGGAATTTATAAATCAGATTGGGCCGAGCAATTAAAGGGGCTCGGGTTAAAAGTTTAACCTAATTCAAGTCCATGGTGAATTTTTTTTTGGGCCAAAGAAGATATTGGGCCCAAGCCCAATCCCAAATTTTGAGGCCCAAAAGCAATTGGGCCCAAGCCCATAAAGGCCCATAGAAACTCTATAAATAGAGGTTTTATCTCTTCATTGAGGGGATCCTTTTGGAGAGTGAAGAAAAGTATTGAAGCTTTGGAAGTCCGGATTTTGAAGAATTGAAGGCCGAAGCTGAAGATCTAAAGACCGAAGCTCCCAATCTCACAAGCTCTGAAGATTGAAGCTCCCTGAAGCTCCAAAGAAGCTAAAGATTCAAAGATCCAAAGATTGAAGCCTCTAGAGTTGAAGACCTTGAGAAAAAAGCTTCATAGAAGATCTCAAGAATTCAAGCCGCACACGTTTACTTTTGGAGAGAAAGAATCAAAGGATTAAATATATTAGAGATTGTACTCACGACACTGAAATTAATACAAATACGAAGTTCAAGTTCCATGAATTAAACCTTCTTCGAAAATCTCGTCGAACAAATTGGCACTCCCAGTGGGACCGTCTCTACCTTTCATCTCTTTCTCCTGTACAAGACATACGACATGGCATCCAAAGACAATGCTTCTAATGCTTCAAGTGACACTTCCAGAAGACTGATTACTCGCAGTCGCTCTAAAGAAATACAGTCGGAAGAGCAACCTACCTTTGAGATTGCAAGAAATATATGGGAACGGATCTCAAGAGACCCGAAAGCTGGGGTCATCATCAAAGAGAATCCTACACTTGACAAGCATACCTCGGCTTCTAAATGACCGAGCGAGGAGGCATCCCAACCAAATGTAATGTCAGTCATGATGGCCGACGTGGGAACAAGTGAAGAGAGAATGGCTGAACTTGAAAAGAAAGTTAACATGCTACTGAAGGCAGTTGAAGAAAGGGATTATGAGATTGCATCCCTCAAGAATCATATTGAGAGTCGTGATGCGGCTGAATCAAGTCATACACCTGCAGTCAAGAACAATGACAAAGGGAAGAAGGCTTTGCAAGATAGTCAGCCTCAAGATTCAACTTTAATTGCTTCGTTGTCTGTCCAACAGTTGCAGGAAATGATTACGAACTCCATCAAGGCTCAATATGGAGGTCCAAGTCAAACCTCCCTCTTGTATTCCAATCCGTATACGAAGAGGATTGACAACCTAAGGATGCCAAATGGGTATCAGCCGCCAAAATTCCAGCAGTTCGATGGAAAGGGCAACCCAAAGCAACATGTTGCTCATTTCATTAAAACTTGTGAAAACGTTGGAACCAAAGGAGACCTACTAGTTAAACAATTCGTTCGAACTCTGAAGGGAAACACCTTCGACTGGTACATGGACCTGGAGCCCGAAACTATCAATAGCTGGGAGCAGCTTGAGAGAGAATTCCTCAATCGTTTCTACAGTACTAGGCGCATCGTTAGTATGATAGAGCTCACTGCTACCAAGCAACGAAAAGGCGAGCCAGTCATTGACTACATTAATCGTTGGAGAGCACTAAGCCTTGATTGCAAAGATAGGTTGACAGAACTATCAGCTGTCGAAATGTGCACTCAAAGAATGCACTGGGGACTTTTGTACATCCTCCAAGGGATAAAACCTCGCACCTTTGAGGAATTAGCTACTCGAGCTCATGATATGGAGTTGAGCATTACTAATAGAGGGAGCAACGATTTATTAATCCCGGAGGTAAAGAAAGAAAGGAAAGAAGTGAAGAGCACCCAGAAGATATCGAAGGGTGCAACAAAAAAAGCCATGGTCGTAAATACGGCCCCTTTAAAGTTTACTGCTAAAGAGAAGAAGATTGAGAAACGCCAAGATGTAGACGAGAGGAAACGACTAACGTTGAAAGAGAGACAAGAGACAGTTTACCCTTTTCCAGACTCCGATCTTCCAGATATGCTGGAACACTTGCTCGAGAAACAACTAATTGAGCTCCCTGAATGCAAGCGACCAGCAGAATTGGGAAGAGTAAACGATCCCAATTACTGCAAATATCATCGAGTTGTGAGCCATCCGGTGGAAAATTGCTTTCTATTGAAAGAGTTAATTTTGAAGTTAGCTCAAGAAAGAAAAATCGAGTTGGACCTGGAGGACGTGGCGCAGACAAATCACGCCGCAATAATGATTCATTCGGACATCCTCATGTTCGCAACAGGGAGTTTAATCCAGTTTGGATCTTTGGAACCGATCATTATATATCCGGCATTAAAAGCCACAGGGAGGATCGACTTTCAGAAAACCCACTTACAGGAGAAGGAAGAACGAGTTGAAGATATAGATGAAGAATGGACGTTGGTAACCCGACGAAAGAAACATAAACAAAGTTTTACTAAAAAAGAATCACGTTCACACCGAAATCATAAAAGAAGAAGTAAGACACAAAAATGAAAAACAAGGTCGAGATTGAAAAGACCTCGACCAATCATCGAAGAAAGCAAGGAACTTCCTCGACCTCGGCAACCGATAACCTTGGGAGACTTCTTTCCAAAGAGTTTTTCAGGTGAAACTATTGCGTGTCACATTATTAGTGCGACGGAAGAAGATGACGCTCCTTCAAACACGGCAGAGGCAACAACCCGACCGGAAGAACTACCCTCTTTCAGCATAAATGATCTGTTGTCACTACCACAGGAGACCAAGGATGCACTGGTCGAAATCTTAAAAGGTGACAGTCGTCCGACTGCTTCTACTTCTCAAGCAGACACATGCGCTTCATGTTGCATAGCGATATCATTCACCGACGAAGATTTGTTACTCAGGTCAAAACTTCACAATAGACCTTTATTTGTGTCTTGATACATTCGGGAGCAAAAGCTTAGTCGAATCCTCATTGATGATGAATCAGCTGTCAACATAATGCCAAAATCGACTATGAACCAGTTAGGCGTTTCAATGGATGAATTATCCACCAGCAAGCTGGTGATTCAAGGCTTTAATCAAGGAGGACAGCGAGCGATAGGCATGATTCGCCTTGAACTCGTCATAGGGGATTTAAGAGCAAATACCCTATTTCATGTGATTGATTCAAGAACTACATACAGACTGCTGTTAGGGCGTCCCTGGATTCACGAAAACGGAGTTGTAACGTCCACACTCCATCAGTGTTTTAAGTTTTATCAGCAAGGCATTAAGAAAGTCGATGCCGACACCAAACCGTTTTCAGAAGCTGAATCACATTTTGCTGATGCAAAGTTCTACATGAAAAGTGATGAAATTAGCGAAGTCATATCAACCGAGGTCCCAGTGGCCAAAGGCTCCTGTAGGCCCGAGCAACGAATAGTTACGACAAAGAAGCTGAGCGAAGTGGATGCTTTCAGCGGCCGGGGAAATGATGAATCAAGGACTCAAGTTAAGCATGAGGTGCCAAAGAATGAATGATAAGCACACAAGGAAAGAACTCAAAATCTCCCGTCTTACGCTATGTCCCTCTATCTCGACGCAAGAAAGGAGAATCACCATTTGAAGAATGCCCCAAAAATCTAATGATCGGAGACGTCAAAATTTTGAAGGAGAGTTTCACTACACCACTTACAAAGATGGATAAGAGTGACATCAAAAACACTAAGACAGAGCAAGCTAGCGCAACTTTTCTAGAAAAACGAACAAAGGATGGCTTCGATCCAAAGGCATATAGGTTACTGGCAAAGGCAGGTTATGATTTCAAGGCTCATACTGAGTTTAAAACCCTGAAAATATAGGATGAAAGATCGGAACTCTCCCCTACTCAAAGGAAGCTTCAGAAAGAAGGGTATACTATCCCTTATTCAAGGGTCGGGCTTGGATATAATCCCCCGGAGCCGATTCGTATAACCAGAAAAGGAAAAGCAAAGATTTCAAATACATGTCACATTACTGTGGAAGAAATCAATGACTCTAAAGAAGACAAGGGAAGTGAAGGTCAGAGAATGTCTGCCTTTAGTCGTATTACTCCTCCTGTGGCACGTCCTTCGATTTTTCAAAGGCTGAGTATGCTTGGGGGTGAAAATGAAGAACAACCTTCAACTTCCGGCCATACCCGACTTTCTGCGTTTCAAAGGTTAAGTGTAAACCCTCGGAAGATAAATAATGTGTGCTCAAATATCACCCCGCGAGCATCTGTTTTCGAGAGATTAAGCGTCACCACAGCAAGAAGTCAAAAACGATCCCTTACATCGATCTCCAGCAAAGCATGCGAGATAACAAGTGACGAAAAAATTCGCAGTGCTGTTCCATCAAGAATGAAAAGAAAATTGTTGGTTTCAGTAAATACAGAGGGTTCGTTAAAAGTAAAGTGACACGACATCATCATCACTCGACCTAAAGAGAACGACCCAGAAGATGAAGAGGATGCGACAAATTGTTGTCATGTCACAGTAGAAGAAGCATCAGAGCCAGAGGTGCTTGAGGAAGAGGCAGAAGAAGCTCCGTCACCACTTGAGGACGGTGGTCAATCAACGATTGATGAGTTAAAGGAAGTCAACCTTGGTACAATAGAGGAGCCTCGTCCAACTTTTATAAGTGCACAACTGACTGATAAGGAAGAAAGAGAGTATGTGAGTGTACTCACGACATACAAAGATGTCTTTGCTTGGTCGTACAAAGAAATACCTGGGCTTGATCCAAAAGTGACAGTTCATCGCCTAGCAATTAAACCTAGGTATCGACCAATCAAGCAAGCCCAACGACGCTTTTGGCCAGAACTCATTCCTCAAATGGAGGAGGAAGTTAACAAACTAATTGAGGCTGGTTTTATTCGTGAAGTCAAATATCCAACGTGAATAGCCAACATCGTCCCTGTAAAGAAAAAGAATGGCCAACTACGTATTTGTGTTGATTTTCGTGACTTGAATAGTGCATGTCCAAAAGATGATTTTCCCTTACCCATCACAGAAATCATGGTAGATGCCACCACAGGACACGAGGCCTTATCATTCATGGACGGGTTGTCAGGCTACAATCAAATACGAATGGCCTTGGAAGACGAGGAGAAAACGGCTTTTCGAACTCCAAAAGGTATATATTGTTACAAGGTGATGCCTTTCGGATTAAAGAATGCAGGTGCTACGTACCAACGGGCTATGCAAAAGATTTTCGATGATATGTTACATAAGCATGTTGAATGTTATGTGGACGATCTGGTGGTAAAATCCCAAAAACGACATGACCATCTAGAAGATTTGAAACTTGTCTTTGAGCGGCTTAAGAAGTATCAATTAAGGATGAATCCTCTCAAATGTGCTTTCGATGTAACTTGAGGAAAGTTTCTGGGGTTTGTTGTGAGGCATAGAAATTGATCAATCTAAAATTGATGCCATCCAGAAAATGCCAAGTCCGAAAAACCTGCATGAGTTAAGAAGCCTCCAAGGCCGCTTGGCCTACATCAGAAGATTTATATCTAATCTTATGGGTCGGTGTCAACCCTTTCAGAGACTGATGAGAAAAGATATAGTGTTTGAATGGGATCAGGCATGTCAAAATGCATTTGACAGTATAAAAAAGTATTTGCTCAACCCCCCGGTCTTGAGTGCACTGACTGCTGGAAAACCGTTGATATTATACATAGCTGCACAAGAAAGATCGATCAGAGCATTACTCGCACAAGAAAAGGAGAGAGGTAAGGAACGCGCGCTCTACTATTTAAGTAGAACCTTGACTGGAGCCGAGCTAAATTATTCTCCAATTGAGAAAATGTGTCTTGCTTTGTTCTTCGCAATAGACAAGTTGAGACACTACATGCAAGCCTTCACTGTACACTTGGTAGTAAAACCGACCCAGTCAAGTACATCCTATCTAGGCCAGTCATCTCGGGACGCCTCGCTAAATGGGCAGTATACTTCAACAATATGACATAGTGTATGTACCTCAAAAGGCAGTGAATGGTCAAGCACTGGCAGATTTCTTGGCTAATCATCCGATCCCATCAGATTGGGAACTATGTGAAGATTTGCCCGACGAAGAAGTATTTTACGCCGAAATCATGGAGCCTTGGACCATGTACTTTGATGGCGCAGCTCGAAGAAGTGGAGCAGGCGTCGGCATTATCTTCATTTCCCCGGAAAAGCACATGTTACCATATAGCTTCACGCTCAGTGAGCTATGTTTAAATAACGTTGCTGAATATCAAGCACTCATCATCGGTCTACAAATAGCTTTGGATATAGGGATAACGTACATTGAAATTTACGGCGACTCAAAGCTAATTATAAATCAGCTCTCACACCGGTATGATGTGAAACATGAGGACTTAAAGTCTTACTTTATCCTTGTTAAGAGGCTGATGGATAAGTTTGAGGGTATAATACTTGAACATATACCGAGGTCAGAGAATAGGAAAGCGGATGCACTTGCAAATCTTGCTAATGCTTTGGCGATTGCGAACGATATTCCTTTGAATATCTCTCTTTGTCAAAAGTGGATCATTCCGCCAATCAAAGAACAACATGAAGAAATTGATACCATATCTGTTTTCGTGATTGAAGAGGAGGACTGGCGACACTGTATTATAAATTACCTACAACACGGGAAGCTTCCCACAGACCCGCAACATAAAATTGAGATACGAAGAAGAGCTGCCCGATTTATCTATTACAATGATACACTTTATCGACGTCCATATGAGGGTCTATTTCTTCGATGTTTAGGGAAAGAAGAATCTGCACGAGCCCTAGATAAAGCACATTCGGGGGTCTGTGGCGCTCATCAGTCTGAACCAAAACTCCAGCATCAATTGAAAAGAATGGGCTATTACTGGCCCACAATGGTGCATGACTCCATGCAGTATGCAAAGCGATGCGAAGCTTGTCAATTCCATGCAAATTTTATACATCACCCACCAAAGCCTCTTCACCCGACAGTAGCTTCATGGCCATTCGAAGCTTGGGGACTTGATCTGGTAGGACCTATAACACCTAAGTCGTTGAGCGGACACTCTTATATTCTTGCTGGAACAGATTACTTTTCAAGGTGGGCTGAAGTTGTGCCTTTAAGAGAAGAAAAAAAAAACATCGTAAGTTTTGTTCGTACGCACATCATTTATCGATACGGGATCCCTCATCCCATTGTCACAGATAATGGAAGACAGTTTGTCAATAGTCTGATGGACAAGTTGTGCGAAAAGTTTAAATTTAAGCAGTACAAGTCTTCTATGTACAATGCCGCAACGAATGGACTGGCAGAAGCATTCAATAAGACTTTATGTAATCTGCTAAAAAGAGTAGTCTCTAAGACGAAAAGGGATTGGCAGGAAAAGATTGGGGAAGTCCTATGGGCTTACTGAACCACCCATCGCACTCCCACAGAAGTCACACCATACTCTCTGGTTTATGGAGTAGAAGTCGTTCTCCCATTAGAGGAAATTCCATCGCTGAGAATGGCGATTCAAGAAGGACTAACTACTCAGCGTTATATGATAAAAAAAGAAAATTTTTTTTTTTTGATGTATATGCTCTTGGCCCGCATGAGCTTAAAGGCGAACGGCTATATATATATAAAACATATTCCCAATGAACTACGTAATGACTTGATCCCGTTATTATAAAAGGGTACGTAGGTAGCTTAAAATTTATTAAGTGCAGTCACATCAAAAAATATATATTTCATTAAATCTGAATTATGGTGGGTACATATGAAAAAAACAATAAATAAATAATAATAAATAAATAAAAATTTTCAAAGCCTCCACTTGAAGTTCTTCAACTCTTCGCGTGCAGTTTCCATAATGTCACGAACTGTAGCAAAAGCCTCGACACCTTCATCGGTTATAATAGGAGTGCTCTCAAGAGTGTTGATTTCTTCTTGCATCTGGGCGACTTCAAGTTCCCTTTTGTCTAAGGCCTCCTTCTTCTCATCACACAGACTCAAAAGTTTCCGGTATTCGGCTTTGACCTCTCGAAGTCTAGCTTCTAATTCCTCCTTTTCTGAGGCTAACTGCGCAACCCACTCTCAAATGGTTTGATCTTCTCCTCGCATTTGGTTGATCAAAGTAAGGGTTTCTTTCATACGAGATGTTTTCTCCCCCAATTGATGATCTTTGTCGGTTGAAGATAATTGCGCGGAATAAGAGGATTGTAGCAAATTGAAATTTTCCACCCTTTTGAGATAATTCTCCACAAACTCCTGAAGCGGAGTCAAATTCTCTACATGAACCTTCGAAATACCATAGAATACCTTTGTGACTTCCGACTTGAGATCCGGAACTCGCTCAAATGGAGTATGCACAATTTTATCCCGAATGCTTTCCACAGAGATAGCGCTGTTTGTCGATAAAAATTCGAAACTACTACATCGCCGCAGTATAGAGAAGCCTCGGGATTCCCAACATTAAATTTTTTTACAGACGCATTGGATCAGTTCCGAAATTCTTAGCGGACAAGGAGGAGGCATGACTCTCTCTGTGAAGAGGGCTTTAGAACAACCACCTTCTTCAAGTGGAGAGTTTAAAACTCCAACGCCATCACTACCTACTTTAATTTTGCCGCGTCAAACGTCCTCTAAAATAGCACGAGGTCGTAAGGGCGGTTCAATTGTTTCAGTTACTGGTAATGTAAAAGTACCAACCTTGTCTATGGATGAGTCTATATTATAAGGCCCCATCAAAGATTCTTCGCTGTTTGGCTCCGCGAGCTCTTGAAGGTGCGGACTCAAGGGAGACTGCTAAAATAAATAAATAAATATAAATAAATAAATTACCTGATAAAAAAAAAAAAGATAACTTGAACAGAAAGCATGCATACCAACGATATAATTACACTAGGGAGTCCTGAAGCACTAGGGACCCCTTCAAAAAAATTATTATCACATGATCCTTTCATCTTCTTCGGGAGTCTCTTCCAATGATGATCACTGGTACTACTGTGACTCGCTTCTGCATGAATGACATCATCGTTTTGAGGGGGCAAATCGCTTCTTCAATAAGACGAAGTTGTTTGCCACCTTGGTTAGCCCCTTTATTCTTGGGTAGTCGGGGTTGCGATGGGGGAGGAATAGCATTACTTACGAGTTGATGAATGTTATCCTCAAAATAACTCCCATGTTTTAACAGCCACCAGTTTCGGTATTGTGACGTAACATGGTTATGTGGCTCCAACTTGCGAGCTGGTAAGAACACTTGAGATAATGTGTTACGCCTCGTACAAACCCGGAAGTAATACAAGTGGTTATTAAGTGTAGCGGCAGGGGGCATACCCCCTATATCATTAGGAGTGTCTTGATAAAAACCAAACTGCCGCCCAAATCGATAAGGACTGTATGATTCCAGTATCAAGGTATCTCCAAACTGGGATGATACATAACCAGTTCGCATGCTGGAAATTTGGTAAGAATGTTGGGACGATAAGTCATTATCATCAACCAAACGCTCATGCCTATTTCGGCCCTGGATAGTTACATGCCATTGGATGTTTGCACCTCTATGGATTAACTCTCGAGCTTCGTATTCCCCGAAATAGATCGAGCCACCTTCTCCAGAAAAATTGGCCATCTTAGGACCCCGCACATCCACAAGAATGAGGTAATGCGTGTTAAAGTAATGGGCCAGCCAGCCGTGGACATAATGCATAGGAAAGTGAAAGTCCATACGTCCAATTGGGTTGGTAGCTCTAGTGATCAGCCCTAGACCATGATATATATTGGCTAGGACTGGAATACCAAGGCTGTAAGACTTCCCATTAGCCATCGTGCTAGCAACTTTAAAAACTCCTAGACGAAGAAAAGATCCCTTTTGCGGGAACACGAAAAGACACTGCCAACAGGACAAGAAAGCGGCTAGGTATGTTTTGTCTTTGAAGGTGTCTTCTATTCCAAGTTCCTTGAACCGCATATTTTCCCTAGTCGACCAGCCTCATTACTTGATTTTTGCACCATCCGGGTTATGGGTGGACCGAGAGCGGGAAGCCTTCCTTTGTTTTCGTGCAGGAGGTTTATCATATTTTCGAACCCCAAGAAACCAAAATGAAATCCAAGAACTTATAGTTACTTGGGAGTCGTTTTTTGAGGATGATGCACAGTCTTCCCTCTGGGAGCAAACTATCGAATGGTAGGCTGCAAACAGATGCTCACAAGTCTTTGGAAGATACCTTCTCTTCTCTCGTGCGCCGGTCAATTCTTTATAGCAAGGAATGACCTCCTCATACAAAGTCCCCCTGATCGGAAGACCCCCAAGCGACCATAGGTCCCATAAAGAAATGGATACTTCGCCCGCCATGGTATGAAGAGTGTTAGTAAACGGACACCAAGCCTCACAAAAAGCCCGAACCACATCATTATTGCGATCATATGTATATGAAGAGGCCATCACAGCATTAAACAAACGAACATCGTGAAGAAACCATTCATTTCGGCTAACTACGAGCTCCAACCATTCCCAATAGCAGTCGATAAAAGTGAATTCACCTAGGACTTTCACAATGGTGCTCCAGCGGGTCTCACCTTCCAGCATGCGCCACCCAAGAGTTAACAATGGATCCAAGGAAGGGGCCATGTCATGAATCGGCGACCTTAGGATCCACACATTTTCCCCCTGATGAAAAGGCACCTCAACAGATAACTCGGGGAGGGTCATATCGTCATCCAGCTCTGGCCAAACATCTGAAAAGAAACCAGTTAGGGGAGCCTCCACAGTAAAGGTAAGTCCACTCTGTATAGGCTGGTGCCTCTCTGCAAGGATCACGAGCTGTGTTTTCCCAGACGAGACATGCTCCGCAAAGTAAACCATTGTCCTGCAAGAAAAACGTCACCATAAGAAGTTAGATCTTAATTACCCAATCTAGAAGAAACAGAGGCATCAAAGTTTTAAATGGTGAAGCAGACGTGAACATATTCAAAAAATAATAATAATAAAATATATATAATTTCTGACCCCCGATATTGACATCGCAACATCACCACCCTTAGGCGCGCTCAGTCCTAGGCTTAAAATTCAAATCGCTAAGATCTTCCCGGTCTCATCCCTAACTCAATAGTTCAGATATCCAGGGTCATTCCTACCTGTAGGGTGACGGCGAGTTTCAGTCGCTAAGACCTTCAAATCGCTAAGATCTTCCCGGTCTCATCCCTAACTCAATAGTTCAGATATCCAAGGTCATCCTTACCTGTAGGGTGACGACGAGTTTCAGTCGCTAAGACCTTCAAATCGTTAAGATCTTCCCGGTCTCATCCCTAACTCAATAGTTCAGATATCCAGGGTCATCCCTACCTGTAGGGTGACGGCGAGTTTCAGTCGCTAAGACCTTCAAATCGCTAAGATCTTCCCGGTCTCATCCCTAACTCAATAGTTCAGATATCCAGGGTCATCCCTACCTGTAGGGTGACGGCGAATTTCAGTCACTAAGACCTTCAAATCGTTAAGATCTTCCCAGTCTCATCCCTAACTCAATAGTTCAGATATCCAGGGTCATCCCTACCTGTAGGGTGACGGCGAGCTTTAGTCGCTAAGACCTTCAAACTACTAAGATCTTCCCGGTCTCATCCCTAACTCAATAGTTCAGAGACCTAGGGTCATCCCTACTTGTAGGGTGACGGCGAGCTATAGCCGCTAAGATCTTCCCGGGCTCATCCCTAACTTAATAGTTCAAAGCTCTGGGGTCATCCCTACCTGTAGGGAGACGGCGGATCAACAATTTAAATCTTGCCAAGGCAGCAAAAAGGAGGTGAGTCAGTCACTCAAATCTTCATGCACTAAAGCAACAAAGGGATGACAAATTAATAATTCAAGTCATCACACACCGAGTCCGTAGTGGATACGTCAAATCAATCGTTAGAAAGAAGGTTTGCGAACCCAAAAAAAAAAAAGAGGGAGAGTTGTTCCGTTGGGATGCAAGGTAGCCTGCAAACGAGGGGAGTAAATGATTAGGGTCGGAAAAAAAAAAAAAAAGTCGCTCAACTCTCAGACTCTCGCTCAACTCCCAGAAACTCGCTCAACTCTCACACTCTCGCTCACTCTCGCTTGCCCGCTCTCCTGCTGTCTCGCACTCTCACTGTCTCGCTTGGCTTCTCTCTTGCTCTCTCGCTCAAGTCTCGCTCACTCGCTCTCTCACTCAGACTGCTTCCCGACTTTCGCTTTCACACTGTCTCGCCTCCCCGACGCAACTCATTTTAGCTCCAGCCCTCAGACCCATATTATATAAACTGCGGTGGTCGACGAAACTTCGGTAGAATGGGTTACCCGACGACGGAATGGCAACGCGACGACGATGCACCTTCGGAAATCGGCGTTTAATGCTTCCGGTAAGCAGCAGCAGAGTGTCCCGGCGACGTCCGAACAGCAGTGAAGGCAGAGCAAGTTGGGAATGGTGGAACTGTTGTACTTCCGGATATATATAGGCAAAGGACGACGGGATTTTGCGCGCGCGATTTGGGAAATTTTTCCTATTTTCTTTTGGTATCCAAATGGATTTAGGAATCCCAAACCCCTAAAAAAAATTAAATACTTTTTTCAAAAAAATTTTGATTTAATCCCAAATCGTATCTCCAAATCGGGAATGGAATAAAATCAAAATCATATTTCAAATTCGAAGTCAAAATTGGGATAAAACTCTCGCTTCTTAGCTCAAAATATGGATATAAATTAGAGTGAGATCCAAATCCAAACCAAAATTTGGATTAAGCTCAAATTATATTCAAAACCAAATCTCTCTCAAGTCAAAATTTGGGCATATTCTAAATTTTTAACTAAAATCGATTTAAATTCAAATTCACCCCAAATTCTATCCCACATTCAATTAAGACATATTGGATAGAAATTCAACTTAACTCCAAATTCAATTTTTAATTAAGTAGAGCACGAATTCTGCTAGAGTTTAAATTGGAGATGGCGTTAACATGAAAAAAAAAATCAAAACATTTGACTCCAAATTCATGTTTTAATAAGTTGCCAAAAAAGTGTGTGTCAGATACGCAGAGTTTAAATCAAATTTACGTACTAAACGCATAAGTTTGATTAAATTGACATATCCAATAGAGTCAAAATCAAGAACGTATAATTTTCATTTAGATTCCAACTTTATCTTCTTTTTCGAGATTCATCCACTCATACACGTGCAAAAATCTCGAAAAGGGGGCATTTGTTGAATGAGAAATTTCGGCCAATCAAATTTCGCCACGTCATCATGAGTCCAAATGCGATGTGGAATTTATAAATCAGATTGAGCCGAGCAATTAAAGGGGCTCGGGTTAAAAGTTTAACATAATTCAAGTCCATGGTGAATTTTTTTCTAGGCCAAAGAAGATATTGGGCCCAAGCCCAATCCCAAATTTTAAGGCCCAAAAGCAATTGGGCCCAAGCCCATAAAGGCCCATAGAAACTCTATAAATAGAGGCTTTATCTCTTCATTGAGGGGATCCTTTTGGAGAGTGAAGAAAAATATTAAAGCTTTGGAAGTCCGGATTTTGAAGAATTGAAGGTCGAAGCTGAAGATCTAAAGACCGAAGCTCCCAATCTCACAAGCTCTGAAGATTGAAGCTCCCTGAAGCTCCCAAGAAGCTAAAGATTCAAAGATCCAAAGATTGAAGACTCTGGAGTTGAAGACCTTGAGAAAAAATCTTCATAGAAGATCTCAAGAATTCAAGCCGCACGCGTTTACTTTTGGAGAGAAAGAATCAAAGGATTAAATATATTAGAGATTGTACTCACGACACTGAAATTAATACAAATACGAAGTTCAAGTTCCACGAATTAAACCTTCTTCGAAAATCTCGTCAAACAGAGTCGTTAGGGAGTAGGGAGACGAGAGTAGTGACACTAGAGTGGGACGAGACCACTAGTTAGGGTTTTTTACTTAATTAATAATATATTAATATATATGATTCAATTCGATTTTCGTCGATTTTTTAGGGTGCTGAACTGAGGATCGAACTGAACCAGCCAGTTCTGCTATTCAGCAAACTGCTTGTTTTATATTTTTCAAAAAAATAGACCAAACCAGCCGGTTCGATTTGGACGGTTTCTGCACACCCCTATGCTCAGTATCTCTTACAACCTAGCAATGTCATTCTTACTTGTTTTGAACTACTTTTAAAAGTTTGACTATTCCCACAAATCAACACACGTCCTTCCACCATGCTAATATACGATTACATCGAGCTAAACACACTCAACGTCAGAATTACTATGATTAAGCCACACAGAAAAAAGAAAAAAAAAAAGGTGCACTTTGTTGGTAAGTAGTAGCTATCAATCCTTTTAAGTTTATATTATTTTTCATTGCTTCAGGATCCTCTCTTGTTTTAATATAATCTCGATTCAATCATGTAACCTTCTTGAATTCGGGTGTTACACATATGTTTTACTAATTCTTAGTATTATATCATTTGATCCTTGCACTTTCAAATTTGTTCAATTTTAGTTCATGTGCTTTCAAACATCCAATTTGGTTCATATACTTTCAATAATCTTAAATTTAGACTCGACTATGAATTTATTGTTAATGTTTTAATATATACATACATACATATATATATTATTTATTAACATTTAATTTTTACCATAAATTTTGGAAATATATTCTCATACTATATATTATTACATGAATATTATTATTATTATGATAAAATATAATTTTTGATGGACTAAATTTAAAATTTATTGAAAATGCAAGAATAAAAATTAGACATTTAAAACTATATAAACTATAATTGAACAAATTCCAAAGCGTAGGATTTTGTTTAAAATAAAAAAAAAAAATCCAAAATATAAGACTAAAATGATATTTCAACTTTAACTCAATCTTAATTACTTTCTAAACTAAATGCATCTACTTTACTATGAAATTGAGTTAAAGATTCTGTTAAGTAGAATAAACTAAAAGTTGACTAAAAGGACCAAAGCCCAATATTTATAAATATTGGGGTGTTGAAATTTAAGAAACAAATAAATTAGGATTTCTAACATTTTTGGTAGATATTTAGCAAAGTTATCATGAAGCCTAGATTTGAGAAGTCCAATTTTTGTATATAGTCTATATTTGGAATTGAGATTTGTAGACCAATTTAATTTGAATAGTTTGAGATTTTTTAAAGTCAAACTAGTATGTATGTTTACCTTATTTCCAGCTATGGCCTATGGCTATGAGTTTGATCTCATACTAAACTATCTAAATTCAGATTTTCTAGACCCATCTCTCAAGTTGGGCTACTTTTGCAAACTAAAAATCCAAAATAATAATAATAATAATTTTTTCATTAAAAATAGGATTCATTAATTAAAAAATGAGTTCATGAGTGTCATGTATTACAAAATTAGTCTTATGAGTTTCATAGCTACTAAAAGGTGTTATCTTACTCCATTTAATTCGGGCTCATTCTAGGATTTTATGTGTTTATTTTTATGATTTTATAGGTTTTGAGCACTTGGAGGGTAGAATTGCATTAAAATTGAAATGGGACCAAACGAACCAAAAGAGAGCTTCGAAAGCATCAATCGCGGAAAAGAAGGAAAATTACAATGCACTTGGAGTAGCGAATTTTCCTGAAGTTGTGCACAGGCAAGAGCACTGCAACACTTTTATGCGTTGTGGCACGACAACATTGGCAGAAGGCACATTTTCAGGGTGCTGCCGCGGCGCTACAAACTTTGGCGAACGAAGCACAGCTCTCGCACGCGATGTCACAATCGCGTCTTCACGCTTCAATAAGCTATTGTACGAAACTTGTTCTCGCTCACGAACAAGTCAGCATGTTCGAGTTTTGATCGCCTACGACACACTAGGTGCCTCTCGCAACCTCTATCCTCATTTCTGGAGAAAACGGTTTTAGATAACGAGTTTAGAAGAAATGGTTTTCGCAAATGTTTGAAAGCATGTTTGAGAAAAGAAAGTTCGTCATAAGGCTAGAAAGCAATAAGAGACAACAACGGTTTAATAGCTCACAACTTCGGATATAAGAATATAATGGTTAGTATTACTCCCAAACAATATATTATAAGCATTTTTGGAATTGCCATTCTTGCATATGCAAAGTGGCGAGCGGTTACTTACAAAGGAAAGTATAAGGAAAGTAAACTAAACTTAAAAAATGAAATACATAAGATGAAAGCATGACCGCGAGATGGGCATGCGGCCATGGGCAACATGCCCTAGGCAAGCATGACCGCGACATTTCTCCCCACTAAATTGGTTGACATCCTCATCAACTATCTCTGCTCAAACTCAACAATTTGTAGAGTAGTAAGCTTCAGGTCTTCAGCACGCTCCCAACTGATTCTTCGTCTGGGAGGTCTTTCCACTTCACTAAGAATTCTTTCAGGTCTCGTCTTGGTCTACCAACATGATGCGTTTTTTCAACAAGTATCTCTTTGACTTTTTCTCTGTTGTGTTTTTCATCGTGACAAGTGGGCACGTCATGACATTTCATTGCTCATCGTCAAGATCGAGGTGGTAGGGCTTTTAGTTACTAATGCAAGCTGCAAGTGCACGAGCCAAGTTATAGTATAAGACGGTAAAAGTCTGAATATCGTTTCACTGAGGATCCATTGAGAATTCAAATTACTTAGCTATTCTAGAGTTGAGTCAATTTTATTTGAGGATTCAACTTCAAGTTTGTGATTGAGAAAGCAATAAAGAAATCAAGTAAAGTTGGAAATCAAGAGTCAAAGAGAGTTCTAGGGTATTGAGTCCTTGTTTAATCCATTATACGACATTCTAGGATTCATGGAATTAATTGTAATTCATATGCTTAAGTCTAGAAACATAAATCTATATTATTTTCCATAATTTTCTTATTCAACTTAGTTGATTGCTAACATCTTGAAACCAAGCTAAATCACATGGCATTAAGATTAATCTTGCATTAAGATTAATCTTTAGGAACTTTCGTTATTAACCTAACTATTTCCGTGAGATCAGATTATTAACGATTCATTCTTATAGATCCAATTAGACATGCAATTCCTCAAATCAAACATCTGACGTAGCATACATTGATGGTCAATTAACAAGAATTAAGCACAATAACAATGAAAAGCATACTCATTACAACAATCCATGAAAAGTAAAGAGTCAGCCACTCATAGCTTTAGATAACATGTTCAAGACAATTTTCAGCATAGAAATAGTGTAAAGAAAAGAAAACTCTAATATTAACAAGCCCCTGATTAAGGAGGAACCGTTAAGACTTCCTTGATCTTCACGTCAGAAACTCGAACGGGCACCAAACTCTCCCTCAAACACTTTGTTCTCTTTCTTGCAGCCAACTCACTCTTTAAGGTTCTCTATTTCGTGATTAGGGTTGCTGGAAACCCCTCAATATATAAACTTGGCTGCCCTAAATTCTTTCTGAAATTGAAGATTTTTTAATTTAGGAATGTTGGCATCGTTGCGCTCTCCAAGCACAGTGATGCCCCATCATAGCGCAGCGACGCTTCTCCAAAACGGCAACGCTGGCCTGCCTTCCAGATTTTGATGCTCTCGGGTTGAAAGCACCAAGGGCAGCGTAACGACGCTCTTGACTGCGTTGCCCTACCTCCAGGTTTTTTTGCATCTTCTTCCGTTTTTCGCTTGATTTGGTCTTTCTTTTTTGCCTTTGACACTTAATTTTTGCCATAATCACTTGAAAACCACTAGCAAACACATGAAATCTAATAAAACAAACTTAGAAATTTGCTAGTCCCGAGCAAAGAAAAGAATCAAACATAGGGAATTAAGAGAGAAGTGTGCTAACGACTCATGTCTCAGAAAATAGCAGTCAAGAGCTCAAGTAGAAAGATGCAAGCATATCTATATCATTATAAACATTCGAGACCAAATATTATCATCTCTAGTGTGTGTATGTGCAAGCCTCTTTTTTTTTTAACTCAAGATGCTAAAACTCAAATTAGGACTTAATAGAGCTTCTCCAGTTTTCCTCCCACTCTAGCTCATGCACTAATCTTCAAGAATCCACACATTTCAAGAGAGTAATATGTCCACTAAGGTTTCATACAATTATTTTTTCATGGGCCCTAAACTTGCATTCTTTTACCTAGGGGTACTAGCTTTCACACATTCATTGTAGAACCTCGTACCTATTCAATTCCCAAGTGTCTTTACTAATCACAGCAAATGCAGCTCTTTTTACCCTCATCCATGCTTACTCATTATAAGTTTAACATTTTGAATAATATAAAGATAGGCATCAAAGCTCATACATTTTTGTGTGCACTCTTTTTTCAAATGCATAAATACTCTTTTTTTTCCTTCCTTAGTCTAACATTACAAACCATCATGCATTTCAACTCTCTAACCGGTGGGGCCTTTCGGAGTGACAACCAAATACACTCAACTTAATCTCTTTCTAAGTTAAAGTTTCTAAATTAAAGTGGCTACGTGCTCAAGAATATGGGAGACTTTACAAGGGACTTAAATGGGCCTAACTCAAGATAATGATATCCTATTTCCACAATAAGTCATCCATTATGCATATTTAAATCTCATCATAGGCAATTAACATCAAAAAGAACACAATCATAAAACAATCCCATCTCAAATTTTTTCAATTTTTTTTTCAAAATTTCATTAACTAAAGGCTTCCATCTTTCTTCTTTTGGAACAACACCGAAGCTCAACAACTCATCTAGTTGCTTCCGAAGTTCTGCTAATTCTGGGGGCGCCATATAATAGGCATCCTTCACAAGCGGCTTTGCCCTAGTAACAGTTTGATTTCGTGGTTGATCCTTTTCCAAGACAGACTGAATGTCTTTAGGAACGATCTTTTCTTTCGTTTCAACTGACTCGACAGGGATGGCCATGAACACAGGTTTGTCATGTATGAGACCCTTCTTAAGCTGGAGGGTCAAGATCATCCTTATCCCATTTGGTTGTTTGACGTAAGTCTGAACAATAGTGGGAGTGGACCCTGTCATTACTAAACATTTTGCCAATGGCATTGGTATCACCTTGTGTTCGAGCAAGAATTTTATCCCTAATACTGCATCAAAATCATCCATCTTGACGAGCACGAAATCGGCATGTCCTCTCCAATCTCCCATCTTAACCACTACTCTTTTTACTACTCTCGTGATGGGTAAGGCTGCAGAGTTAACGACTTTCATCTTCCCTGCATCTCTCTCCCTTGAAGGTTTAGTTGACGTGCTTCTGTCTCAGTCATGAAGTTATGGGTAGCTCTAGAGTCGTTCATAGTACTCTTGGCCAATCTATGATTGACCTAGGCGTCTACATACATGAGCCCTCGCCCTACAGGTTCCTTCACTGCTCTTATCTTCCTTTAGAGAGCTGACAGAAATTTCAGCGCTCCCATTCGGGGAGCATCATCCCCCATTGTCGGTGGGGTTTTTCAGTCTTGCCATCTGACTCAGTCGTCAGTGCGATCTGGAGGACGTTAAACGCACTTTGTTTCAGACATTCACTCACTCTATGTTGTCCCTTGCATATGAAACATCGTAAGGGACTATAATAATTATTTTGTTGATTAGAGCCCCGCCATGTATTCCCATTCTTCTGTTGGGGAGGTTGATAGGGTTTACGATCTCCATTTGCATTCTTGTCTCCCCCAACATTTCGAGGAGGGTTTGGGAGTCATTACTGAGATCAAACAACCGTTCAGCTGCTGCATAAGCAGATGTGAGGTCCTGTACCCTCTATTTGTACAGTTTGGCTTTCACCCACGGCTTAAGGCCTTCGACAAAACAGAATACTTTGTTTTTCTTGGACATGTCACGTATGTCCAACATTAGCCTGACAAACTATTTCACATAATCTAAGATAAGGCATATGTGTTTCAACTCCCAAAGTTTTCAACGTGCCAAGATCTCGACATTTTCGGGGAAGAACTGAGAACACAAGTCTTGTTTCAGTCTATCCCATGTATCGATAGTGCAACGACCCTCTTAAGTGTCCATATAGCAAGACATCCACCATAACTTGATGTCGTTTGCTAGGTGCATCATCGCCAAGGTGATCTTCGACTCTTCAATAGTTGTATTTGTAGCCCTAAAGTATTGCTCCATGTCGAATATAAAAATCTCTAGAGCTTTTGTATCTCGAGCCCACAAAAGGGCTTGGGTTTGGGTACTTTCACCCTATTAAATTAGACCACACCCCCATTTGGGGTTTGGTTTCCCACCGCTCTCATGGTGAGATTCACTTTTATGTTGACATTTGCGATCTCTGTCCTGACGACATCGAGTGGCTTGAAGTCTTCTGACAAATCAGTTACCATCTGGATTATCGCTTTTTAGGAGTTGTCTAGCTCTTCAAGACGCTCCTCCATGTGGGCCACTGAGCCCAACAAGCTATCCTCACATTCGAAGCTAATAGGTCTCGTAGCTTTCGTTTAGAGGGCCTCAACCCTCAACATCAGCTCTTTGGTGGGCATCCCGTCTAGGCAACCAGCTACCGCATCTATTCCGTCAACTTTCTTAGAAATTTCATGTATCCCATTTTCAGGAAACGAATAGCATCAGGGACTCCTCTCAAGTAGAGCATTTGCTTATATATCTCCACCAACCTATTCACTTGGGACTTGCTTAGTTGCTTCATTGCAGACATGATTATCGACTTCTCCCTCTATGAGTCAATTTGGCTCTAATACCAACTGTCACAATCGTGTCTTTAAGCTTCAATAAGTGATTGTGCGACACTTGTTCTCGTTCACGAACAAGTCAACCCATTCGAATTTTGATTGCCTACGGCACACCGGGTGCCTCTCGCAACCTCTATCCCCATTTTTGAAGAAAACGATTTTAGAAAACAGATTTAGAGGAAAAGGTTTTCGCAAACATTTGAAAGCATGTTTGAGAAAAAAAAGTTTGTGGTAAGCCTAGAAAGCAATAAGGGGACAACAACGACTTAATAGCTCACAACTTCGGATATAAGGATATAATAGTTAGTCTTACCCCCATATATTATAAACATTTTTGGAATTGTCACTCTTGCATATGCAAAGTGGTGAGCGGTCACTTACAAAGAAAAGTACAAGGAAAATAAACTAACTTGCAAAATGTAATACATAAGATGAAAAGATGACAAAAATGGGTTGAGATGGGCATGCAACCATGGGCAACACGCCCTAGACAAGCATAACCATGACACATGACGATTCCACGACACTCACCTGTTTTCTATAAATGCATCATTTCTGAATTAAGTCACATAAGATGGGGATTGGAGCCTCCAGCTCAAATTTTCTCCTGTTTTTGTCATTCCTAACTTACTTTCACTAGTAATTTTATTTTCTATACATTAGACTTCATCTCAGCACATCATGAGTGGCTAAAGTAAGTATTTTCTAACTTAGGGTGGAATTTCAACTCATTTTATTTGGTTGTGAGACTTGGTATTTTTATGAATGTTTGCTAAGCTTTACTATTCGTGAATCTGGTTTAATTTCTATGCGCAGATTTCATGAGTATTTGGCTAATTCTCATTTATTCTTTGTTTGCTAGAGAGAGAGAACATCTTTGTGTTTTAATATCGAAAAGAACAAGGGTTAAAGCATGTCTGGATGTGGATTCTAGGTTATTTAGAACAATCATTTCACAACATTACATGATTAATTAATTTCAAGAACAAAATGATTAATAATTTAAGCTAACCGGATTATTAATCGTCTTAGCTAGATTACCTTGCTTAATGCGGATGTTTAATCCTTATCAACCAAACAAATGGGTGGATTCCAAATTCTGTAGGCTAGACCTTTTATCTATTAGTTTTCATTTCAATTTCCGACTTTACTTTTATGCAATTTAACATTCAAGTATTTAATTTCCTTGCAATTACAAAGCAACCAAACTCCCTTGTAACCATCAAATTCAAGTAATTAGTTAAGAAAATTCAAGATTCTCTATGGAGATGAATTGTTCCTACTAGCCTACAAGTTCGTAAGAGTGATTAAAAAATTATTTATTTTAGATCCCGACAGGCCCTGGACAGAGTTCAAATAATCTCATGTACTATCATTTCTTTCAACTAAACTAAAACAAATCTAGAGTTTTATACCATGTGTATAATTATTTTATTATACCATGTCAAGCCACATCATTTATCATCTTCATTTTAATGGAAAATTGACATAAATGTTACTTTAAGACAAATTTAAAGTTCAAGAACAAAAATGAAACTTTTAAAAGTTTAATAGCATTGTTAAAATCTATTTTACAGGTAATAATAAAGTAAGTTTAGCTATTGTTTTCTTAAGCAACTATTGTTTTCTGAAGTCTCATAAAATAGCTTGTAACAGATTCTGCTTTCTGTTCGGCTCGAAAGAATCTCATACAAACTTCAAACATTCGATGGACGTGTTCCTCTAAGAGTTCCTTCACAGAATTACAATGATCCACCAAACCAATGACCTCACTCTCAATGGAGTTCTTAATCTGAAGATAAGGTCGAGCGTCATCGCAAAGACAATCCTTTTTTTTATCTTCTGGTGAATCTTCAGCCACATGATCATCCATATCAATACTACGTAAATAAAATTGAATCATTCAACACCAATCATATTCAACACCAATCATAGTAATTAGATTCATTTAACTTATGTTCCATTATCTTTGATGTTAGGAGAATTACATTAGATACCACTATTAGACGTATTTTAAATTAAAATATATATAATTAAAATATGAGCTATGTATGTGGATCAGTATTTTATCAATTTTATTAGATTGGACCCTATTATGTGCTCTATTTAATTAAAGACCCTAGATTCCCAATTGAATATGGACTTAATGGGCAGAAGCCTATTCCTAGATTGATTAGGGTTTAATGGGAACCTAATTAAACTAGTATATAAAGAGATCTTAGGCTATGGTTCCCAATATACCAAAACAATAAGCACTCAGTCTTTCTTGAATCTTATGGTTCCCAATATACCAAAACAATAAGCACTCAGTCTTTCTTGAATCTCATCTCTAAAGAGATCCCACTAAGACATTCATCCCACTAAGACATTCAGAGTTTTGGTTGAAGAAGACAATAGTCATCTTGTAGCTATCATCAATTTCTTAATAGAATCCAGTATGTCATTTATTCTTGACAATTTGGCATGAAAGATCCTAGGTTAATCTATTTATTATAGATTTAAAGTATTTATGCTAACAACCACCATATGCTTCAACTCACACACAATTTGTTTTGCGGCATCTGTTGAGGCATCGGTTAAAGCTTGCAGATTCTTCAGTTTGGAGATCAATATTGCTTGTCAAAGGCTAGTGGTTAAGAGGAGAGAGGTGGGTATGGACGGTGTTGATGGATTCATAATCAAGTATGCAACCGCTCATACTTTAATTTCCTATGGAATCGACAAGAATTTGTAGTCAGTTTTCTTTCGTTTTCATACTAGAGTTTTGAGGGATTTTGTTTCATTTGCAGTCTATTAGGATTTTATCATTCTTTTTCTCTATTACACTGAATAATCATCTCATATTAACCTTACAAACAAGGAATACTGAAATGAAAACTTCCTTTTAAACATACAATAATTTTTTCTTATACAAAACTGAGATGGGTACTTGTACGTGTACAAGTAACTTTGGAATTATGAAGAATTTAACTTCATTTATTCAATTAAATTTATTAGGCATGGGTTGGGTGTTGGATGGGGTCTTGGTTTTGGTCCTGAAGTAATTTGTTATGTTACTTATACTTGATAAAGTTCCAATTAATAAACTGCAATTGAGATGGAATCGCTCAAACTTTGTACAAAAATTAAAGAAAACTTATTACAAATCCTCGTCGATTTCGTAGGAAATCGAAGCGGTTGCATACTTGATTTGTTTGAGACTCAAGTCTTCAGACCAGTCGGGAGTTGTTCATAGCGCTCCTAGCCTTGTTGATACGCATTCCTAAATATACAAGGAATCTATAACATCATCCATACCCACATTTCACCTCTCTTAACATCAGTCTATGTTTGGTATACCATCAGTATTGGCCATCTGAAAAATACACAAAATCAAAACAACCAAACAACCAATCATCCGTCAGTTATAACGGGTAGCCAAAGTGGTAATCCTAAAATCCCCCATCTCACTTCGAAGATAGTTTCTCTATCAGACTCATTAAGAACTCCAATTACAATGCAATTACAATGGCCATGGTTTTTTCTCGAGAAGAAGATGAGAGACTAAGGACACTAACATTGTAAAATCCTAATTTAGTCATTTTCTAATAAATAAAATATCAATTTCATCCCTAATCTATCAACCATTTGCTCCATTTCAAACTTCAACCTTTCAACTTTTATTACATATTATATATCTAACCATTTATTATATTTTTAATTTATAAACATATCCCGCATTCATACTTGATTACAAATTTAGTCAATGGGCCTTGAGGTGTTATGTAACTTTCATTTCTTGATTCTCAAAATTACAATCAATTGGCCTATTGATGGTGGGAACATAATAAAAAAAAATATATAAAAAATAAAAAATTAAAATTAAAATTAAAAAAACCAAATTTTCTTAACACCCAAATGTTGGAAGGTAAGGCGAATTGTTAGGTGAGATTTTCTTAGGATTAACATCAACATTCTAAGATATTACAAAAGAATTTGAAAAGAAATAAGATTTGGTATAAACATTACACAATATTTAGAAAAATTAGTTTTGAAAAGTTAACTTTTGAAATAATTTGTATTTGGGGTGCAAGTTTTTCAGTTCATGTTTTTTTTTTTTCCGAAAAAATATAAGCCTGCCCTTTCTTTAGAAATAGAAAATTGGATCTTCAAACTTTGTTGTTTTATTTAAAATAAATAAATAAATCCATGCAAATTGCAAAGTAAAGCAAATTAAAACGTTTATGTAGGAGTGTAAGTGGGTCGGGGTTGGGTATTTTTTTAAACCGACCCGAACTGATCCGGTTCATTTCAGGTTTGGAGTGGATTGGCTCGGTTTCGATTTTCCTTCCAAAATTGATCAGCCGCTTGAATTTGAAGAACGTGGTTGTGAGAGAGTAAAAAGGATCAGCACCAAGATCTGGTTCTCCTTTCGACTTCTTGTTCTAATAAAAACAATCCGAACTGAACTGGTCCGGTTCGATTCGAGTTTTTACACTCTACCTTTATGCATAAACCGTTTTGAATCCAAATCTCTCAACGGCGCGAGTCGCCTCTCCCTGCCACCACTACTCTCTCCTTACACGATTCTCTTCGTTTATGTCCTCGAATCCATTCATTCATTCATTCCCAATTTCCCATTGCAAATCTTACTTCTATTCCATTTCTTCTTCCACTCCTCCTCCCATGGCGGCTTAGGCTCCACCCATGATCACAATACCCACCCCATCGACACACTCCCCTTTTCTCTTCAATTCTCTCCTATTTCCCTTCCCAACCCCCAAATGGTGAGCGATTCCAAAGATCCACCTCCCAATTTAAGGGTGGGGTAGATTTTGCCTACTCAACGAACCAGAGCCCAATTGTTGGGGGTAACTCGAAGACGACGGCATTTCATGCATTTTTCGATTCTTCGATCGCCGAGGATGGGCTTAGATATCTAATTCTGAAAAGGGTCGTGGCCTTTGCTCCAATTTTACCATCTGATCTTCTTGATTTCAGATTCGATTTTTGGAATGGCGGTTGGGGTTAGTGGGGAGGTACCCCGTGAGAAACTTGAGCAGATAATAGAGATTTATGATGATCCATGGACTATACGAAAGATGAGAGAGAAAGGGATGGTGCGAGAGGTTAAACAGAGAGAAGGATGGTTGAAAGAGGAGACGAAAGGTGAGAGAGTAAGGGAAGACGAGAGAATCGATTTAAGATCGAGTGCATGTGGGAGAGAGAGAACGAGAAGTCAGAGGAGAAATGGTAAAAAATTAGCACCCTTAATTTTTCAATTTTCACTTTTCAAAACTGCCACATTATTTGAAAATTTGTTAAACTAGTTAAGAAATTATCTTTTTCTAACTTATGGACTGATACATATAGATTCTGCCAACTTTTCTAAATCTTTCCAAATTTTATACTAAATTTATATATTTTTAAATTTTTTACAAATTCCGTTATCTTTCCCAAATGTTATATAAAATATTTACGTAACTTTTCAATCTTTAGCTAATTTATGTTTCTACAATTATGTGAATTTCCAAATTATTCAAATAGTTTAAGTAATTGACTTGTGACTAAATGGAGAAATATCAAATTTTGCAAAAAAATATATATAGAGAGAGAGAGAGAAACCCCAAATATATAAAATCTCGGTTAATATGCTCAAGATTAATACTGAGATTCTATATATTTTACCTATCTTACTCTTTTTTTTTGCAAAATTTAATCTTTCCCAAAATTTAAAATCAAAATGCAATCACTTGAGATCTATTTGGATAATTGATAAATTTATTTGGATAGTTTGGAAATTCATGGAAACATAAATTTAAGTATTTGATATAATATATGGTAAAAATAACTTAAGAGAAAATTTAAGAATATATAAAATTTAGGTTTAGAAGATTACGTAATATTTGAAAAAATTAACAATCGATAAGTTAGAAAAAATTATTTTCTTACTAAATCTCTAGGTGGTCGATCTCACCCGAGATGAACCAAGAAAAACTAGTTTAGCTAGTTTTAAAAGGTAAAAACTTAAATGTGTTATTTCTGAGAATTTTCCAAATTAAAAGGGAGTAAAATAACAAAGAGATAGGAAAAAGATAACATAAAGGGAGGGGTACAATTATACCTAGCGTATTTTACTCCGTGGGCTAGGTTAATATAACCCACTCAGCCACTCCCCAAACGCCCCTATCTTATAAAACTCCAAGAGCCAATTAGAAGTTGAGCTCAAAACTCGCAGAAACCTAACTTGAAACTAACCAGAGAGTCCAACCAAAAAGTTCCTCATCGAAGTAACATGACATTTAATCTAACACCTATCTAATAATGATGTACATTGTTAGTTTGTTATTTTCTGTTACGCATAGTTGAGTTTAGTGACTAAGATAGAGTTAGTTTATTTAACCTTGGTCCTCTATAACTGTAAAAATACTGCCTTATGGCTCCTAATAAATGAGAGGAGAAATTATCAATTTTCTGAGCATCTCTATGCTATCAGAGTTAGTAAGACTCACATTTTTCTTTTCGCCAAGCATCCCAAATTCGTCTTTTGCGCTGAAGCTTGCTAGTGATGGCGGATCAACAGAATTCTCAAAACTCCTCAATGTAATTTTCTTCTCATGAACATTTGCAATCTCGTAGCTGTTCATCTTGATTTGTCTAACATGTTCTTCGGAACTTCCAGATTTCTCCGATCCTTGAGGCTCACAAGTTGTTCAAGTACATTGATGGAACGATTACCCCACCAGATTGCACCATTTGAACTGAAGGTCAACCTCCGCAAGTGGATCCTGAGAATGAGCAGTCGCATGAAATTACCTTGATCAACGCTACTTTGTCACAAAGTGTATTCATATGTTATCAGATATCAAACTTCTAAGCCTTCTTGATCCATTCATATACAGATTAAAAATGTAGATAAGTAAACTCAAGAATTGGCAAAAACGGCCAACAGAAACCATAGCCCCTGTTTTCTTGAAGATAAAGTTCCACTTAAATTGACCCCTTTCTTATCATATAAAGGCTAGGCTAAATAAACAGCCGATAATTGATTTTTCACTATGAATTTAGAAGAGCTCTGCTTTCTTTCTTAGTGAAATTAAGTAGATAAATAAATAAAAGGCAGGGCACCAATCATCACCTTTCATTTGAGTTGCTTCTTTGAACGTAACCTGCCAGAGAAGAGAGTGTATATGAACGTTTCAGTTCCATGTTGAAACCTGCACATGCTTAGAAACAGATAATCTTCTATCCATTGGACATCATCTCTTTATACAGTTCTAGAGCTTTTGCTCTATTACCCTTCTTCAAGTAGAACAAGGTTAATGTCTGATATATAGGTAGACTAGGTGTTATAGAACTATCTTTCATAATCTTCCAATATTTCTCTGCTTCCTCCAATTTCCCAGATTGACAAAGACTCTCAATGAGTACAAAGAAAACTGACACTCCAGGAGACAGCAATCTAGCTTCCATTTCATAATAAAGCTTAAGAATCTCCTGAATTTCACCACTTTTCCTATATCCTAAGATCAGATTGGTGTAAGTGGTTTCATCAGGTAAAAACCCTTTATCTAATAACATGGTTAACAATGCATTAGCATTTTTCAAAGCTCCTTCCTCACAAATCTTAGCTATTACCATGTTGAAAACTGAACAACTAGGAAGAAACCCTCTATCTAACATTTTCTCACACATTCTCAAGCTTTCTTCTGAATGTCCTGACGTAGCACACCCTTCAATGAGAAGATTAAAGGTCTCCGGATATGGCTTCAGACCCATGTTTTCCATCTCTTGCATTAAACAATTAGCTTCCTCAATCTTTCCCCCTCTACAATGGACACCAATGAACAATGTATAAAGGAAAGAATTTGCCCGAAACCCTCTTTTAGACATTTCCTCAAACACTTCCCATGCAGATGTTATACTCCCAGTTTTCACCTTAGCATAAACAATCAGTGAATAAGCAATGTCATCAAGAACCATATTTTTCTGCAACATTCTCTTCAACAACATTACACCATCTTCAACTCTTCCCTCCTCCAAAATCCTGTAAATCAAACAAGTATTGACAATCAAAGAAGCAGAGCAACGACTGCCATGGATTCTATTCAACATATCAGAAGTTTCTTGCAATTTACCTTCCTTACATAACGAATTAATCATGATTCTAACAGTAATTGCATTTGGGTAAACTCTTTTCCGGATCATTTGCTCATAAATTTTCCAAACCTTATGATTCTCATCAGATTTTTCCACAACATGTATCAAAGTGTTGAAACTTATCAGACTCAACGAGAACCCACGTTCCTCCAAATGAGAACAAACACACAAAGCAAAATCAATCAATCTCAATTTAGCACAAGTCTGAATCAATAAATCGAACACAAATGGGGATGAACCAGTCACCTCATAGGAATCCAAAAGCGAATCTACAACAGAGAAGTCAAAAGAGTTCCCCTCATTTTTCTTCAAAATTGACTCGAGCAAAGCTCGAGCATCGATTACCAGCCGCGCTTTCACTAAAATATGTATCATAATACCGTACGATTGAGACCCATGATTGAAATTCTTGCTCTTGGCGGACCAGTGGAAGAACCCCAGAGCGCGTTTGGCATCAACGGGTTGCTGGAATTTGAGCAGGACTTTTTGAACCAAGTAATCGTTAAGTTGGAGCAACTGGAATTTTCGAGAAAGAGTGTCCCAGGTTTCGCGTCTTGTGAATGAATCGCATATGGAATTGACAGTTGCATCGTCGTTGATAAGTTCATCTGCAACTGCAACTGAGATGAGTTTTCGTATGGATAAGCAAAGAGAATTTCTGGATGATGAGAAAACAAAGGATGACAGTTTTTGGCGAAGTAATGCCATGAATTAGAGAAATTCGAGGAACTGAAGAATATTTATGGAAATTTTATGAGCAACCCATTGAAATTTCTTGAAATGACACTCTCCTCTTCGTGCGAGGACATATTTTAAGTTGGTTTTAAAATTGTTAAAATAACTTTTGTATTTTTCAAAATCAATTCAAAATATATTTTTAGTAATTTAAAACTAATTTTGATGATATGAAAATTATATTTAAGTGTAAAATTGAACACTAAACTAATTTTGAGGGATTAAAAGTGTGTTTTCGAGTGATTTTAAAAATGACAAGAGTGATTTTGATGATTTTAAAATCATTTCCAAACATCCACTTAGAGTGAGTCATAAAAACACTTGGTCTTATAGTCCAGCCCACGAAAAATTGAACAAAATGACTCAAAAAGCAAAAATTTTCTATGAGTAACATCTTTCTAAAAACTTGTTTGTTATTGACCCTTTTGACATATAAAATACCACTTTTACCCTCAATATCAAATGTTTTCTCCTCATGTATTTACTCCATCTCTTTTGCTTTTCCCTTCCAACTACAAACGAAAATTCAAAGTCGTTTAAAACTACAGATACTTTAACATTTTGCTTACTTTATAAGCATGGTTGGAAAGAACGCGAAAAATCATACGAAAACGAGTGGTCATTTAGTTAAATCGGAGTTGTATCGACAAAGATATGACAAAACAAAATTATCATTTGCATAGAAAAATTGTGTGATCGCTTACATCAGCGTATGCGATCGCTTACATCAACGTATCAATCGCTTACATCAGCCTACGCGATTGCTTACATCGGCCTATGCGATCGCTAAATTTTTGTTTTGCAATTTTGTTTTGGTCATATCTTTGTCGATACAACTCCGTTTTTGCTAAATGACCACTCGTTTTCATACGTTTTTTTGTGATCTTTCCAACCATGCATGTAAATTGAACAAAAACTTAAATAATCTTCGAGTTTATTACTATAAAAGTAAATGTTATCTAACTTTAAATACTATAATGCAATTTATGTTCATTATTTTTTAGTATTTTGCTCCATTTATAAGCATAATCGGAAAGAACATGAAAAAACATATGAAAATGAGTGGTCATTTAGCTAAAATGAAATTTTATCGACAAAGATATAACCAAAACAAAATTGCAAAACGATCGCGTCTCATGATGTAAGTGATCGCTCACCTTTTTTGCATGCACAATAATTTTGTTTTTGTTATATCTTTGTCGATACAACTTCATTTTAGCTAAATGACCACTCATTTTCATACGTTTTTTCGTGTTCTTTCAGATTATGCTTATAAATTGAGCAAAATACTAAAAAATAATCAACATAAATGACATTATAGCATATAAAGTTAGATAAAATTTACTTTTATAGTAATAAACTCGAAGGTTGTTTAGGTGTTTGTTCAATTTACATACATGGTTGGAAAGAACGCGAAAAAACGTATGAAAACGAATGGTCATTTAGCAAAAACGGAGTTGTATCGACGAAGATATAACCAAAACAAAATTGCAAAACAAAAACTGAGCGATCGCGTAGGCTGATGTAAGCGATCGCACATTTCCTCTACGCGAATGATAATTTTGTTTTTGTCGTATCGTTGCCGATACAACTTCGATTTAACTAAATGATCACTCGTTTTCGTACGATTTTTCGCGTTCTTTCCAACCATGCTTATAAAGCAAGCAAAATGTTAAAGTATCTTTAGTTTTAAATGACTTTGATTTTCGTTTGTCGTTGGAAGGGAAAAGCAAAAGAGATGGAGGAAATACATGAGGAGAAAACATTTAATATTGAGGGTAAAAGTGGTATTTCATATGTCAAAATGGTCAATAACAAACAAGTTTTTAAAAATAGGTCACTCATAAAAAAGTTTTTGCTTTTTGGGTCAGTTTGTTCAATTTTCCCCAGCCCACACAAGAGGTAAAACAATCAACCCAAAGTATTATTACATATAACCACAATGCAAAAGAATTTATAATACAGTAAAAATTAGATTCAACTTTCGGAGTTTATGGACTATATCGATAATAGGAGTGGTAGAGTCTAACACTAATGGGAGTCTATCACTTCACCAACCGTGATGGGTTGGTAATGCACAACAAAAGGGGAATTGGCAATTTTGATCGAGGAGAGTAGATTGGAGAAGCAGAGTTTGGAAAGTTAGAAGGGAGATGGAATGACTCTTTTGATTGTAGAGAGGAAGTTGAATAACCATTGGAGTAGAACTTTTGTAATATTACGTTATTTATTCAATTACAATCACGATGTAAAACTTTTTGAAAGTTTACAGTTATTTTTAAAAATTTTAAAAGTTCAAGGATATTTTTTATATAAAGTTGAAAATTTAGGAGTATTTTATATAATTTAACCTACTATTTATTAATGATAAAATATATAAGTGATGGACGTTTAGCATTTGATAACAAAAATCGAACCAACAATATGAAAATTGATAACTTAAAGCATTAATCTGTTTTATTTTTTATATCATATTTGTAGTGAGATAATTAGGCATAATTATTTTTAAGTATAGGAAATTTCCACATGAGAAAAGTTGATAATCACCCATTTTCTATTGTTACTACCACACTGAAGTCAAGTCGCTTTACTTGTTTAATTTTTGGCATCAATATTTATAAAAGTGATTTTTCAATGAGACAGGATAAAAACACTTCTATTCTAAAAGATTCTTTTCAACAAAATATATATATATATATATATTCTCCTTGCAAGTACATTTTATCGTTGAGACTTTATATCACTAATACAATTTCCTTATAAAAACACATAAATCAATCTTTAATTCAATGTTCAATTAATAAGTCAATTCTTGGAATTTTTTGTAATTTCAGTAGAAATCTTACTCATCAAATGAATAATGTAGTAAATAATAAAAAATAATATATATGTTTAGTCTTGGCCCATGTAATCATAATAAGTATCGGTTATTTCAAATTATCAACATATAAGTAAATCTTATTTATCAAATGTCTAACAACTTAGACATTGAGATGGTCATTTGCCTAAAATCACATTGGTGGGCTTATGTTTGGTAGTAAATAGCAATGAACCTTTTAATTTTGTTGAGTCATATTGATGTAGTGGGTTTAGGTATTAAACCAAATTCATGGCCAATCAAGAGAAATCTCTCTCTAAAGAGAGAACTCTCTCAAAAAGAACCAAAGTTCTATATTAAAATTATATTCTAAAAGCTTCCTATTACAAATCCCTAAGATGGTTATTTACCGTCTTACATAAAATATGAAAATAGCTAATTAAATATTAATTAATCTAAATTATCAACTAAACTAAATATTAATTAAAATATATTAGTTATTCTATAATTCTTCTCATCCCATATTCTTCCTTGGGTTCGTAGTGCTTTCCTTTTTATTCTCATCCTTGGATTTACTTTTTGTCGGTTCGAGGACACTTTCTTTTGAGGTATCTTTTGTGGCCAAATGAAATACTGTCTAACCTTTTGGTTCTTTCACTTCATCCTCTGTTTTACGTCGGAAGAATATAATTATAGTAAAATATTGAGAAATAAACACAAATATAATTACGTTGAAATAAGAGTATTTTACTCTCTTTGAGGAGTTGTTTGAAATGTTAGGTAGAGTTTTAAAGTTTGGAGTTGATACATCTCTGAAATTAGAAAGTTTGTGTTTGGGTTGTAGAGGTGTTTAGTTTAAAATTAGAAATTTGAATTTGGAATGTAGAGTTAGTTATTAAGTCATGAGTATTTAGAGCACTTTTTTTTTTTTTGTACAATATATTAGAATGTATTATTTTATTAATATATTTATTTAAATATAACTTAATGCACATCAATGTAATTTTTAAATACTACACAAATTTACAAATATAATCCTTCCAAAGTAACATTAGTGTATAATTATATTCTATTTTATTTATGAGATTATGACATTAAGGTAATGAAAGTAGGGAAAAAAAATAGTATGACATAAACATCAATAATATCAATACATACTAAAATCACATATCAAGTTTTTATAAAGAAATTATATTTTAAAAATTGATAATACACGTGCATCTCCCGTAGTAATAGATTAACTTAAAAAAAAAACAATAAAATGGGAATTTCATTGTTTCTTATTTTCTTTTCAAACTTTAGAAAATACAATATACAACATTTAAAAAAAATAGTCAGAGAGGTTCCTGTCAAATAAATCACATCTCATTATTAATTATTTTAGTCTAAAATAATGGTTTTACGAAACACATTAAAAAAAAAAAAATATATATATATATATATATTTTTTTTTTTTTTTTTTGCTAAAGACATCTCATTATTCATTATCTTTAAATTCACAATCAAACAAATTTTTTGAATTTTGAATTTAATTTAAAAGTTTTAGATGAGAAACTAAACGTGTTAATTTCAAATAAGAAATTTGTTTTTATTTTCCACAACATTCTCAAGTAAAAAAAAAAAAAAAAAAAGATTTTTCTTCAATCACCAACCAGAAGGAGTTCATCTTCTTCGTTGGACTTGAATTTGTCACACATTTTTTTTTTTTTTTGGTTTGTAAAAAGACGAACAAACAAACAAAATTTTTTTTTGCACCATTAACTCACTACACAGTCTACAATCCAACAAATCTTATATATCCAACACAATGTGATATATGTAATAATGGTTCTATAATATCTTTTGGCCCACCCCTATTAATTCAATTTGGACAAATCTATTTCATGCTAAAATTGAAAATACTATATATATTTTCTAGTAGATTTTTTTTTTTTTTTTTATATCTAAAATGAACCTAATTCAACTCCTATATAAAATGAATTAGCGACTATATATTTGTAATATATAATTTTATATTTTAATAAATAATGACAAATTAAAAATAATATAGGAATGAAGTTGAGAAATCGTGGACATGTTCACGACTTACATTATACACAGCCGCCACCTTCTCATTTTTTGCCAGGTAGATGCCACGTTTCACAATAAGAATTATCTACCAAGTACACAAAGGAATTGTGTACCAGTTACACGCTTAAGCTTAAACTCATAGACGAGGTCCACAAGTTCGTGGTGTCCAGAAACAACCCCTACCCCAGATCTGTTCTTCATGCAGCCGACTCCTCCATCTTCCTCTCTAGTTTATTTCATCCAACTGCTGCTGTTCGCTTGATTTCTGCCACCTACCGCCGCCAATCGCCTTGATCTTGGATGCCGCCATTGTCTCCGATGATTTCTAAAGGTTTTGTTTCCTTTTTTTTTTTTTTTTTTTTTTTTGCTTTTTCCATTATTCATAATGTGGCAGAAATCTTTATAGATCTAGAATGTTTTTTTTTGTGTGTAGATCTATAGATTTAGAGTATTTTTTTTGTTCTGATCTAGATTTTGGATTGATGTTGGGAATAATATTTGGATGGATTTTGGGCTTTTCTTGGAAAATTTACACTGATGTTTGGAAAATTTTGGATTAATTAATTTTGGACTTACATAGATGTTGGTATTTGGACTGATTTTAGATTGTTATTTGGACTTTTTTTATTTTAGTTTTCATTGATTTTACATTGATATTTGGATTTTTTATTCTTAAAATTTTTGGATTTGGACTAATCTTGAGCTATTAGTTGGATTTTGTTTTTGAATTTGGACTGATCTAGGGCGATTAAGTAAATTAGTATAAATACAAAAATTATAAATTAATTTATTATTTTCTTAATTTTGGATAATTGTAAACACGATGGTTAAATATGTCATTGCGTCCAGAAGATTTAGTCATTTTTTAACCTGAAAATGGTGGGGATAACTATTGAGGCGGAAATTGATGAATTGTTTGAATGGATTATGTACAAGAGAGAATGTTCGTTGTAGACGAAAAGGACAATAGGCCGAGAATATTCTAGGTCAACACTTTGACTAAGAACCTCACATATTTAATAATATGATTCCAACTTCTCCTAGATACTCATAAGGACTTCAAGCAAACATTGTATTGAGTGATGGTCAACAACAAAAGTATTATGCACCCAATGAATGCTCGTCTATTGTCACCTAACAAGATATTGATGATGTAATTCATCATTAACAACACTTTGAAGTGCCAAGACCTCATCGTAGACAGTGTGAGAGAAGACGACTACTATGTGACACATGAGTTTTGTTGACTTGTAATTGATACTTTTACTCTTTACTGTATATGTATGTTTATTTAAATATAACTTTATTAATCATGTTTCATATTATGTGTCAACTACATGTTTTAGTGTTAAACATAAACAAACAAAAAAAATTAACCTCCATTTCTTAGATAACGCTAAAATTAAACTAGAAGAAATTTCTTAAGCAATATTTAAATTTAAATTAAAAAATAGAGAACTTATATACGAGGTATACAAGTTTTACCTACTCGTAGACCAGGTCCACAGTTCTTGTGTCGTTGGTTACAACATGGCAGGTGGGATGAGTGGACGAGTGGTAATCATATACCCACTCCCTTTTAATTTCAAAACTATCCAATTTTATCAATAGTTTTTTTTTTTTTTTTTGTCACTACCTTATTTTTGTCATTTTTTTTTATTAAAAATATATTATTCTTGGAATTACCTTGATTTTATCATATAAACTTCTAATTTTACTAATTTGACTTTATTTAGTTAATTGTTTTAGGTAAACTACTACAATTTTTTACCTTATATTAAAAATTTTAAGTTTAATGAAAATATTGCAACACTTATTGGAGTTAAAATTGCAATGAATGAAGTTGAAAGTTTACTAAAACAACTAATTAATTCTTCCCAAATTTAGAAATAAATGATGTTTTAAAAAGTTTTCGAAGAGTATTCTTCAAAAGTTAACTGCGAATCTCCACTAAAAATATTTGTAATACTATATTATTTTATTTTAAAAATAAGTAGTAATCTTGTTTTTTTTTAAATTATGTTGGATATGAAAATTTGAACACTTCCAACTGAATATGTCAATTACTACTGACCAATGACATTTTATTCAATGAAATGTTCTTATTCCTCTTTACTTATGAGCTACTTTCTTGAGGGATTCAGTTTTGTAGATACTCTTAGGATAACATGACTTAACTAATGCAATCACATTGCACCCATTTTCTTGTTTTCTATTTCTTTTGTTGAAACTTATATTATCTTGTTAATTGAATTGATCACTTAAATCATCATGCTATTTAAGTCTTAACGCTAAGAAGGTTAAGATAAAAATGAATATCACAAAAGAATATAAAATTAAAAGCCTAGACATAGGTTGCCATGTGACCTTAGACATAAGGTACATGGTAGGACCAAGAGATTGCATGAAACTATCTAAGATCTAATTAGCTATAGAAATATATGACTAATTACTTAGGCTTCTAAGGATACTTGAAAACAAAGTTAAATATAAGTTGTTCTCGGTTCATTGGTTGATGCGATTGCAATGCGGCTGCATAGCTTAAGGAATTTTATCCGTACGTTGAAACTTGACTTTAATTCATTGTTTACCATTATTGTTTATCTTTATCATTTGAAAACAACCTAAATGTCACGCATTTTATTGGTTACCACTTAGTTTACATCCAAAAGTTCTTTATTAGAAAAATCGAATTGCATTAATAGTCTCATGAGAAAATGATACTTGGAATAATTTCATACTACTTCTTGTTGACAGTGCATGCTTGCCTAAATTGGGTCTAGGTAATAGGTTCTCAGTTGGTGGCTCCCGTTGCTCGGTTAGTGGTCTACCACCATAGATAAGCATCTCTTCTTAATATGAATGTGTCGCACCTTGTGATCCTCTAGGCAATTTATATTATGAAAGGTGTCTTCCGTTGCAAACAAGTAAAGCTTCACTTCAACATAATCGTCTCATAAAATGACCCATCAAAGGACAAAGGACAAAGGACGAGGGGTCCCATTTCTTGAAGTCTTTCAGGTACCTCCCTTATGGGTATTAGCTAACACGACTACTTCTTCATGTACCAGCATCAACAGGGCTAACACAATCTCTGACAATGTTGATGGCTCCTATTGCTGGCTTGTTGGTGTTCCTAATTCTACTCATCCGAGTGCAAGTTGGGTGGATCCAACACAAAGGTCTTCATGAGGCCGCTTAGTAGCTCTTCCTCCACGTCCTCTCCTGCTAGTGCCTCTTCCTCGATCCAACACAAAGGTCTTCTAAAGGTGTGTTACCTAGCAACTATGAGGCTTATTGTATAGCCATGGGAACAAAACCTTATGATCTTACGATGTAAGCAAGTCTATTGAGCCATAAACTTGGACTCTGATACCAATTGTAATGATTCGGCTTTCTTAAAATAAAACTTGAGTGTTACTATGTAGGCAAGGTTTGGAAAACATAAATTTTAACTGTAATTGATATTAACAATAAGAAAAATCACAAATGTTTTATTAAATAAAATAACAATCACGATCCCTTAAAAAATAAAATTTAAATCAAAATAGAGATTTCACAACGAAACGTTTGACTCTTTACAAGCCTAGCCCTTATACTCTTAAAAAAGACAAAATAAAACCACAATGTGTTAACTCATAACCCAAACAATTCCCATGGCATGTATAGCAACATCTATATCAACCACTTGACAAGATTACCATATGTAACACAAAAATATTTAGTGAGATCCCGTTTGATAACGTTCTCGTTTCCTGTTTCCTATTTCTATTTCTCATTTTTTAGGAAATGGACTCGTTTGATAACTATTCTCGTGTCTTGTTTCTAAATTTTGAGAAACATTTCTAAAAAATGGGCCAAAATTGAGAAATAACAAAAAGTAGTTTTTCCTGTTCATGTTTCTATTTATATCTTACCGTTCCCACAAGTAATTATTATCAATTTTTGGGGTATTGGTATCAGGCATCGATATAAGTAATTTCCTTCTGCCAATCATGAGTTTGAATCCCACTTGAAGTAAATTTTATTTATTTTTTCTTTTTTTGAAGAATATGTTTTTTCATTATATTTCTTTATTTTTATTTTTTCTTTATTAATTTTACCATTTATGAAAATAATTTTCCCATATTTATATTTTACTTTATTTTTGAATTTTAAAATTCTCCAATATTTAGATTTACATATTATTTTAGTTTTTAATGTTTATATTATTTTTATATTTCAAATTTCAACTCTCAAGATGGACACTTTTTTTCTTTTATATTTGTTTCCATCTTTTATATTTATTTATTTATTTATTTTATTAATTTTGCTATTTACCAAAAATAATTCTACTATATTTATATTTTATTTTAATTTTGAATTTTAAAATTCTCCACTATTTAGATTTATATATTATTTTAATTTTTAATATTTATATTAATTTTTTTTTATATTTCATTGATAATTTCTTTTTATATTTATTTTCATCTTTTATATTTTATTTATTTATTTTATTAATTTTGCTGTTTATAAAAATAATTCTACTATATTTATATTTTATTTTAATTTAAAATTTTAAAATTCTCCAATATTTAGATTTTACATATTATTTTAATTTTCAATATTTATATTAATTTTTTTATATTTCAAATTTCAACTTCCAAGATGGACACTTTTTTTTCTTTTATATTTGATCCATCTTTTATATTTTATTTTTTATATTAATTTTGCTATTTACAAAAATAATTCTACTATATTTATATTTTATTTTACTTTTGAATTTTAAAAGTTTCCAATATTTTGATTTATATATTATTTTTATTTTAAATATGTATATTAATTTGTTTTTTTATATTTCAACTTTTAAGTATTAAATTTTGCAATACGTGTGTTTATAAATCATTTTAATTCTAATATAGTATATCTGAAACGAAGTAGAATTTTACAATATATAAATTTTGCTGACTAAGACATTTATTTAGATTAACTTTAATATTTTACAACCATGACATTTACATAATTATATAATTAAGTTAGAATTGACTCGACATCATATAAGATAAATGACTCGAGTTAGCGATGATAGTGCCACTCAAATTTGGGCAACATATGAAGGATATGATACAACTTTGTTATTATATTTAGTTGTCATCAAGATTTTACTTCTACTAGATAACATAAACTTTTGATAATATCTTTCTCGATGTTTAATGTATGACAAATCTTCTTTTTTTATATATTATATTATTAAAAAAAAAAAAAAGCCAAGACACAAGAAACAAGAAACAAAAAATAGTTATTAAACAAATTTATGTTTCTGTTTCTTTTTTTCAAGTAACAGGAAACAAGAATATGTTATCAAACATAATCTTGTTTCTTGTTCTAAAAAAAGAAGAAATAGGGAACAAGAAACAGGGAAGGAGAAACAAGAAATAGGAACGTTATCAAACGAACCCTAAGTGACCCCTGACAAAATCCACCATACACACTTGTATAACACAAATGTTCAAATGCATATGACACACATACAAGAAACAAAAAGTAAGCTTAGATATTATGACACTTGTGTCACATAGACCAACAATGTACACAACACTTTAGTTTAATATTTTGTGTGATATCGCACCTGCATCACACAAATACGGTGTTTGATATCCATAACCCACACAGAGCTCGTGTAATACACATTCATGTCATGCAATTTGCCATATAGATCGTCAATGTACATGACACACTCACAACAATTATCAACATATATATCAATATCGTGGTAAAATATTAAATCAACATTAAGCCGACAAACAGTACTATTTCATGCCTAATCAATAGCCCTAAATGTTTCTAAACTAAACTAAAAAAGGGAGGAAAGTTATTTGACCCAAAATTAAAAGGAAAATTACTATTTTTAACCTAAAAAGTTTTTGATGGGACAAAACTAACCTCTTTTTTAAAATCTTCTTTTTCTAACCCCTTTTTCAACTTTTTAGAATTTCAGAGATGGGTTCCACCTGGTGAAATGGCGTGAATACTCAAAAACCATCTTACTCAACACTCAAACCACATCGTCTTCTTCCCTGAGACCATCTTTTTCACTAAAGTCAATTTTTTTTATAGTACTCTCTAATTTATGTCATTTGTGGTAAAACCCATCCTATGTGACCTGATTTTGTGGAAATAAACCCACAAAAAACTTCTTTGAAACGTTGATTTCTGGAAATTTAGATTTTCGAATAGTTGGCGGTAAAAAACGAAAAAGAAAATCCAAAATTTTTAGGTAGAGGAGGTCTTATATGTGTAGGAAATGTTTGAAATCAGAAATAAAAAGAATTTGGTGTGCATTTTTTGCTCTCTGTCATTTTTTCTGTAAGTTCATGTTTCCCGTAAGTTGAAGAAAAAAGTGACAGAATGCCCAAATACATGCCAACTTTCGGAAAATTTGGGCATTCTATGACTTTTCTCGTAAAGTTTCTAACAAGATCTTATAAGAAAAGTCACAGAATACCCAAATTTTCCAAAAGTTGGTGTGTATTTTTCCTTTCTGTTAATATCGTCTCGTTGATCACGCTCTCGCTCTCTCTGGTATCCTTTTGTCTCTATGTTATCGTCATTGGTCTCAATCACGATACCATAGATAGCGAGACTAGCGAGAGCAAGAACAACGATACCATAGAGACAAAAGGATACTAGAGAGCGAGACTAGCGAGACGATATTCACAGAAAGCCAAAATACGCGATAACTTTTAGGAAATTTGGGCATTATGTGACTTTTCCCGTAAGATCTTATTAGAACCTTACGGAAAAAGTCAAAGAATGCCCAAAATTCTCAAAAGTTGGTGTATATTTGGGCATTCTGTCACTTTTCCCATCAAGTTCTTCAACTTATGGGAAACATAAACTTACGGAAAAAATGACAACGAGCAAAAAACGCATACCAAATTCTTTTTCTTTTTTATTTCAGACATTTCCTACACATATTAGACCTCCACTACTTGAAAATTTAGGATTTTCTTTTTTGTTTTTCAAAGAAGTTCTTTGTGGATTTATTTTTAGAAAATCGGGTCACACAGAATGAGTTGTACCACAAATGACAGAAATTAGAGAGCACTGTAAAACAAAAGACTTTAGTGAAGAAGATGATCTCAAGCAAGAAGACTATGTGATTTGAGTGTTGAGGAAGATTGTTTTTGGATATTCACGCCATTTCACCATGCGAGACCTATTTCTGAAAATCTGAAAAGTTGAAAATGGGATTAGAAAAAGACATTTTAAAAAAAGAGGTTAATTTTGTCCCATAAAATACTTTTAAAGTTAGAAATAACAATTTTACCAATTAAAACATAAGGCGATAATAACTAAAGAAAATAAATGGATAATTTTCGCATTGTTTAAGGAAAAAAGAAAAAAAAAACTCTTAAAACAGTACGGAAAATCGACCAAAAATATCAACCCAAATATAAGTAGTAGAAAAAAAAAAAGATTAAAAATATGACCGTTGTGTAATGTAACCAGCTGGTTTTATTATTCTTCTTATTCTTCTTTTGGGAGAGATGTGGGGCCATAAACAGTATGTTTTGTTTGTTTCATAAAAGGGCCCGTTTTTTCCCTCCTTTTTATTGGCTCTAAGAATCTGGCTAACGGCTATTGCACGAACAACCATATTAGCCACCGTTTATATCGGATTTTGTGCCCAACCGAGTTAGCTTACTCATAATTAATAATTAATATGATCTTAGGTAGAAAATTTATTTTTCTATATATTTAAAAGAATACTGAATTTTTTTGTGGAAAAAAAATTCTATAGGCTGAAATTAACTGAATTTATTATTTGAAACCTCAAAATTAGTTAGGGTTGTTTCTAGATTGAAGTTAATTTTTTAAAAATTGGGTTAAATAACAATAAGTTTCTTTTTTATTCAAAAAGAAAAATACATAAATATATTACTAAAATCCATGATCCTAGGTTAACAATTTTTTTTCAAGAAAAAAAGTTAACCACAAATCAACCATAAAACTAATTTTAAGAATAATATTTTAAAATTTTATTTATTAGTTTAAAATGTTAATGTGATAAAAATGTCAAAATGTCAATTTTACGAAAGTTTTAATGAAAATATTGATAAAATATCGAGTTATTTTCAAACATAGCAAAATGTCATTGTTTATCAGTGTCAACACTAATAGACAAATATCAATGATTATCACTGTCTAGTAGTGATAGAAACATTTCACACCTTGCTATATTTCACAACGATAGTAATCTATTAGTGTCTATTAATATTACACTAATAGACATTTAACATTTTGCTATATTTAAAAATATTTCCAACAATTTGATTGTTTAAAACAATTAACATTAAATATCTATGTCAATGAATATTATTTAAAAAAATAAAAAATGATTAAATTAATACATAAACATTCCACCCCTTCCAAACAAGTTAACCTGTTGAGTCAACAGGAGCATAATTCGCATAAGTTATGTCTTGATGAGGAAAAAAAAAAAATCTATGGTTCACATCCTTTCACCCTATTGTATTTTTTTTTTTCTTTTTGTCTTTTTCTTTTATTATTTTTTAAAAAAGAGACCTATGTATTATTTTTATTATGCTATATTATTGAAATGTTGTAACTTATTTTAATTATGTTTCTATATGGCCAATGCATGCGTTCGTGAGTTTTTAACCGTCCGATCCATCTGATTAAGCATCCACGTGAAATGTGGGTCCCCTGGCCCCACCTCTCTCTCTCTTGCTCATATATTCCCGCATCTTTCCCCTACTTTTTCCCGGTTGCTTTACCATGGTTTTAACTTGCCTTCACTCATTCTGTCCTTCCACCGATTTCTGATTCCCTCTCTCCTCTCTCTTTTCTCTTTCTTTTTCCCATTGTTCTTCAAAGCTCTGTTCAAGCTAACTCAACTCTTGCCTATGGACTATCAAATGGCTGTTTCATTTCTCCTTTTGCTTTTCTCTCTTTTGTTATCTCTCCAGTTGCAGGCCACCGCTGAAGGTGAGAGCTGAATCTCAGCCGTTTTTCTTTTATTTTTGGTCTCCCCAACTCTTTTGAGTTCTTTCCACTGAATCTGAGCTTTTTTTTTTTTTTTTTTTTTTCTGGAGGGCTTTGCCCTTTTTCTTGTTATCTTGGTGTCTGATTTCTCTCATGAGCTGTTTTCGTTTTATGAAATGTGATGTTTCCATGTTTTTATTGGAGTTCATTTTTCATGTCCATGTGAAACATGAGGAACCCAGATGAAGAAAAACAAAATCCCAGAAAAAAGGAAAAGTGAAAACTCCTCATTGAATGAGTTTGAATTTCTGTATGTCAGATGTTTGATTAAATGCTTCAAGAGAGGTGGTTGGATGGGTAGTGAATGATTGCTGTTTTGCTCTGTCATTTATGATGGACTTCGGAGTTTTAGTTGTTTGTAATGATGCAGTGTTGAACCTAATTTAGTATTAAGCCCAAATAGATTAAACTAATAGGTGAGGGTAAACAATTTTTTTTTTTTATATTTATTCTTAGCTCTCTATCTCTCTTACTTGTAGCTGACCTATTCTCTCGGATGTTATATATTAAATTCAACACTAAATCTAAGAGTTTAGGCATATATTCCTTTTTATTTTTTTATTTTTTTATTTTGCAGATGTATTTGTTGGTGTGAATATAGCAACTGATCTTTCGGTTATGCCCCATCCAACACAAGTAGTAGCCCTCCTGAAAGCCCAACAAATTCGGCATGTTCGCTTATACGACGCGGATGGTGGGATGCTGATGGCTCTTGCAAACACAGGCATTCAAGTTATGGTAACTGTCCCTAATGAACAACTTCTAGGGATTGGACAATCAAACTCCACTGCAGCTAACTGGGTTAATCACAATGTCATAGCACATTACCCAGCTACTAATATCACATCCATTTCTGTTGGTTCTGAGGTTTTAACAACACTTCCTAATGCAGCTAAAATCCTTGTCAATGCCCTGAAATACATTCATTCTGCACTTGTAGCTTCCAACCTTGATCACCAGATCAAGGTCTCTACACCTCTTTCTTCTTCGATTATTCTCGATTCATTTCCCCCTTCGCAAGCCTTCTTCAATGCATCACTGGATTCTGTAATAGTCCCCCTGCTTGGTTTCTTGCAATCTACTAACTCCTTCCTTATGCTCAATGTGTATCCCTACTATGACTATATGCAATCTGACGGCTTTATTTTGTTGGATTATGCACTCTTAAAGCCTCTCCCTTCAAACAAAGAAGCTGTTGATTCCAACACGCTTCTTCGTTACACCAATGTTTTCGATGCGATGGTTGATGCAGCTTACTTTGCTATGGCCTCTCTAAATTTCACTAACATACCCATTATAGTATCAGAAACAGGCTGGCCATCAAAAGGTGGTTCTAACGAGCCAGATGCAACCCTGGAAAATGCGAACACTTACAATAGCAATTTAATCAGGCACGTGCTGAACAAAACTGGAACTCCTAAACATCCAGGGATTGCTGTTAGTACTTACATTTATGAGCTCTATAACGAGGACTTGAAACCTGGGCCTATCTCTGAGAAGAACTGGGGATTGTTTGATGCAAATGGAAAGCCTATATACATTCTGCACTTGACAGGATCGGGACTTGTGTTAGCGAATGATACGGCGAACCCGACGTACTGTGCTGCAAAGGAAGGTGCCGACCCAAAGATGCTGCAGGCTGCCTTAGATTGGGCATGTGGACCTGGCAGGGTGGATTGTTCAGCTTTGCTTCAAGGGCAGCCGTGCTATGAACCCGACAATGTGATGGCTCACGCAACATATGCTTTCAATACTTATTATCATCAAATGGGGAAAGCGTCAGGTTCATGTGACTTCAATGGGGTGGCTGCAGTTACAACCACTAACCCAAGTAAGAGAAGACCCAGCAGAATTCATCACTTAGCTTGTTTTTTTCTCCTGTTGTTCTGCATATCTTTAGAGCTAACTTGTCGTTCTGTTGTTGTGATGAATACAGGTCATGGATCCTGCTCATTTTCAGAAAGGTAAACTTCATACATATTCTTATCAACTGATAGAATTGAAGCTTAAGTATCTAAGTTTGGTTGTGATTTGAGGATCTGAGCGAGGGTATGTTTGAAAGGCTTTTGTCATGGTCAAGATTACTTCCAACTTAAAACGCTTACAATGCTAGATTACTTTTAACCTAAACTAATGGTCAAGAAAGCCCATTTAGAAAACTATATGCATCAAAGTGATTAGTAATTAAGCACTTTTTACCAGAGTGATCAAAATACTTTAGCTAGAATTACTTATTTAAAATGCGCTTTCAAACCCATCTTAAGAACCATGTCAGAAACCTTCCCCACCTCTAATCCAAAAAAAAAAAAAAGAATTGTGTTAGATGATATAATATTAAATTTACATTCACCCATTGGTTTAAGTTTTTGTGTCAATTGGTGATTAAAGGTGTTACAGTTTTGTTATTGACATTGTGTCAACTGCCATTCATTGTGATATAAACTCGACCTGCAATTGGGAATCATTTATTGATGTTGAGAATTTCTGGGATTTACAGTGTTGGAAGGAATGGGACGATGGCAAACGTCACAGCCCCATCAATGAACTCCACAAATGCAGATTCTTCTGCAACCGCTTTTGGGTATAATATTTTGAGTTGTGCAGTGATGATGGTTGGAGCCCTGCTTTGGAGTTCCATTTGGTTGTAGACATATGATGTTTATTAGAAAGTGCTTTTTTTTTTTTTTTTGGATGATCCATTAATGCGGTGGAGTTGTATTCTCTCGCAGAGTGGTGAGATGGAGTAGGTTTTAGGCTGTTCTCTCTTCCTCCATTCAATTTTGTACAAGTCAAGATGGAGTTGTGGAGAATTTGAATTCTATTAGATTATTAGCTCTCTACTAAAACTACGTAACATTTTTTTTTCTGCTTCGGGAATCAGAGCCTTATTGGTATCAATTCTTTACTTAAATTATAATATTCATCAGTCATTTGAATTTTTGTGTATTTTTTTTTTTTAGTGAAAGTTCACTTGATTTAATTTTTTTTTAATAAGTTTAATCATATTTTTACTTGGATTGTTTTTAAATATAAAAAAAATCAATCAAACTATTTACAAATATAAAACATTTAACTTGTCTATCACCACGATAGACTTTTATAGTTATCGTCGTTTATTGTTCAAGTTATAGAAGTTTATAGTAAATTTTTTTTTATATTTATAAATAGTTATGATATTTTTTTCAATTAATAATAATTTTCATTTATATTTTAAAATACCAGTGTGTATTGTTGATATAATGGCAACGTGACATTTTATTAGATAAAATTTTGAGTTTAGTTTTCATTTGTTCTTAAATTTCAAAAGTTCACACATTTAGCCATTGAGTTTTAAGTTTGGTTTCAATTTAGTTCCTAAGTTTCATATTTTTACAATTTTACCCTTATAAATTTGAGTTTTGTTTCCATTTGGCTCCTAAGTTTGAAGAATTACACTTTTAACTTTGATTTTTCATTAGATACTCTCTTTTAGCCATTGATGTTAATGTCTATCAATTAATTTAAAATAATTATGAATTGAAATTTTAAGTTTCATTTTAATAGTGATGCAACATAATCTAATTTAATAAATTCTAAAATTTTAATTATTTTAAATTAATTAACACAATACATTAAAAATGAAAAATGAGTATTTAGTGAAAAATCAATGTTAAAAGTGGAAATCATGAAACTTAGGGACTCAATTGAAACGAAACTCAAATCTTAAAGATAAAATTGTATTAATTGAAAACTTAGAGATTAAATTGAAATCAATCCCAGTAGAAGAGTGAGCGTGTTAGCAATTTTAGATTTCAGAGATGGATTTTGGTTTTTCTAGTCTTAGTTAGTGTTTGATTTGGACATTGTTTAAAAAAATTGATAAAAGGAAAATGTGTTTTAATGGTTCCTAAATTTAGGTCTAGATTCTATTTACTCTTTAGATTTAAAAATGTTACACTTTTACTTTTGAATTTAATATAATATTTGTCACTTAGATTTCAAAATATTACATTTTTACCTTTGACTTTTCAATTTAGTTTCCACTTGGTTTTCAAGTTTAATATTTTAAACTTTTTGCCTAATGCTTATTATGATGTTTTGACGTTAACTTTCAATTAATTAATTTTAAAAAAATGATGATGTTAAGTTTTTTCTAATTAATTTTAACAAGGATGGATGAATATGAATGAAAACTATTTTAATTATAATTGATCAATTTTTCTAAAATTAATTGATATACATTAACACAAGAGTTGAAAATGAAGAATTTAATGAATAATCAAGATTAGAAGTGTAAGTCTTGAAGCAATAGGGACCAAATTGAAACAAAAATTAAAATTTAAAGGATAAAAATGTAACATTTTGAAACTTAAAACCAAATAGAAATTAAACTCAAAATTCAAGGATAAAAGTTTAACCGAAAACTTAGAGGCCAAATAGAAACTAAATCCAACAATTAGGGACCAAATTTGTGCCCTTGAGAACAAGTTCTCATTCTTTTTAGACATTAACACAACGATTTAAAGTGAGTATTTAGTGAAATAATGAAGTTTAGAAGTGTAAATCTTGAAGCCATAAGAACCAAATAGGAAAAAAAAAAACTCAAAACTTAGAGGTAAAAATTTAACATTTTAAAATTTACAGATCAAATAAAAATTAAACTCCAAATTCAAAAGTAAAAGTATTAACATTTTAAAATCTAAAGACTAAATAAAAATTAGATCCAAAATATTACATAGAAATAATTAATTTAAAAAATAATAACAACTTTATACCAAAATAACATAATGTATTAATAATTGGCATGTACGTATACGTTTAGATCCGTGGTTTAAAATTTTATTTCTACGGTTGTTATACTCAAACTAATAATAATAATAAATAAATAAATAAACAAACAATTTATGTTTTTTTTTCCTGCGAAATAATTTTTTATATAAAATTTTCTTTTAATTTAAAAACTAATTTTAAAAATCAGTCATCACGAGAAAGTATATAAATTTACTATTAATTATACTAATCTAAAATTTAATTATTATATTTATTAGAAATGGAGTGGATTCCAAATATAAGAAAATAAGTTAAGATATTTACAAACATAACAAAATTTTATTATTTTATAATAATAAAATTTATGATACATCACATTTAGACATAAAATTTAATTTTACATTCTTACAATTTGCAACCATTTTTATACATGTATCTTTTAAATTTTAGTTTTTTTCTTTTTTTTTTTTCAGAATAATTATTTATTAGTATAGAAAGGAAGTTTATTTAAAAAGATTTTCCAAAATTGAAATTTATTTAAAAAGATTTTCCAAAATTTTAATCTGTTGACTCCGTCAGTTTAGATCGCTAGAGAAACCCTAACTTCATCCCGTTATAAATACCTCGTCTTCGCCGCCTTGCAAATCAACACTTCATATCTCTACCGATTGCCTTCCCTGCATTCCCCATTTCTTTCATTGTTCTTCGCTTTCAGTTTCTTAGTTGAAATCTATCCAAAGCATCGACTATGACTCTCTCTGCTTGTTTATCCATGGCATCGGGAGTACGAAAAGATGCGAAATCGATTTCAAATCGGTACTACATGGACAGGCATTACCGACCTATTTACGGGTATTGCCATTTCTCGTTGGTTCCACAGATTTCTTACTTCCCTAACCCTACCTGAGCGGACTGATTTACTAATCCGATAACGATTTCTTGTTTCTGACTCTTTTTAGTGTGGTTTTATGAAATTGACCTGCTCGATGATGATTGTTTTTGCTTTAACCACACCGAAGCGAGCTGAGGCTGTTTCTTGATCCTCATTCGTTTAAGCTTTTGAGGAGATTTCCTTCTTGTAATTGGTTTTCGCCTGACGACTCTTCCTTCTATGATTAGAGGAATTGTTTCAATTTGCTCTTCTTTTAGGGGGAAGACGAAGGGAATTTCAATCGCTAGAAGTGATTTCTTTCTGGGCTTAAACGTTTTAGGATTCACCAGCTTCGAGCTTTCGCATGTGGAAAACTTTGGCCTTTTTCTGAGAGCAATTGTTCGTCATTAAACGATTTCAGTGTGTTATTGATTGTCTTTTCTGATAAATTGAACTGATGCTTTTGCTTTTGGGAATCAATGATCCAAATTGCTTTGACATTTTTTATTCACTCGGTAAAGTAATTTTTGTCTGATAAACCAACTTCTGGTTCTCCCATACCTTTGAAAGTGTTCAATCGATCGGATTTTTGGTTAGGAATGATATTAGATTTTAGGAAAGTAATTGGAAGTAATGTTAGCTTTATTTTCAAAATATATTCCAAATCAATTTTAATAATAAGAAAATTGCATTCTAAGTTTTAAAATCAAACCTTTTAGATTCTGATTTTGACTGGAATTGGAATTTTAACCAATATTTCAACGGTTGATGGCAATGCAAATGTTAGAATATTCGAATTTTTGTTTTTTGCCTGTTTGGTTTTGTTGATTTTATTTCGTTCACCCAAATCACAAAGAGGATAAAAAGTCACATGATTTTTTGTGTTTGATTTCATACTCAACTAATTGACTTAGCTTGAACAATATCAGGGGGCTATATCAATAGCATCATCGACATTGAGATCAGCCTCAATGGATGAGTTTGAAGGGGTTTGTATTAGAAACCTTAAAACCTATTCTTGTTAGCATCAAGTTTGTATTTCAATAGAAAAGTCCATGCATAGCCTGAAAATTCTTAAACTAAAGTGAGAAAGTATGATAGCTAATGTGTGTACAAGACTGATGAAGACCCTAAACATCATAGTGCAACAATTCATACATATTTGCAACTAGGTATTGTGAGATTGAAATGATAATCTATGTTGTTTGACAAGAGGATAGATCAAACATGGTTGAGAAGGAAAATCTTTAACCAAATAAGTAGACAACATCCTCTAAAGCAATTAGATGTAAACTTTGCCAATCATCCTCAAAGAAAACTTGATTTGAAAAATACAAAAGTAACCAACAAACTGAATGATAATGAGAAAAGTGAGGACACTGATCGAGATGATGTTGAATCGAAAAGTGGGAACAAGAGTACATTATGAAGTAGCAAAGCAATTCATGATTAATGGGAACAGTACATACTAATTCTCTCGAGAACAACAAATATATGTGTAGAGGCCCCTAATCCTAATATCCGAACATGTGAAGAAGGTGTAGAAAGAAGTCCACGAGTACTTGCGAGATATGAGTAGATCCATCATCATCGGTAAACTCATTTGACTTCACAAGATGAGACTGCAACAAGCCAGTAAGCCTTGGCATTGTTCAGAACATAAACAAGTGAGTGTCTTTTGGTTTACTAGTTAATGCCGCAAAAGCTTCAGATTTAGAAAGAGAACTCTTCGAAGAGAGATAGTGTAACTACTTTTCTAAGACTTCTAATAGACTCAGCACTCTATGATACACAACTTAACGAATAAAAACATAAATTTCTGTATTAACAAAATGCTAAAAAATTTTAGATAGTTTAGACACCAAAATTGGTTTAAAATATGATAACATGCGGAAGCTATTTTTGGTTCCATGACTTAGTGAATCCAAACCACACTTTACTTACATACATAATTAAGGTAAGTTGTAACCTAGTGAATCCCAAAGGAAATCACATGGCTCTGGTGTGAAACACAAAACCTCTGGTGGATCTCGAAGGATACACATCTAAGGAACATAAAACCTCTCTAAAAGGAAGACAAATCCTCAAGTGAATAAGCTCCTATGGTAGGAGAGTAATTATTACAAAGATTTCACAACATAAACTTATAATTACTTGCCTGACATAAAGATGGTTCTAGTGGTAAGATCACCTTCCTTCATATCAAGTTGAATTACTTTTATCCAAGCAACTTTAGAAATCTTATATTCAAATACCAAAGTGCAACTAAGTCACAATCCTCTTCCAAACTCCAACAATAATGAATCCAAACCAAATCGTCAAAACCGACCCTTTATGAACAGCTTTCGATTCCAAAACTCCTCTGAAACTTGAACCTAAAACCCAAACACAAAGGATATCAACAATCAAAGCCAACATCAATTGGTAGCTACAAAATTAAGAAAATCTGTTAGTACTTACAAAATCCCACAAAAAATCCAAGATTCCGGCAAGTACACAATGAACTACACGACTTCAATGGGTTGAAGATCGTCGACGACAAAATGTGCGCAACGACTGGCGATGTGAACCAAGAAGACGGACGAAAGACTGGACGAAGGACGGCTGGGTGGTCGACGACGGCAAATGGACGTCGCACGATTGTCTAGTCAGTTGATAGCGGTCGCAAACGAGTAGACAACGATAGAAAGCAAAACCCACAAACACAAGGGAAATGGTGATGGCAAGGCTTGGCTGGAAACCTTAGCGACGATTGAACGTCAACACGAATGACAAATAAAACTCATGTGTCACGTGGTTACTATTTTCAAATAACCAATCGTGCGACACTTGGTGCTTGAAGACAGCCAAGTAAGCCATAGAGAGGTTTGTCGGGCACAAGAGAGCAAAAGAGAGCTTTAGAGAGCAAGAGAGAACGAGAGAGAGTAAAGCGAGTGAGAACAAGAGCGTTTGAATTGATTTGTCAAAGTGTTTGTACAAATGGGGCCTCTTGTTTATTTATAAAGGCCCTAGCACCGACCTACTCTCCATGATCGACTTATTATGTCGATTGTGGAGGTTTCTAGAGAAATTGGGCCTAGTCTAATTCGGTTACAATCGTGTATGTACAGTAAAATATCTACAAGAGTCGGTCAGGGGTCTCTAGAAGAGTCGAGTCTGTACCAGCTCTTTTCTAGGCATGTCTGACTGTCATGGAAACTTCTCGAAGCGTTTAGGCGCGTCTCGTAGTGTCGCGGCCCTTCTCGAGTAGTCGGGAGCCTTCCAGGGCCATCGGGTCTCCTCTTGCGTGCTCCCGCGCTTTCGAGGCTTGTTCAGAGTCATCGGGCTTCTTCTAGAGCCTTCTGGGGTCTTCTGGGCATGTCGGGCACGCGGGCACGAGTGCTAGCTTACCTAGCGCCCTACCCGTCCTTTCAGCGGTATCTAGAGGCTTGTCGAGCCCTCTAGCAGTGTCGCGTGTCTTCTCGAAGTTTCTAGAGCCATCTGTCGACTTGTCCTGTCCGTGGGGCGCGCTCCTGAATTTGACGAAGGGGTGTGCCTCATCCTGCCAACAGACATGCCTATGTCTGGGCGTGTCGATGCCGGTCAGGCCCACGCGCAGGTGTTGGCTTTGGGGCGCGCGTGCCTATGTCGAGTGCGGGGATGTGTCTACTTAGCCGATAGGCGCGCACATCCCTCGCACACTCATAGCCCGCTATGTGTCGCACATGGAGCCGTGCATGCCGGTGGGGCATGACACTCGCACAAGCTCTTGAGTTGGGTTGCTGCTGCTGATGTCTCGGTCCCCTCTTGGCCTTGCTAAGGGGACTTGCGCCTCATCATCACGAAATTTGGAGGGCGATTTTGACACGTGACACCCTCCCCCACTTAAGCCTGCAACGCCCTCATCGCATAGTCGCTCCTAGTATTGTTCGATTAGTTTTGAGAACTGCCATAGCTGCTCCTCATTTTCCCAAGTGGTCTCAGTGTTGGGGAGTCCCTGCCATTTCACTAGAAATTCTATGCGACTTGGGACTCCTTTTCAACTTACCCTCCTGTGTGCCAAGATGGCCTCAACTTGTTTTTCATGTTTAGTCACTACCCCTGTTGGAGCCCTCTTGGAGATGGCTCTTTCAGTGTCTTTCTCGTCTTGATGAAAAGGTTTTAGCATACTCACGTGGAAGACGTTGTGAATTCGTAGTTTGGGTGGTAGTTGCACCCTATTAGCTGCTCTTCCTACTTTTTCGAGGATAGGAAATGGGCTTCATACTTCCTAATCAACCCTTTGTGCATCTTTCGAAGGGATTTGAACTGAGTGGGGAATAGCTTGATCAACACCATTTTTCCTTCTTCATATTCTTTGGGGCGTCTCTTCGTGTCAGCCCATTTCTTCATTCTTTTAACAGCTTTGTGTAGACAGGCTCGTGCAATGTCCTGTTCCTCCTTCCATTCCTTCGCCATCTTATATGTTGAAGGGTTTGGTCCAGTGTTAGAAGCGACTAGCTTCTTGGGCGTATTGGGTTGTTGCCAATTCACGATCTCAAAGGGACTTTTTCCTGTGGACTCGCTCTTTTGGAAGTTGTAGGAGAATTGGGCAATGTCCAACAGCTCCGCCCAATTTTTCTGATGGGCACTCACATAGTGCCTAAGATATTGCTCCAGTAGAGCATTCACCCTTTTGGTTTGTCCATTTCTTTAGGGATGGAAGCTGGTAGAGAAATTTAAGTCCGTCCCCATCAATTTAAACAACTCCCGCCAAAACTTTCCCGTGAACCTAGGGTCCCGGTCGCTAATGATGCTTTGTGGGATACCCCAAAGTTTCACCACATTTTTGAAGAACAGTCGGGCAACTTCATTGACCTTCACGTTTGCTGAACAGGGGATAAAGGTGGCATACTTGTTGAACCTATCGACCACTACCATGATGCTGCCAAAGCCCTTAGACTTGTGCAGTGCCACTTTCAGTCCATGGTGACACTTTCCCACAATTCCTTGGCCACTAGTAGAGGTTCAAGGAGGCTAGCGGGTAATTGTTGTTCTCCCTTATCTTGTTGGCAAACGAGGCAAGTTTGCACATACACTTCGACATCATCCTTCATTCTTGGCCAATAATATTTATCCTGGACGAGAGCTAGGGTGCGGTTCATCCCGGGGTGTCTGACCCACAAGGTGTCATGGCACTCCTTAAGGATGTCTTTCCGTAGGCTCCCTCATCTAGGCATGAATAGTCTGTTGCCTAAGGTGAGGAGAGTGCCGTTCTCTTCCCAAAACCGGCAGGTCTTCCCTTCTCGGGCTAGCTTCATCAGGTTTATAGCTAGCTTGTCTTTCTTTAGCCCCTCTTTGATTTGTTCGAAAAACGATCCTTGGGGCGTGCTGGCGACAACAATTGCTAGCTCAGCCTTGCGACTGAGAGCGTCAGCCACTACATTTGCTCTTCCTGGCTTGTATTCCATTTTGAAATCAAACTCGGCCAGGAAGTCTTGCCACCGTGCTTGCTTCGGTGACAACTTCTTATGTGTCTGGAAGTAGTTGGTGGCGACATTTTCAGTCATCACAACAAACTTACTTCCAAGTAGATAGTGCGGCCATGTCCGTAGGCAATGGACGATGGCGATCATCTCCTTTTCTTGGATAGTATATCGCCTCTCAGTATCATTAAGCTTGCAACTTTCGTAGGCGATCGGGTGTCCTTCCTGCATTAGTACTCCTCCAGTAGCAAAGTTAGATGCGTTCATGTGCACTTCGAAAGGCTTCGTGTGGTCAGGGAGTACTATCACGGGTTCTTGTTGGACTGCTTCCTTTAGCTTCTCGAAGGCTTGCCGGCACTCCGTCGTCCACTCCCACGACTGATTCTTCTTTAGTAGGTTGGTGAGAGGGGCGGCGATTGCCGAGTATCCTTTAATGAATCGCCGATAGTAGTTAATGAAGCCCAGGAAGGATTTTAGCTCGAGGCTCGTGGATCTTGTTGGGCGGTTTCCACTCTTGGATGGCCTTTATCTTTGTTGGATCCATCATCAGCTTGCCATCCTTTACCCAATGTCCGAGGAATTCTACCTCGGGTTGGGCGAATGAGCACTTCTCCATCTTAATGTACAACTCATTCTCCCGAAGCACTTGGAAGACTTTTCGGAGATGTTCCGCATGCTCCTCTAGGGTCTGGCTATAGACAACAATGTCGTCCAAGTATACTACCACGAACTTGTCCAAGTAAGGATGAAAAAGCTTGTTTATCAGAGTGCAGAAAGTAGCAGGGGCATTGGTGAGCCCGAAGGGCATGACTAAGAATTCATACACACCATAGCGAGTCATGCAGGCCATTTTTGGCTCGTCTCCTACCTTAATCTTTACCTAGTGATATCTCGAGCGGAGGTCTATCTTACTAAAGTATTGCGCCTTCCCGAGCTGATCAAAGAGATCGGCTATCAAGGGAATATGGTACTTATTCTTGATGGTTATCTTATTTAGGGTCCTGTAGTCAATGCAAAGCCTTAGAGAACCATCTTTCTTCTTCTGGAAGTGTACCGAGGCGCCATAGGGAGCTTTTGAGGCTTTGATGGTGCCTCGCTCCCGTGTGATGTCTAGGCTTAGCTGCGCTACCTCTTTTTCATCAATGAAATTATGTGTTGCTCCCGTGTCTAACATGGCGATGACGGGTTTTCCTTTTACCATAGTATCCACATAGAGTAGCCCTCTATTTTCGGTCTTTTTGAGGGAAAAGAGATCTGCAAGGGCGTTGATTTGTTGTATCGAGCCGACTTTGGCTTCAGTCTCTTCCGCCCCTTCATTGGCCTCACGAAATTTGGCTACTAGCGCATTCATTGCTTTCCGGTTTGGACATTCCCTTGTCCAATGAGGGCCATCACAGATGAAGCAAGGCTTAGGATGCTTGGAGGACTCACTTTTGGTCCTTTTGTTTCCATCCTTGCGGCTTTGCTCCTTTCGTTGCCCTGATCGATCTCCCCTACTTTTGTTCGGACCAGGATTTTTCCCCTTTTGAGTTGAGCAGTCCACGAGTCTTTCCGTAGCCACTATGGCATCATCAAAGCGTCTAGACATTCCTTCAGTCCAACTTTACTCGAGCCCAATCTTTTAGCCCGTCTATAAAGTAGAAGAAAGCATCGTTGTCTGGCAGGCTATCTACCTCGAGCATTAGGGTGGTGAACTCCTTGACATAGTCAAGAACTTCTCCCGTCTGATGTAGCCTTCTAAGCTTGCCTTTGGCCTCTTTTCCAGCATTGTGAGGCACGAAGTGCTTCCGAAGTTCGACTTTAAATTGATCCCACGTTCGGATACTGCATTGGTCCTTTTCGCGCTCAACATGTTTTCGCCTCCACCATTACTGAGTGGCATCCCTTAGGAAGGTCGGGGCATTATTAATCCGGGCAGCATCATCGCTTACCCCGGGCATTAAAATATCGTTCGAGCCCGAACAGAAAGTTATCTACAATCGTGGCATTCCGGACACCGTTGAAGGTGTCGGGCTTGGGGACTTTAAGGTTGGAGGCGCCTTGCGCAGCGGAGGTATAGTTAGTAGACGCCGGGCTACTAGCCTTGTGTCGAGCTTGACATTGTCCCCGAATGTCGCTTCCTTCTTTACGAAGCTCATCTAATTCACCTTCTACAAATTTATGAATTTTGGCAACTGTTGTAGACAAGGTGCTTACCTCAGCTCGGAACGATTGTCCAAGGTCTTCTATGAGCTTTTATGCTGGTCACCTCGGTGTTTTCTTGGGTCAGCTTATCGAGTTGTCACTTAATTTCCCAATCGTAGCTTGCATGCTGCCCACAACCTACTCAAGAGTTGTGAGTCGAGCCTCCATTTGTTTTCTTATCGTGGGGCTCTTCGACTTAGAATGCTTGGGTGGGGCACGTTTCTCGCTATGTCTTCTAGTGGTCACCATCTCGGGTTGCAGTTGAACTGGTGAGCTGTAACCTTCTTCCGATGCCATTGATGTCCGACGGGTCTAGTTGGAGGTACCTAGGTATAGAAACCATTGCTCTAATACCACCTGTCACATGGTTACTATTTTTAAATAACCAATCGTGCGGCATTTGGTGCTTGAAGACAGCCAAGTAAGCCTTAGAGAGGTTTATCGGGCACAAAAGAGCTTTAGAGAGCAAGAGAGAACGAGAGAGAGTCAAGCGAGTGAGAACAAGAGCGTTTGAATTGATTTGCCGAAGTGTCTGTACAAATGGGGCCTCTTGTCTATTTATAGAGGCCCTAGCACGTACCTACTCTCCATGACCGACCTATTATGTCGGTTGTGGAGGTTTCTAGAGAAATCGGGCCTAGTCTAAGTCGGTTATAATCGTGTATGTACAGTAAAATATCTACAAGAGTCTGTCAGGGGGTCTTTAGAAGAGTCGAGTCTGTCCCAGCTCTTTTCTGGGCATGTCCGACTGTCATGGCAACTTCTAAAAGCGTCCAGGCGCGTCTCGCAGTGTTGCAGCCCTTCCTAAGTAGTCGGGAGCCTTCCAGGGTCATCAGGTCTCCTCTCGCGTGCTCCTGCGCTTTGGAGGCTTGTTCAGAGTCATCGGGCTTCTTCTAGAGCCTTCTGGGGTCTTCTGGGCATGTCAGGCACGCGGGCACGGGTGTTGGCTTACCTAGCACCCTGCCCGTCCTTCCAGCGGCATCTAGAGGCTTGTCGAGCCCTCTAGCAGTGTCGAGTGTCTTCTTGAAGTTTCTAGAGCCATCCGTCAACTTGTCCTATCCGCGGGGCGCGCTCTTGAGTTTGATGAAGGGGCGCGCCTCATCCTGCCAATAGACACGCCTATGTCTGGGCGTGTCGATACCCGTTAGGTGTGTGCGCCAGTGTTGGCCTTGGGGCGCGGGTGCTTATGTTGAGTGCGGGGATGCATCTACTTAGCCGATAGGCGCGCACATCCCTCGCACACGCATAGCCCGATATGCGTCGCACATGAAGCCGTGCGTGCTGGTGAGGCACGACACTCGCTCTTGAGTTGGGCTGCTGCTGCTGATGTCTTGGTCCCCTCTTGACCTTGCCAAGGGGACTTGCGCCTCATCATCACGAAATTTGGAGGGCGATTTTGACACGTGACACGTGGCTGGACGAGCGAACAACAATTGACAACTAGTTTGCGTGACATAGTTGGTGGGATCGACGACGACTGAAAAGGATTTCATAGGAGGAGAGAGAGATGCGCAACACCCACGAAGAAAGATGAAACCTTTTGTTGTCGCATGCTTCCTGATGCAGAAAGCATATATATCAATATATATATTTTTTAACCTAATTCCTTAACATATATAAATTACCTTTACCCCTTTTCCTTTTCCACCTTAAATTTAAATCCCACACAAATTAAATCAACTTATCTTAAATTAAACCAAATTTCCAAATCTATCCCAATTCCAAATCACCAAATTAAAGTCAACTTTCTCGAATTGAATTTATATTAAACTAAATCCAAATTCTCAAAACTTTAACCTTCAATCTAAATTGAATTCTCTTAACTCACTAATTAAAAATTCAATCTCAAGGATCAAACTAAGATCCAAATAATCCAAACTAAATAAATAAAAAATTACTAACCATGGACTTTGTAACAATGAGCACTTGTATAACTGGAGGTATTGTAATGAGTACAAAATAGACGCTTGTTCTTGTTGGATGTGACTGAGGCCGAGAGGAATTTGTCGAGGACTTCACCAAAAGAGTAGCAACGTTAGTTACTGTAGGAGTAGAAGTAGAGATCAATGCTCTTTGATCCATTTATTAAGCAACTAAAGAGAAGGCTCTCTGAATAAGTAGACTCAGACTCAATAAGGAGTAATTGAGTGCAAATTTGAGGGAAGGAATCATTCGAACCATAAAAAAGGCCATGGTGTGCTTGGTTTGAAAATATTCAATCAGATCTTTCACCCCCCACAAGAACAACGTCCACATGTACATATCAGACGATGAGAGGTGAGTTCATTCCTTGGTAAAATAGGTCGTAACAAAGTTTTGATCTTGAATCGAAATCAAAAGCTCACAACGAAATTGAAAAAGACGAGGTCAATTCTTTCTTTAATAACATTGCATAAGATTAAGTTAAATTTCCAGTCGGATAAGAGAAATTGACATTACCAGAGATTTCTTTCGAAGTAGAGTTCAAGATCCAAGTAGTTACAATGCTATTGCATATAATCCACGAACTGAGTAAATCACCACTAGGTTTTGACAAAGATCCATCAACAAAACTGAGTTTATTCTTGACAGTGAGACTAATAATCATCACAAGACTCTATAAGGTATAGTTTGATTCAGTCAAAGGATCCAAAACAATAATCAAACTTTATCTACTAGAATGGTGAAGGAAATACAGGTCATCACACTATCATACAACAAATTGTTGTAGAGGTTTGTTAGACGTATTTTATATTAAAGGCATTCAGAGTTTGATATTTTGATCTATTTAATTAAAGACCCTAGATTCCCAATTGGTATGTGATAAGCACTTGAAAAGTGCTTTCTATTCTCTCAAGGGAGTTTATATTAGATTTCACTTGTTTGCTGGTGATTTTCAGGTTAAAACGAGGAAAATTAGAAGAAACGACTAAAAGATCAAAACCGAGCAAGAATACGGCGAAAAAGAGCTGAAAAACTCAAAAGGGCAAATTTTGGGATAGCGCCGTGGCGCCGAGACGGTGCTACTGCGGCGCTGAAACATAAACGCATCGTTCTGGACGCATAGTTGCACCGCAGCGCCGAGATGGCGGTACCTCGATGCAACCTTGTTGAACGCATGACAGTGTCGCGGCGCTAAAACCCGAGAGCAAACTTTTCTGATGCAACCCTAGCGTCGCGGCGCCAGCTTTCCTTAAATGAGAAATTTGTATTTTTGGTAAATTTTTGGGCGGCCAAACTCTATAAATTTGGGGGTTTCCAGCAGCCCAAATCATCAAAGAAAATCAAAGCAAAGCAAGGAAGTTACAGACCTAAAGAGGCACAAAAAGGAGAGAATTAAGTGAGAGTTCAAAGAGTGAGTTAGTTGCAAGGAAGAGGAAAAGAGTTCGAGATAGTCTTGGTGCCTTTCGAATTCCGATGTGAGAGCCAAGGAGATCGTGACGGTGCTACTTCAATCAAGAGCCTCTTTTCAGTAGAGTTTCCCTTTCTTTACACTCTTTGTTTATTTTGCTTAAACATGTTGCTTCAAGCTATGAGTGGCTAAACTCTTTAGTTTTAAGGTTTTGATGATTTGTTTATGAATTCATGTTGATTTTGTAGACTTTCATGGTTTTGTTGGAATGATTATGATTTTCATTGTTATTGTGTTTAATTCTTGTGGATTGGCCATCCTCACATGTTAAGTTAGATGTATGATTGAGAGATTGTATGTATAACTTGATCTATAACAATGAATTGTTGTTAATCTATCACGAGAGTAGTTAGGTTGACAATAAAAGTTACTAAAGACTATTTTTAATGCCATGTAATTTTGTATTGGTTCTAAGAGATTAATAATCAATCGAGTTGCATGAGAAAGGGTTGTTTTTTAGAGAAAATAACTTGGAATTAAGTTTCTAGACTTAGGCATGTGAATTACAATAAAATCCATGAAATCTATAATATTGCATGATGAAATAAACAAGGATTCATTACCCTAGAACTCTCTTTGACTCTTGTGTTTCTCACTTTAATACTTTACTTATTTGATTTATATTTTCCATAACTCATAATATTCAATTTCAATCCTCAAATAAAATTGATTCAACTCTAGAATAGCTAAGTAACTTAAACCTTCACAATTGGATCTCCAGTGGAACGATATTCGAAATTAACCATCTTATATTATAACTTGACCCGTATACTTGCGGTTAACACTCAAAGTGCGCATCTGTATGGACTTAATGGGTAGAAGCTTATTCTTAGATTGATTAGGGTTTAATAGAGACCTTAGGGACAATAAGCATCATGTAAGCACTGATTTGCGTTGCCAAGCGTTGGGGTGCGGCCATGCGTTTGTGACTATGCATTTCAAAGGAAGAAGTGTCCGGGAGCGAGAGTAAGAATTTTTGGAAAGTAAAAATTGTGGCTAAGTATTGACTAAGTCCATGCGTTTGTGGTTGATTCACGGAGGTTAGTGAGTTGAGATAGCTACCCACGTTGAAGGATAAGTAATTCTGGCGGGGAAGAAATGTGCTTGAACCATGCGCTAAAGCCACTCTGCGTTGAGGACAGTCATGTGCGGAATTCACTCTGCGTTGAGGACAGCCATGCGCTGAAGTCGATGCGTTAAAGACAAACATGAGTTGAAGTCGCTCCGCGTCGAAGACAGAGTGGTCTTGACGCGACGAAGATAGTGGTGTATGACCGAGTTGTATGCGTCAAAAGTAGGAGGCGTTGAGGACGACGCCATGTGTTGGGTGAGGCTAGTTGCCGAAGGCGTTGGAGGAGAATTTTAACATGAGCGCCTCGCGTCGAAGTGAGAATCCCGCGCCAGCTTGCGGGTGAGGGATAAGTCAGCAATATTAATCTTGGTGTTTGTGAAGGCTAAGTCGGTAGTATATATAGTTGGATTAATTAAATGTTTAATCATTTTTAAGACATTTCGAGAGCTTAAGTCGGTTCCATATTTTAGATAGACTTCAGAAGAAGATTGAGGAAGGTGTTCTTGGGATTTTGGACGAAATTCGACTCATATTGATGTTGAAAACGAAGCTGGAACAGAAGAATGACTGAAGACACATGGTTTGAGCAGTGACTAATAAACAGAGTAGAACGTGTGGAGGAAGCCGAGTTTAGAGCTGAAACTTGGAGGTTAGTAAGTTAACATAATTTCTAACAACTTTTGTGAAGGAAGGTAAAGCTGAAATTGAAGATTTACTATGTGAATCCTTAGGAAAAGCAGAGTTTACAAGATTATCTCGCAATCCGGAACAGCAGGAGGTGAATCCGGAATATAGTGAGGACGAGGAGGAGTTAAGCCTTTAAACTTTGAGGTAAGCTATAGAACTTAATTTCCTTTAAGTTTGTAGAAGAGAAGAAGTCCTGAATCCATATGGAATTGTGACTTTTAATAGATTGAAGTAAGAACGAGAAGAAAGGGGGGAATAACGGTGCAGATTGCCGCTGAGAATCAGGTATCGGCACACTGTCTGGGTATTATTAGCAAGACGGGTGTCGCTAAGACGCAAAGGAGCCTTCCGTCACACAGTTCTCGCTAGATAACGTTGAGTATCGCTGCTAAGGTAATGTAACGCTAGTGTCGCTCCAACAAGTATCGCTAGTAACAGTCCTTACTGGTTGGTATCGTTAGGATTCCCGCTTATTAAGTTAATTAGAAAAGGAAGAAGATTTAATGTTCAATAACGCAAGGTACATGTCTCTTGCAGGCCAAGAAGAAATAAGGAAAGTGTATAATCCACGTAAAGCCTAGAAAGAGTTGTGAGTGACTATTTTACTCTTCAATTCTATTTTATTAAAAATGTTCTTATGGAATAGATTTTTGCGATGATCTGTTTATAACGTATAATGTTTGGTTGCATTATTTACGAGGCATGTTATACGTTTTCTAAAGTTGATAGAAAACATTCTCTTTTATGAAATGTTATTGAATAAAGTTTTGTGTGATTTTTATGAAAGAATTTTTATGTGAACTATTATGTGAATGAAATTCTAAAACGTTTTAGAGGAGGCTCAGTGCTCAAGGACACGAGAAGGCACGTGAGTTTCCCTAGGACCCAGTACTGAAGGACATGAGAAGGTACTCGGGTAACCCGTCATATTCTTATGTGCACATAGAGGTTGATTTGGCTGGTGCGTCGAGTTTGCTCCGCATTGAGCCAGGGACGATTTCGACGTTGAGTGCGTAGAAGCGTTGTTCCGCCTCAACTAAGGGAAAAGTTTGAAAAACTAAACTGTGATTGATGAACTCCTTGGAATACACCCTTTTATGATTTAAGATTTGATTTATGAGATTAATGGATTTTATAGAAAGCATGTTTAATCTGAACAAAATGTTAAACTCTTACTTATTCGTTATACACAACATGCCTGTTTTCAATGAATGTTCGTTTTACAAAGAGTTGTCACTCACTGAGCTGTTAGCTTATGTTTTCGAATGTTTTCCTTTTCTCCCCCAGGTAGCAAGGACGTTCCCGGTGCTTAGCCTACTTCAGCTCACCCTGCCTAAGTCTCGAGTTCTCAAGATACAGTCCAGTCTAAGAGTTGTATGTCGCATATGTTTTATGTAAATGGCATGTAGATCATGTAGTTTTGAGTGGGGAGTGTTGGTGGAAGTTGTGAACATTGTATGATGGATACGAAAGTGAAATTATGCTATGTAATAAAAGCGTACCCTATACGGGGGATAGTATCAAATTATAAGCATGTGTAGTATGATTGAGTTCTTTGTATGTATTATAAGTAAATGCATCCACTAAAAAGGAAGGTAAGAAGGGACAATATGCGTCACAAGAGGGGTGATGTTTAGTGTCTTCACATTCCCTTTCAGGATAGGTAGGTAATCCGGGAGGGGGTGTGACACATCAAGTCTTTCTTGAATCCCATCTAGAGAGAGATCCCACTAAAGACATTTAGAGTTTTGGTTGAGGAAAGATCCCACTAAGGGCATTCAAAATTTTGGCTGAGGAAAGATCCCACTAAGGGTATTCGAAATTTTGATTGAGGAAAGATCCCACGAACTGTGTTTCATGTTGAATTGTTAGTTTACATTCGTTTTTCATTGATGTTGTGATTCAATTTTGGTTTTGGTTAAATAAGATTATTTAAAGAATTAAAAAAAGAAAAGTCGAAACCCTCGTTGTGCAACTGTTCATGCCGGCAACATACGAGAACAATCAACATCTAGATTTGCGAACAATCTTTGGCAAAACGTCTTGTCGGTGAAAGATATGCCATCAGTGTAGTCAAACATTCTCAGTGTTACAGGTGTTGTCAGCTGCCGATTTCGTGGGTTTCGGTTGAAGGGCTTGCCACCAGCAGCGTGCAATCAAGGTAAAACTTATTGCGTTCCTGCTGGTAGTGGTTAAGGTTAATTTTTTTTAAAATTTTTTTTAAAAGTTGTATTTATCGAGAATTCATTGGAATTAATCAATTATGTCGGTAATTTTTTTTTTTAAATTAAGATTTGATTGATAATTCAGTGAATTTCAATCTAGTTTTAAAATAATACTTTTGTGATTTTAAAATCAAGTTTTTTTCTTATAAGTTAAATTAGATTGATCATTATTCTGAATTTAAGTTTAATTTTGATTAATCATATTCTAGATTCAAGTTTGATCCATCAAATTGTGAATTTGAGTTAAAATTGATTGATTATTTTGTGGACTTAAATTTGAATTTGATTGTTAATTTTGGTGATTTAAATTTAAATCTTATTAATAATTTGGTGATTTAAAATTTAAATCCTATCGATAATTTGGAGATTTAGAATTAAATCATATCGATAAATTAGGTGATCTTCTCCCATTGTGTCTTATGTCTTAGATTGAATTGGTCAAAATAATATGTTACCAAAGTAGTCTTTGTCATCGAGATTAGTTTAATTCTAAAATATAAGATATGCATATTCATAGATTTATGCGAATATTTATCGGCCCAAAGGAAAATAATTATTTGGCCAAATTGTAGGTATGCATGTAGTAATGAGTGTGTGACAATTATATGAATTGCTCATGTGACAAAATAATCGGTCCAAAAAAAGGTTAATTTTTTACAGAGTTTATTGTCAGAACTTTGATTACTACGTTGAGAATATCATCTACCGTTGGTATTTTTGCCCAAATGCTAGACATCAATGTTGTGCTAGGTATTTAGTTAAATGTGTCCACCATATATGTAAAATTATTTTGTCCTGTTTAATTTTATGACATATTGAATTAAGTTTGAGTATATGCTTTATTTACTTGTTCCTTATTTCAATTGGTCTTACTTAAATCCCTAAGTTGAATGGATCGAACTTCAAAATTTGGAAGGAAAGCCGGAAGATACTTCTTCGGTGTATGGATTTGGACCTTGCTTTAAGGACCGATAAACCAACTTCTACTAAGGAACAACCAAATACGACTAATATTGAGAAGTGGGAACGATCAAATCGCATGTGATCATTAGGCATCCCATTCTGAAGTCTTTTCGAGGTTTTATCACAGAGAGTGAAAATGCCAAAAAGTTCATTGCTCAAATTGAGAAATATTTTGCTAAAAATGAAAAAGGGGAATCACGTAGTCTTTTGACTTCTTTAACTTCCATGAGGTATAAAGGCAATGGAAACATAAGGGAGTATGTTATGGAAATGCCCAATCTTGCAGGTAAATTAAAGGCACTAAATGTCAAAATAAAAGAAAATTTACTTGTACATCTTGTACTTATCTCTCTTCTTGCACAATTCACTCAATTTAAGATAAGCTATAATACTCAGAAGAGTAAGTGAAGTATTAATTTGTTTATCTCACAATGTGTGCAAGAAGAAGATAGGATTAAGAGAGAAATGACAGAAAATGCTCACTTGACAATTTACTGTCGTGATAAGAAGAAAAGGAAATCTATTTGGATGCTTGTTTTTTCTGCAAAAATAAAGGTCACTTCAAGAAAGTTTGTCCCAAATATGCCAAGTGGCGTGTAAAGAAGGGTAAACTTCTTACTTTAGTTTGTTCGAAAGTTAATTTAGCTTCTATACCTACAGATACTTGGTGGGTAGATTCTGGTGCTACTACTCACATAAGTATATCTATGCAGGGTTGCCTGTGGAGCCGACCGCCAAGTGATGCTAAAAGATTCATCTATGTGGGCGATGTTAAAGTAGTTCAAGTTGAAGCTATTGAGAATTTTAGATTACTTTTAAAAACTGGATGTTATCTGGATTTGAACTAGACTTTTGTTATACTGTCATTTAGACAGAATTTAGTTTCTATTTCCAGTTTCGATAAGTTTGGTGTTTCTTGTTCTTTTGGAAATAATTAAGTTAGTCTTTTTCAAAATTCCAAGCTTATTGGTACCCGTTCTTTAATTGATAATTTGTATATTCTTGATTCCTTTACTTTGTTTAACACGATTATGTTATCTAATTCATATGGTACAAAGCGTAAATTAAATGAGAATTCTGCTACTTATGGCACAAGCGTTTAGGTCACATCTCGAAACAGAAAATTCAAAAACTTGTGTCAGATGGAATTCTTGATTCCTTTGATTTAAGTAACTTTGAAGATTTAAGTAACTTTGAAGTTTATGTGGAATGTATTAACGTAAAACAGACAAACATAAGAAAATTAGGTGCCAACAGATGCTTAGACATCTTATAACTAATACATACAGACATTTGTGGTCCATTCACTATGACTTCTTTGAATGGACAACAATATTTTATTACATAGACAACTATTCAAGATATGAGTATCTATATTTAATTCATGGGAAGTCTCAATCTTTGAACGTTTTCAAATCTTTCAAAGTTGAAGTTGAACTTCAACTTGGAAAGAAAATAAAGGCTGTCAAGTCTGATCGTGGTGGTGAACACTACGGTAAATATGATGAATCAGGTGAACAACGTCCAAGGCCCTTTGCCAAATACCTAAAGGAATGTGGAATTGTCCCACAATACACTATGCCTGGGAAACCTAGCATGAATGTTGTGTCAGAAAGACGAAAGGATATGGTAAGAAGTATGATTAGTCATTCTTCTTTACCAGAATCTCTCTTGGGTGAGACACTAAAAACTGCAACATATATCATCAATAGGGTACCTAGTAAAGCGGTAGATAAAACTTCTTATGAGCTGTGAACAGGAAAGAAACCTAGTATTAGACATCTTCACATTTGGGGTTGTCCAGTTGAGGCTAGGCCATACAGGCCTAATGAAAGAAAATTGGACTCAAGAACTATTAGCTGTTATTTTGTTGGGTATTCCAAGTGCTCTCGGGGTTTCAAGTTTTATGATCCCACTTCTAGATCATTGTTTGAGATAGGAAATGTCAAATTCCTTGAGAATGTTAAGTTTGTGGGGGAAGATAACATAGGAAAGTTGTCTTTGAAGAGAAATTAGTTTCTTTTCCTAATGTGGTTATAGATGGTGTTTAGGCTTCTATTCCTGACTTCACTATTGAACCAATTATTGAACAAGACAACATTGTAGTCCCTGTTGTTGAACTTGAAGTTCAAACTCAACAACCTCAAAAATTGCCACTAAGAAGATCTATCAGAGAGAGACGAAGTGCAATTCTAGATGATTATATTATGTTTCTTCAAGAACATCAGGATGATATGGGTGTAATGGAAGATGATCTAATCAACTTCCAACAAGCATTACAAAGTTCTAACTCTCATAAGTGGATAAATACTATGGAAGGGGAAAAAAATCTATGAAAGACAATGACGTTTGGGAGCTTGTTGAATTACCATCAGGAGTGAAACTCATAGGTTGTAAATGGATATTTAAAACCAAAAGGGATTCACAAGGAAAAATCGAAAAATATAAGGCTCGTCTTGTTGCAAAGGGTTTTACTAAAACAGAAGGCGTTGATTATAAAGAGACTTCCTCTCCAGTTTCATCGAAAGATTCCTTTAGGGTAATCATGACACTTGTAGCTCACTTTGATTTAGAGCTACATCAGATGGATGTAAAAACTGCGTTTCTCAATGGAAACATTGATAAGACGATTTATATGGTGCAACCAGAAAACTTTGTGTCTGGTAATTCAAAGTATATGGTGTGCAAATTGAAGAAGTCCATCTATGGTCTCAAGCAAGCCTCTCGTCAATGGTATCACAAATTCCATGAAGTAATTACCTCATTTGGGTTTGAGGTGAATTTAGTGGAAGATTGTGTATATCACAAGTTCAGTGGGAGTAAATCCATCTTTCTGGTGTTATATGTCGATGACATACTCATAGCAAGTAATGATGTAGGTTTATTGCATGAAATTAAGAAGTTTGTCAATAAAAATTTTGAGATGAAGGATCTTGGTGATGCTTCTTTTGTATTAGAAATTGAAATACTGTGAGATTGTTCTCAAGGTATTTCGAGATTGCCACAGAAGAACTACATTGAAAAGATTTTGAGTAGATTTGGCATTAGAGATTGTGAACCAGGAGATACCTCTGTCTTTATAGGTGATAAATTTCATTTAGGTCAATGCCCCAAAAACCATACTCGAGAGTAAGGAGATGCAGAAGGTTCCCCCCTATGCATCGTCTGTTGGAAGTCTAATGTATGCGACCAGATATTGCATTCATAGTTGGAGTGTTAGGCAGATATTTGAGCATTTGGGCGATGGATCATTGGAAAGTAGCCAAACGGGTATGAGGTATTTGTAGAGAACAAAAGATTATATGCTCACTTATCGAAGATCAGAAGTTTTAGAGATTATTGGGTATTCTAATTCCCATTATGCTGAATGCCAAGACACTACGATCCCCTTTAGGCTATATCTTCATGTTGGTTGGAGGAGCTGTATCTTGGAAAAGTGTTAAACAAACACTTATGGCTTCTTCTACTATGGTTGTGGAGTTTATAACATGTTTTGGGGCATCCAATCATGAAATGTGGCTGCGAAATTTTGTCACTAGGCTGCGGATAGTGGTAGGCATAAAAAGACCACAAATTATTTTGTGACAATAAGTCGGTAATGATGTATTCCAACAACATTAGAAGCAATACAGAGACAAAGCATGTAGATGTAAAATTTCTAGTTGTAAAAGAAAGAGTTCATAATGGTCAAATTTCGATAGAACGTATAAGAACAAACTCTATAGTGGCAGATCCATTGACTAAAAGTTTACCACCTAAAGTTTTTCATGAGCACATTGCTCACATGGGTGTCAGTCACTTTTCTGATCCCATAGTTTAGTGGGAGTTTGTTATTAAGGATGTCATTTGGCCTTAATTTGTTTATTTTCTATATAGAATAAAGTTGATGGTTTATGTTTTATTATATGGACTTGTTTATCGTGCATGCGGTTTAGCAAATACGGTTAAACATAAAGTTTTTTAGAATGATCTCACTAAGGAATTTGGACCAGTTGGAAACAGGCATGATCTAGATCACTTTGCATGTAGTTTTGCATGCTATCCATCCATACTTGATCTATGTCATTGAATGTCTTGAAACTGGTGATCAAGGAGAGTTTAGTTACGAGGGTAGTGACAAAAGTTGCCTTGATTCTGTGTTGATACAAGAGATGGACCCTATTGAACTAAAGAAGAATTCTATTATTGAAATAACTTGTTTGTGCACGCTTAAGGTTCATATGATTTAATTACATCAAGTACACAAACATTGGCCAAGTGGGAGATTGTTAGACGTATTTTAAATTAAAATAAGTATAATTAAAATATGGGCTATTGAAAAGCGCTCGAAAAGTGCTTTTTATTTAGGGATGTTTTTATTAGATTTCATGTGTTTGTTAGTGATTTTCAGGTCAGTATGAAGAAAATAAGTATTAAAGGCCAAAAAAACCAAACCAAGCCCAAACAGGGTGAAAAAAGAAAAACATCACAAAAACCCTAAAAACAGGGCACCGCCGTGGTGGTAGCTCGACACTATTTCTCGAGAGCTGCTCTTGGAGGAAGTCTACAGTGCTGCGACACCAGTTGATAACGCGGCAATGCTATGTAAAGAGCACCGCAACACTAGTGTGACACTACGACACGACGCTAGGGTAGGAAATTATGACGCACAACACCATAATGCCATCTTATAGTGTTGCGACACCACCCTTTTATGACGGTCTGTACCGCGGCTCAAACCTTCCTTTTTTGGAAAATTTACAATTTAAGGAAAAAAATCTTGGCGGCCACTTCTATAAATTGAGGGGTTTCTGGCAACCCAAAAATGGCGAACTCTATAGGGCTTTATCATATTTTAGGTTCGAATAAGTGGAGGACACCAAAGAGAGCCGGATAAATGATAGAACCTGAGGTTGTTCAAACCTTTTCGATGTTATCCCTCTATCTGTGTGCACAAGAAGATGATTTAGGCCAAAGAGGAGATAGAACAGTGAGGTTGCTCAAACCTTTCACTGTCATCCCCTCTATTTGACTACACAAGGAGGGTCGAGTAGGTGATAGAACAATGAGGTTGTTCAAACCTTGTAGTGTCATCCCTATAAGTGTTTGCACGAGAAGATGATCCAGGCCAAAGAGGAGATAGAGCATTAAGGTTGTTCAAACCTTCCAGTGTCATCCATCTATTTGTCGACACAAGAAGAGCCAGATAGGTGATAGAACATCAAGGTTATTCAAACCTTTCTGGTGCCATCCCTCTATCTATCTACACAAGAAGATGATCCAGGCCAAAGAGGAGATAAAACATTGAGGTTGCTCAAACCTTCCAATGTCATCCATATATTTGTCTACACGAGAAGATGATCCAGGCCAAAGAGGAGATAGAACACTGAGGTTGCTAAAACCTTCTAGTGTCATCCCTCTATTTATCTGCATAAGGAGAGTCGGATAGGTGATAGAGCACTGAGGTTGTTCAAACCTTCCAGTGTCATCCCTCTATTTGTCGGCACAAGGAGAGCGAGATAAGTGATAAACCACTAAGGTTGTTCAAACATTTCTAATGCCATCCCCTTATTTGTCTACACGAGAAGATGATCTAGGCCAAAGAAGAGATAGAACGTTGAGGTTACTCAAAACTTCCAGTGTCATCCCTCTATTTGTTTGCACAATGAGAGCCAAATGGGGAAAGCCAAATAAGTAATAAACACCGATGTTGTTCAAACTTTTTCGGTGTCATCCCTTTATCTGTCTGGATGAGAGGGTGACCAAGCTAAAGAGGTGATAGGTCACTGAGGTTACTCAAACCTTTTAGTGTCATCCCTATATTTGTCTGCATGAGGAGAGCCAATAGGTGATAGAACACGAGATTTTTCAAACCTTTTCGGTGTCATCCCTCGTCTACACGTAGGGGTGATCCAGGCTAAAGAGGTGATAGAATACCAAGGTTGTTAAACCTTCCAATGCCATCCCTATATACAACTGCACTAAGGTCGGAGTCAATGAGACACTAAAATTGAAGCCCTTAATCATTTCTTGTTTCATTTGTAGCTGCCAAAAAAAAAAAAAACGTTTTGCAAATATATGTGGATGTCGACAAGACAAAAAAGTTACTCCTTCAAGATGCAAGTTACTAAAGTTAAAATTCTGCAAAAAAAAAACAATGGAAGCAAGTTAGTAAGAATAATAATAATAAACAAATTTCTACAAAATAAAAAAAAAAAGAAGAAAAAAAAAAGGAAAAAAAAGGTTAAACAAAAAATTATGGCAGTAAGGAAAAAGGAAAGGTAAGGAAGAAAAGGATAATTGAGAAAAAAAAAAAGGAAAAAAGGAAGTTTAAAAAAAAAAAAAGTGAACGTAGGAAAAAAAAAGGTTAAAGAGTAAGTTTTTTTAAAAAAGAAAATAAAAGGTCAAGTAAAAAAAATATTAATAAAAAAAATTGAATAAAATAAATAAACAAATAAAACAAAAAGAAAACCTCTAAAATTCCATCTTTCCTTCCTCTCTTCAGTTGTCTGACGCCCCTCTCCTCCTAAACATCTTAGTCTATGTTCTCTCCTTTTCTCACTTGTCTTCTTGATGCCATTGAAGAACCAGTGCCACCATTCGCAATAGACTGGGCCTTATCACTGCCCACGACTGTCCACCTATCATATGCATCCCGGACATTTCGATTTGCATTCGAGCTGGGAGTTAGAGGACATTCCTCTATTGAAACAAACAATTAGATCATCCATAACTAGTATAGTGTTTAGGTTTAATTTCCATGTACTATAGTTATCTTCATTAAATTTATCGGAAGCTAGTAGTTGCATGAACGAAGTAGACATTGCTAGAAAAATAAATATATGTTAAGTGAATTGCAAAAATAATTCTATATAATCCAATTATTTTTAGTAAGTAATAATGTACCCATAATTTATTATTCTCTCGCAATGATACTTTAATGATTTAGAATAACTGCTACCAAGGGACAATCAATTACTCTTTCACTAAATCAAGACATTCTTAATTAAATACTAATATCAGAATAATTCTTATTCCTATAGTATTTAATTATCATCTATTTGGTTAAAATACTTGCTAACATTTAGTAAAATTTTGTAAGTGTAACCCTCCATTTTCATATTTTAGAGATCGGAATCAACAACCTTTCGAGGAAAGAGAATGCTGAAAATGGACCTAAAAAACCTATCCATTTTTGGAGTTCATGGTGTTCTGAATCCCATGATACAAACCCTTCGATTGGTACTGTCATGTTAGGAAATGACTTGTAGGTGCATCATGGGAATCTTACGGTGTAACCTAATGGAAGAGACCGTAGGATATGTTGACACACTTCATTCACCCACTTACTATGAACTACTTCTCCTATTCACCTTGCTATTGACTCATGCAATCACTTTCCGAATGGAGGACGCTCCTAGGGCGATGCGAAACCAAGCATGAGTCTCGCGGTGTGAACTCTTAAGGACATGAGAGCTAGTATATCATATATACAACTCTCCCACTGAAGTGTTCTAATAGGTATATTGGGTATTTTTACTTAGTTATATCTCAGCTAATTAAATATAACTTAAGTCTAGGTTTTTGTCCAAGTATAACTCTTATATTGGATTTAACCTACGATGTCTAAGTGATAAAACCCTTTTTATACTTACATCACAAACACAACTCATAAAACTTGATCCCCAGGTAGTAGGTGTTCCGTAAACCGTCAACTTAAATCCCTCCAACCTTAGACAGGATCTTGTCGATTGAATTTTTGTAACCTTTGTTTTATAAATTAACTACCTACTATAGGTTTGTTAACCTTAAGTGAGCATGCATTTTATCTTTGTTATAGATTTTAAATGTCTAATTCATTTTATAACTTTTTATAAATGAATAACAATCTATAACATACATCACTAAATAATATAACAACTTATATTAATTTTATGATTACTAAAGCATGCATAGTATACATTATAACACTTTATAACATACATAAATGCATGGAATATGTTAATCCTATAGTGAGATTTTAAATCTATACGACATACTTTATGCACAAATAAATTTAATTTAATTAAAACATACATTCTAAATGCATAATTAATTAAGCACACCAAAGTGGACCGATTTTGGCATCTAATGGCTTAAAAATAACTAAATTATTACAATTGTAATTGGGAAATCCCCTCGAACCGACCCCCAATGCTTCGAACCGGCTCAAACCAAGTCAAAACCACCTGAACGGAACCTCCAAAGGTGAAAAAAGGGCTGAACTGGCTAGAAAACATCGAACCGAACCGTCAAAAGTTTGAACCACCTGAACCGGTCCAGTTGGACCTCGTCTTCTACCCGCGCGCTCAACTTCTGGAAAAACAAGAACAGTGTCGTGACACTGTTGAGGGAGTGTTGCGACGCTTCGCGACAAAAGCTTCTCCCTGCTGCTCGAAACTGTCAACTCTTCATGCAATTTCTTCAAATTATAGCCTAAATTGGACTTTATTGACTCTAATAAAATTACATACCTTTCTTCACTCATTAAGACCATAAACAAGTGGCCAATTACAACAACTATACAATAACAAAGCTGAATTAGATGCCAAAACTAGAAAATTTCCAACTTTAGCAACCACAACATTTATCTTATGAAATTGCACCCATCAAGCTCAAGTTAATATAAATTGAGTGCTCTAATCATCAGTGCTCTAATCATGCTGTGATACCAATTAAAAGAGTTAGCAACGTAAAGGTGGAAGAAATTAGGATCTAAAACACCCTAATTACATCAATTTTGAAGATTAAACATGCTTGTTCTAAAACCGAAAAAATAGAGATAATGATACTTACTTGTTGTAGCTCAAAATTGAATGCAATCTATTCAAGATTTTGATCATGATTCTTTGGCCTTAGAACGAATTGTGGGTTCCAAATAAAGTTAAAATTGAAGCAACTTTGTGAAGAACACATAGTTTTGAGCAATATGGAGTATGTGGTTAATTTCAACAAAATTAGTTAAAAACCTTCGCTTTTCTTCTCCATTCCTTTCTTCTATTTACATGCACATATAATTAGCATGCAGGAAGACATCTAATTTGCTGATAATCCAACCCAATTTGGAGGTGGAAGCTATGGGATCAAAGGTGCTTAAGGAGAAAACACCTCCTCCTTAAGCATGTTAAAGTGGGAAAATCCAACATTATATTTAATTCCCATTAAATATAATTTCACAATTTGAATTTGAATTTTCAAATAATTTTCAAATATCAATTTTAAATAAAATTAATTTAAATAATAATTGATTAATTATATTAAATTAATATTTTTCTACTTTTCCCGACAATTTTCAATCCGATGAATCTATATTCATCTGAAAAATATTTAAATCACATTTAAATATTTCCAACTCTCAAATTTCGTCTAATTCATAATTAAACGAACAAATTGAAAAATTTGCTCCTCTACTGAATTCGAATGTTTCAAATTTATTCAACATACTGTTATAAGGTTTAGTCCATGAGCTAACAACGAGACCTAATGGACGTACAAATCATGAACTCTAATGATCTGAAATTAACCAGCTAAACTCTTTAACATAGTTAATTAACATTCGTTAACTACTAGGACATTCCACTAAAGCCCAGTAGCTACACTCTCCTCACTGTAGATATATTTTTGTCCACTTGATTCTTCTCAAGTTGTTCATAATTACAGCTAGGTCAAAATTACCGTTTTACTCCTGTAATTACATCTCGTTTCTTAAGTCCCACTGATCCTCTAATGAACAATTGGTTTGCGGTCCAACCACCATACCTAGTCTCTCCCGGGCCAATGAGAGGGTGGGGCCCCTTGTTCAAGTCTTAGAGTCAGTACTTTAAGGGTACAACTGTTCTACTAACCTAGAAATAGGTAGGAGTGAACTTCATTTTGCAAGACTATGTTCCCAGCTATCTGTATAATCTTATCCCTAAAATGGGAGGCATATTGAGTCAGCAAACTCGGGCCACTCTCGCCTATGCAGATTAAAGGATAATCTCAAACAAACAGGAGTTCATAGTTAGCTCAGGATTAAGATCAAGTTACTTAGGTCATCAGATTTGAAATAATCAGTTTTAACAGTAAATAGTGTTATAAAGTAAAAATGATTATTTCATGGTTCGATCTTATGCAAACTCATTGCATAGGATGCCCCCACTCACATGTCTCTTCATGAATGATATAGGATCACATCATTTGCATCAAATACAAAGTGGGTCGCATTCATAGTGTCCCTAGGATAAAGTACCTAGCCTTATCCCTATACTATAGACCGTTTTGGCTATTACCTAAACTTGATCTACTTTTATGTCTACACATGCTAGGGGTTCTTAGTTTATTGGACTTAATAAATTTAATTCATATATTCAATAACAATTTTACTGAATAAATCTCGATAATAACTTTGTTGAGAATAAGTTCCAAAAATTTACAAACTACGAATTTTAGGACATAAAACCCAACAAGATCTTCAAAATATTTTTTAAAAAATCGAATTTGATTTAAATTTGATTATCTCATATGTTTAATTCAAAAGTTGAAGAGATTTAAAACAAAATTAAATAGACTTTCCTAAATCAAAGTCAAATTGGTAAAAAATTCATTAAAATTTGGTTTTTTTTTCTTCTTCTTCTTTTCACATTTATTCAAGTTTGAAAATTTAACATCAAGATAAATTAAAATGGAGGGTAAATCTACAAATTTATTACCCAAGCTTAGACTTTTATCAAAATTAAATTTAGGGTAAAATCCAAAATTTATCTCAAATTAAAAATTGGTCATATTCCAAATATTATCTCAATTTCAAATCATCCAAGTTTAGGCTTTAGTCCTCAAGTAAAATTAAATTAAGGATAAGACCCAAATTTTTCTCAAATTAAAATTTGGTCACATTCTGAATTTTATCACAAATTTTAAATTATCCAGGTTTAGGCTTTTATCCAGTTTAATAAAATTGTGGACAAAACCTCAAATTCATCTCAGGCTAAAGTTTGGTCATATTCGAGATTTTAAGCTTTGGTACATTCCAAATTCATCTTCAAATCTTGGCCAAGTATTTTGGATAGGAGTTCAATTTCACTCCAAATTAAACTTTGAATTTAGTAACAAAAATTCTACTAAAATTCAAATTGAAATTTATGTCAAGAATATAACATTTTATTCAAATTTATGTACTAAATTAATAGGTTGATTAATTTGACACATTGGATAGAGTCAAACTCAAGGACATATAACTTTGTACTTTGATTCCAACTTTATCTTTTTCGAGATTTGTCCATTATACATGTGCATAAATTTCAAAAATGGGCATTTGTTGAATGAGAACTTTTTTGGACCAATCATGATTGCCTGTCATTTCTCAAATTAATGACGAAATTACAAAATCATCAAATTTAGGACTAATCAAAAGCCGACATGTGTCTCAAATTGAAATTGAAGACAATAGCTCATAGATCCTGATGGTGCCGCATGTTTTCATCTTGACCGTTGGATCCAATAAAAATAATTTGGTCTAATTTGATATTAATTAAGGGAATAAAGTCCAATTAAGCCAAAAAAAAAAAAAAAAGACCAATTTAGGTCTAAATCCAATTAGATGGCCCAAGAGCCAGGTCCATGGACCAAGCCCAAGTCTACAAAGCCTACATGGAAATTCTATAAATAAAAGAGTTCTTTTCATTTGGAGGGGTCAGAAATTTTGCACAGGGCCTAGAGAGGATTCTCCCTACAATCAAAAGGTCCCTTTAACTCACTCTGAAAGCTGCTAACACCTTGGTCTAACTCACTCCTGAAGCAGCTAAAACCTTGCTCTAACTCACTCCTGAAGCTGTTAAACACCTTGAAGATACAAGCTGCTCATACCTTGTTACTCCTGAAGCTACTAAATACCTTGAAGATACAAGTCACATGTGTACTACTAAAGATTGAACCATATTCGCATCAAATCTACGTCAATTTAAATTTAACTCCACGAAATGAGTTTTTCTAAAAACTTTGTGCGAACATGCATTTCACACCATCAAAAAGTCTTTAAATTAGGTAATCTTAGATATATTAATAGGGTGTTCCTAAATTGAGTTGGTGGAAAATTTTGAGTTATTCAGATTCACTACTTATTAAAAGACTCGATTTTTTTGTTTGTTTGGTTGGATGGTTTCTAATTTTCAATTTGAATTAACAAGAGAAAGAAAGAGAGGTGGGAGAATAAAAAAAGTCACTTCACCTGAAACACAAAAAAAAAAAAAAAAAAGAAAAAAAAAACATGTAAATTATCCATTAGGGAGTTATGTTACAAATTTAGCCTTTAAAATTGGATGTATATTTGATTCGTAAACTTTCAAACTCACCATAATTAGTTTTCTGTATTTAATAAATCAAATAATTCTTACCAAATTCAAATTTGTCAAACTTATTAAATATGAAATTAAAAATTTAGAAAGCTATTAGATTTCAAGAAATAATTTAAATATTTTTTTAATTTTATTTGGAACGAAAAAGATTATAAATGAATATATTTATTTAAAATTTTGTGTTTGAATGGTAAAAAAAAGTGAAAAATTTGTTTATACTTTCATTTTATGTTTGGTAGGCAATTTGAATTTTACTTTATGTTTTGAAATTTGTTCAGCTAAAATGCGTTTGGTAGGCAATTTAGATTTTTTTTTGAAAACCATTTTTGAGTTTTGTGATCCACACAATAAAAATTTTGAAAATAAGCTTTTTATAATTTTCAGTGTATCCAGATATTGAATTTAAAATTTAAAATACAAAATTATATTAGAAAAGATAACAACAATAACAAATATAAAATTCTTATAATAAACTCAATTATTTTTTTAAATTAAAAAACATATTATATAGTATATCATATATTATATGATATTACAAAATAATAATCCTACAAAAATTTAACCTAAAACAAACTCATATATTAGTTAATAATAATTTATGTTTAACCTAATATTTAACGCGTAACTATTTATAAATATATTATAAAATAGATTTTGAAAAACTGTTTAAATTACAATTAAAATTTTAAATTCCTATCAAACACATATTTGAAACATGAAATACAACTTTGTTTTTGTTGGCTTATTTGTTTCTAGATGGATCAAATGGGCTTTAATGATAATTTGTTAATTAAAAATTAAAATAAGGAATTTAGCTTTAAATCTTGATGTGAAATTCCTCGAAACCAAAATCATAAGTTCCAAATAGAGGATAAGAGAGCAGATAAAGACCTAAAGCGTAAGAAATTTTCAGCATTTCATTAGTACCCCTACTAAGGATAAAATTACTAAACAAGCCCTCACCAAAAAAGAAAAAAAAAAAAAAAGAAAAAAAGAAAAAATGGCGAGCGTATCCGAGAAGTTATTTTCGCGCCTCGTATCAAAGAGACAAGAGTTTTTGGTGTTCAATTTCTTCATTCATACTTCTGAAGTTCTCATAAATTCATAACGCAAAGAGAAAATACGAGCGGTGTGGATGAATTGGAAGAGACAGAGTGAAAATGCGAGGCCGAAAACAGTCACAGCGACCCAAGAAATCTTCAGGTAGGTTTTGATTACTCAACCTTTCTTCATTCTGCTGTTTAGGATTACAGAAAGTGATAATCGTCTTCTAATTTCACTTGTTGTTTATACTGTAATCATAGCTCCATCTGATAGGAACATACAGACACGTACAGGAATTTTCCTTGTGTTTTTTCCCCTTCATTTCCTATGAAGTTGTTGCAGGACAATGACCCTACTCTGGGTATTTTCTGGTTTGTGTGTTTGGGACCCCTTTAAGGACTTTTGCCTCTTGATTAAGAGGAAAACAGAGTAGTATTCATATAATGAAGTTGCAAGGGAGAAGGGGGGTACTATCTATCATAGGTCCTTAAACAATGTTTGTAGATATTCTATCATACTACATCTCGGAAATGGTGAGACTCAAAGTATTGGTGGTAATCAATAGGACTCTAGACGTCTTCTAAAAGTTGTCCCGAAATAAGTTGGACTTGTTGGAGTAGAATTGTACTTTCAAGCTTCGAGTTCGGGATAAGTTACAAATTTTGCTGATCAACATTGATTGTGGGTTTCTTGTGGTTCAGTTAGTCCCTAAAATTTTCAAAACTTCAATTACATTCTTGAACTTTTTGATTGTGATTCTATGTAGTAGAATACAAGATCCTCCTCCTCCACAAAAAGTAGTAGGGGTAGGCCTAAGCGCCCATATGCACCAAAGCGATCTTGAAAGGCTTTTCCATTACATTTAGTAAAGGAACGACATAACACTAATTGATCAACACTTGCGGACCATATAAACAACATATACTAGTGAGAAATGTGATCTAGGAAATCTTTTTGAGATATCATCAGTTAAGAATCAAGATCTTCCTATAACAAAGAAAAAACTAGGGGGCTTGTTTTGGACATTGTTTTTGAAATGACTTTATACATTCATTTTCAAAATTGTTTTCAAGATTTAATGATTTGATGACTTGCAACAGTTAACAAAATGGTACGTATTGAAACTTCTCTTCATGACTTTTTGATTTTGGATCAAACAACAAAGAAACTATATGTGAAATTACACAAAGAAAAAATTTCAACTTTTAGACATATTTATCCAAACTTGTTTTCACTAAATTTTTGTTTTGTATTAAAAAGGACTTGCTTACTCCCCAAATATCATTTTGTCTTTCATTTGGAAAAACTAAGTTGACAATCCATCCACGAAACAGAAAACTGTTTTGAAATTAGTTCCCATAAAAGTTCTGGAACTTCCAAGGAACTATTTCTTGCCAAATAACTGTACCAGATCAGAGACGAGGAATGGAGAGTACCAAATTGTTGAAAAGAGATTTTTGTGCCATACCAATCTTTTTATTTTTATTTATTTTTGTTTTTGTTTTTTGTAAGATAAGAAACATTTCATTGATTAATGAAATAGGGGAAACCCCAAAAGCCAATAGGGAATTACAAGAAGCATATCTAATTGCAGACTAAATAAGATAATCTAAAATGATTAAAAGGGCGCTTATCCTTGTACTAATAAAAAACAATAGACAAAACCATATCCATAAATCTATCAAAAGAGGAGAAAGAATCCTTGAAAATACGGTCATTGCGCTTGGACCAAAGAGTCCAAAAGAAAGCACGTGTGAGAGCCAACCAAATCAATCTTTTAGTACCACCAAAAGGATGACCCACCATAAGAGATGAAAAAATATAAAAAATATGGTTAGAGTATGTTAGAGAGCAGCCAAAAGCCTCCAAAACAGTATGCCAAAACCGAGAAGCAAAGGGGCAATGCACAAAAAGATGAGCTGGTGATTCCTCATTACACTGACACATAATACACCAAGAGGGTGAAAGAGACATATAATGCATCTGACATTGTAATCGGTCAGCTATATTGACAGCACCAAGACCTCCCGAGGAAATTTTTTAATCTTTAGATAAAAATCTTTCCAAATAACGAAATAGAGGTCTTTGTAAAGAGGCTCAACCACCCAAACTATATCATCTAATAGGGATTTAACAGAAAAGGATGAACAAGAATCCAAAGTCCAAGACCAAGAATCAGATGTGGGCCAAAACTTGGTCGATGATAAAATATGGGACAAAGAGGCCCATTCAACAGTCTCCAAATCATTGAGATTATAGCGAAGGCACAAGTCCTAAGCCTCAATGTCAGCCACCCAAGCATTAGCCACAAAAAAATTAGGTTGAAGCGCAAGACGAAATAAATGAGGAAAAACATTGTAGAGAATACCACAATCCAGCCAAGGATCCTTCTAGAATGAAGTAGAAGTACCATTACCAACATGAATCCGTGCACGAGAGGCAATCAAATCAATGGTTTGAGAAATAAAATGCCAGAACCACCTCGGACAATTGTAGGCCAGACACAAGATGATGAATAGTACCTAGCCACAATAAAATCACGCCATAAAGCATTAGGCTTATGAAAAAAACACCAAATCCATTTTGCAAGCAAAGCGGAATTTCAATGTTGGAAACTGCCAACACCCAAACCACCCATCAATCTAGGATGTTGAACAATCTCTCAATGAACAATATGCATATCACCATCACCATGAGATCCTTCCCAGAGAAAATCTCGAACTAATTTCTCTAAAGATCTGATGACAACATTAGAACCTCAAAAAAGAGAAAGATAATAAGTAGGTATACTAGATAGCGTAGATTGTGTAAGTGTATGTCTCCACCTTTAGAAATATAAGTATATTTCCTATTGTGAAGTTTATGTTGTATCTGCTCAACCACCGACGGCCAAAATTGAGGAGAATGAGGGTTCCCACCCAAAGGCAAACCAAGATAACTAGAAGGCAAGTTACCTTGTTTATTGCCAGAAGTGTTCAACATCTAGGCCAAATCAACGTCACTGATATGAATCTCCAACAACTCATTGTTAGAAAAATTAATAGCCAAGCCAGAGACCTTAGATATCCAAACCACATCAAAGAGGTGCATCAAAGCAGTACGATCAACGATAGAAAAAAGCAAAGTATAATGAGCAAATTGTAAGCGGTTCAAAATAAGTGAAGAACCTCCAATAGAATGAGTAGCAGGAGGCCCTGTGAAGAGCTATGTTCCATAAGGCGATTCAAACAATCAACAACAAGAATAAATAAGAAAGGTGATAGCGAATCCCATGCCTAATGCCATGAGAAAGGATAATCTTACCCCTTAGGCTGACCATTGATGATTAAAAATTCACACTAGATATACAAGTTACAACCTTGAATCCAAGACCTCTAGGTGGGACCAAAACCTTTAATTTGCAAAACAAAATCCAAAAAATTCCAATCAACATTATCAAAAAAGCCTTTCCGAGGTCCAATTTAAGAACCACTCCTTTTTCATTTAGAGACTAGTCATCAACCAACTCATTTGCCAAAAGAGAAGCGTCCATGATTTGTCTATTAGCCACAAAACCAAATTGATTGGTTGCAATGGTAGATGGGAGAACAAATCTTCAAACAGTTAGACAAAACCCTAGCAATGATCTTATATGCACGTGGAATAAGACTAATAGGCCGATAATCAGAAACCCATTTCGAGTGAAGTTTCTTCGGGATAAGACAAATATAGGTCTCATTTAATGAGGCATTAATAACACCGGAGTCATAAAAGTCATTCAACATACTCATAATATCACCTTTAATGGTAGTTCAGAAGAATTTGAAGAACTCAGCAGTATAGCCATCAGGACCAGGAGACTTACTAACACCCAAAGATGAGACAACTCTGTAAACCTCTAATAGGTATTCTTTATTTACTAATAGTTCTCTAGTGAGAAATTACAACCTATCAACTATGACCAATTCGAGAAGGTCACAATCTCTCCACACTACTTCACATAGAACTAAAAAACCACCCATTTCCCAGAATAACCCATACATATATAATCATGAAACTAACAAAGGAAGTTATAACTCCCACACACAAAAATACAAAATTCAATATAATAACTGCTATTATAACAACAGCTCAAACAACTACTTTTCCTTGCCTTTATCTTTCTTGCCCCTTCTAGTGTGTACATTGACAACTGGAGGTCTAACATTACCCTTGGGGCCAAAAGACACCTTGTCCCCAAGGTGGAAATTGGGTAATTGAAGCTTAAACAATTCCAAAGGCTCCTAAGAATTATCACAGTCCGGTAAATCCTTCCAATGAACATAGACCTACCAAGTGCTGGTAGTAGAATGTTGGCGAATTCCCAAAACAGGAAAAGGTTGAAGCAGCCACTCAAAAGTAGGAGATAATTGGGAAGTCAAAGGATAGGAGGTCACCTCGTTGCCAATAACCTTCTTGAGCTGAGAAGCATGAAAAACTGGATGTAAGGCCTGAAGGATGAAGGTCCAACCTGTAAGCAACAGGGCCAACATGAGCAGAATGCGAAAAGGGCCAAAACATTTTTGGAGCCAACTTTTCATTGCGTTGGCGAGCCAAGGACAGTAAGCGCTACGGGCGCAACTTCAAATAAACAAGATCACTAACATCCAATTGAACATCTCGAAAATGCTTGTCAGCCTCTTGCTTTTGAGATGTTGTCTCCTTCAATGTCAGTAAAAGTTGACCGATGTCCTCCTTGAGACTCTCAATGGCACGCTCAATCCTAGGTAAGCGCTGTAACTCCACTCATCTCCTTCTCCACGACCTCAATCTGCTAATCAATTTTCTTTTAGGCCATAATCTTCTTACCTTTTCCCAGATTGAATCACGCTTTGATACCAATATGATAGGTATCCTTTATTTACTAATAGTTCTCCAATGAGAAATTACAACCTATCAACTATGACCAATTCGAGAGGGTCACAATCTCTCCACACTACTTCACATAGAACCAAAAAACCACCCATTTCCTAGAATAACCCATACATATATAATCATGAAACTACCAATAGAAGTTATAACTCCCACACACAAAAATACAAAATTCAAATATAATAACTGCTATTATAATAACCGCTAAAACAACTACTTTTCCTTACCCTTATCCTTCTTGCCCTTTCTAGTGTATACATTGACAACTGGAGGTCTAACAACCTCATCCTCAGAATAAGGCCGTTCAAGGTTAGAAGCCTGTGGAGTGCTAATAGGACTCAACTCAATATTAGTCAGAAGAAAACACTAATTACCATATTTCGAAAATAACTTTGAGTAAAAATCTATAAATTCATGCTCAATGTCTTCGACTATTACTAGACTATGACCATCTTGAGAATTTCCGTGATGGAGCACTTTTGCTTGTGAGGGGCAGCAAAATATGGTGGAAAAAATGAGTATTCTCATCCCCTTCCCGAAGCTATTTAAGTATACCTCTGCCTCCAATAAATATGTTCTTAAGTAGTCAAACCTTCAATTTGTTCATGAAGGGATAGGTGGGAAGAAAGCTGATCCTTAGTAAGTGGATTACAATCTTCCAGATTAAATAACTAAGCTGAGACACAAGTGATGGAATTCTTTTACATGAGAAGTTCTGTTATTGGGTTTGTGGAGTCAAAATTATGCTACAAAGCTAGAGGACTAGGGGGCAGAATATCGAGACACTATGGAGAGCGCAAGGCTGTTGCAAAAGGCAGAAAAATCATGCTTCAATATCTGCAGTGCTAGCGTTGAGATGCTGTATATAGCATCTCCATGCTACCACTTGGACACCTCAGCTGAATGCAGGACCTATGCTGAACACTACTTTTGGCAGTATTGCGATACTGCAATGATTTTGATAAATATGTTGTTACTTTTGAGGATTTGTATGTTGGGTGATTTTGAGAGCTTTGCGGGAAAATTTGTTGGCAACTATCCTAGTTGGGTTTGAGATTTTTATTCTTTGTGTAATCCTAGGCAACCATTGTGATGTTTTGAAGTGAGATTTGTAGTGTAAGGTGAGTCATTTGTAATTTTCACATATGGGTAGAACTTGCAGTTGCATAAGACTAGAGATAGTCCAAGTTTGGGGTGAACTAGTATATTAATGGTGTTGCATTCTTTTTCTTTTTTCTTTTTACCTTACTGCCTTGATTTGCTTTGTTTGTTGAAGGGGAGAATTATTTATATCCTGTCAAATTGCTCTAGTGTAGCATTAGTTTATTCATCGTTCCGCCTTATATTTTCTCCCAACACCTGTAGTTGGCAGAAATGCATTTAGAACGGAGTGTTTATTGCTATCTGGCTCTTACAATATTGTGAAACTTTTTTGGATAGGTTTGGAAGATGCTGGTGAGGCCATACCAGACTCAGGAGGAAGCTGTTCACAGACCAGTACTGACAGAGGTATCTTGTGGTCCATAAATTACCTATTAGTTTTGTTCTTTGAAAAATTATTCTTACTGGTTGTACCTCTTCTTTTATGTTTTTGTTTCTAGGAACTTTAGCCAATGTTTCAAGGGTGGCCGTGGGCAAACTTCTAAGTCGTGCATCTGGACGTTCCTTGTCAGGAACAAGGAAACATGCTCTGCATCCATGTGATTTGGTCAGAAAGGTTTATCTAGTTGATTTAGATCTATAAAATATTTGGTCAGAAAGGTTTATCTATTTTAAATTATTGTAGAACCTTAGCTGACTATGCATGTTTAGTTGTTTAAAACATCTTTTTGAAGAGTTTTCTTCGGTTTATTTCATAGCCAAAATCTACAGTTGGAGAAGATGTAAATCCTGCTATGGACAATAAGGTGACATTAGAGGCTGAGAGGTGCAATGAAAATATAATAGTTAGCTGTTCTGGGGACGTTGATGTTCATGAAGTAAATTTGCAGAATTCTATATCAGAAGTCTTAGAAGATTTGGATGATTCTGATTGGGAAGATGGTTGTGTTCGCACTTTGGATGGGACAGAGTCTCAACCATTGACTATTGAGTTTAGTGAGATGCAGCAGACCCCTGACTCTACCAGGAGGAAACCTATTCGTCGAGCTTCTGCTGCTGATAAGGTGAACTTCTCAATTTCTAGTAGTGACGTTGTATCTCATCTTACTGCAGATCCTTTATGTGCTTAAATTTTTAGATGAATGTCGTCTTTGGCAGGAAATTGCTGAGTTTGTGCATAAAGTTCATCTGCTTTGTTTACTTGGACGGGGCAGATTAATTGACCGAGCTTGCAATGACCCTCTTATTCAGGTTTTTTGCTGTAGAGAATAACAATCATTATCTAACTCAGCAACATGCATCACTATAGACAGTTAAACACCATTGAAGAAACTGCCGGCTATATTATATTATAGGCTGTACATAATTCATGATGATCGTTACAAAAAATGGCAATGATTACAATGCAACAATTTGATTATAGCCAGCCCCTGGGGTGCAAATTTTCGCTTAAAGATGAATTCATAACTTATTCTTTTATTGTTAGTTTCTGCTGGTGGAAGAAATACAAGGTCATATCATTTCTTTTGTCCTGAGGACAATTAGTTTGTTATTGCAGTCTGCTTTGCTTTCTCTTCTTCCAGCACACTTGCTGAAGATCTCACCTACCAAGCAACTGACAGCCAGCTCTCTGAAACCCCTGGTTACTTGGGTATGCTTTTATGCCTCTATTATGCGATTCATATCAATATCCCCTCCCTATCTTGACTAATATTGCAAAGTCAGATCAATTTTTTCCTGAAAAGGTCCTGTCTTGGCTTACATAAATGAAAAGTTTCTAAGAAAACAACAACAATAATAAATCCACTCCCTATCTTGGCTTATATTGAGAACTCCCAAGGATGGATGATTCAATAGCTTTTATTTATACAATAAACCTCATTAAAAAAATTAAAATAGTCATTTCAACTTTTATTCACATATGACTTACGCCCCATAAGAAGTATGAATTGCAAATAAGTGGGAAAGGGATGTTTTCAAGAAGAAAATAGAAAAGGATGATGCAAGGGGCTCTCTCTCCCTCCTCTCCCCTCTCTTCACCAACCTCACCCTTGCCGTCCTTCCGACTACTATCGCCGGCCTCTAACTGACCACCAACTCCCCCGCTGCCCCCCTGATCAATACGGTTGACCACTGAGATTTTATTGCGAGTTTGCTGTTCCCCATTGTTTTAGCCCGAGCTTGAAGCACCGTTTGCACAAATGGAAGTCAAAAGTTGCTCATTGAAAGACATTCACTTCTGTATTTGGCGTGAATTAGAAGAATTCAACATTGAAGACATGGAAGCCAGAAGGAAGATAGTCCTCTCATTATCACAAGCCGTCTAGTTCATGGAAAGCATATCAGAATTGTCCAAAAATCCAATAACGAGCTTCTATGAGAAAAAGAGAAGATGAAAATGGAGTAACAAAGCTGTCCAAGATAAATACCCCTTATGGCTGGCATATTCGATGTGTAGTGTGGCCATCATCCGGAGGGAGAAACTTCATCCATGTCCCAACAGGTGAATCGACATAGGGTTGGCAAATCTTTGCCGAAATGATTAGAAAATATTTGCAAGCGAAAGATGTTCCGATTTCATCTCCTATCCAAAGCCAAATGGGAGTTACTAGAAAGGACTTACTTTTGAAAACCAATTATTCAGACGTAGTTAAGCAAAACAGAGCAAGGAAGTACTCTGCTTTACCCCCCACATAACAGAGCAATGTAGCAGAAGCAAATTACACTCGAAAAACCTCTCCAATTCAATTAATGGTAAAACAGAGCATGAAGAAATTTTGGGTTAAAAAGAATGAAGAAGTTCTAAGATAAGATTTCAACAACCTCTGGTTAGTTACAAGGTTATTTGAGTTCAACGACTGGAATGAGACTGCAAAAACATTAAAGATTCACTTCAATTCAGAGGTCACCATCAGTCCTCTGTTGGTGGAGAAAGCTCTGATAAAGATCGATCAAAAGAAGCCGGAGGATGATATGGTTTAGCCAAACAAATGATTTGAAGTGTGGAATTTTCATATCAAACTCGAAAAATGGAATAGACTCTTACATAGGCGACCAAGCTTGATGAAAGGATACAGAGGTTGGTTATCAATAAAGAACCTCCCATTGGACTACTGGTGCAAAAAAACCTTCGAAGTTATAGGGGCACATTTTGGAGGATTAGAAACAATTTCTAGTGAGACCTTAAACTTGATCAATGTAGAGGAAGCTAAAATCAAGGTTAAAAGGAACTTATGTGGATTCTTGCCAGCTACTATAGAAATCACAGATGAAACCCGAGGGAATATCTTTGTGAACTTTGGTGACATAGAATTGTTGGACCCCCCGAAAGTTGCTACGGAAGATTTACTTCTTAAAGACTTCTCCAATCCAATAGACTTATCCGATTAAACCAAGTAATGAAAAATGAAGACGTTGATGGCTGCCTCGACAATCCGAAGTGGGACTTTCTTATTAATAATGGAAGCATGAACAACGTTGCAAGGAACCCAAATTTGGCTTGCTTAACTACAACCCAAGAGTACTCTCAATTATAGAAACCACCAGAATTCAACTGGAGAAGTTCGTCGGCAGGGGAAAAGCATCAGTCCCTGCTACCGAAAAACATCATATGCAGTCTAGCCAACCAGATCAATGTAAACGCGAAGGAAAAGCCTTATTGGAGAGAGAAAGAAATCATTATTAATCCACGCGAAGGAAAAGCCTTATTGGAGAGAGAAAGAAATCATTATTAATCCATGCGAAGGAAGCCGAACAGTCCCTCCCACTTTTCGCGTGCCACAAGAAATTCAAAATGGCAAGGAGAGTTATTGCCTGGCGAAAAGCTCAAAAGTTTGGAAGGTGAAACACCCCCTGAGCAGCAGCCGATTCAAGCTCTATCCATTGAAGCACCTACTCGAGCATTAAAGGCCACAAATTCTGATGAAATTAATTGTAAGGATTCAATGAGACACGAAGACGAAAAGTCACCTACTCAAGGGACGATAGTGGGGGTTAGCCTTCCCTCATCAAGCATCTCTCTCTCAAACTCGGCGCCAAATCGAGCAGGAAGGAAGCTTTTTTCTTCAGCATCCAAGAGACGGGCCCATCTATTGAAGCCATATCCTAAACATTTTGCCAGAGAAAGAACTTCCTTCCTCAACTCATGGTCAATAATAGCAAACCTGGACCTCCTTGAAGCTTATTGCATCAAATTCCAACTCCTAGGCTTATTTCCAAGCAGGTCAGATCCCCCAACTTTTAATTGCAGCTCCTTTAACCACTCTGAATTTAGAATTCTTGGTTCTAACATTAACTTTGTGCGAGGCCTACTAAGCATCAATCAAGTTACCAAAAGCTCCAGACCAATCGATTCAAATGAAGAGTCGGTAATTAGTGCAAGTAGTGAGGAAATTGAAGAATTCGAAGGCGACGAAAATCAGGGGAAGGGCGATTCATCGGAGGATTATGGAAAAGACTTAGGCCAGTTGTTCCAAGAAGATAACATTCAAGTCACAGACATTTCAAAGGTAGCCTCACTCAAACCAATTGACAAAGAAGTCATCCCTCAGAACTTGAAGTCATTCCTGGGGGATTGTAGTATAATTCTAGGTTAAAGTGGAATGGAAGATTGAAAATCAGACGTTGGATATCCTTCTACCCAAAAATAACAGCATTCATGAAGATTGTATTGTGGAATATAAGATGGCTTGGAGATAAATCAAAGAGAATGGCAATCAAAAGACTCCTGAAAAAGTTAAATTCGGATATTGTTTTATTGCAAGAATCAAAGAAAGACCGTTTTGACCGTATCTTCATTAAAAGCATCTGGAGCTCAAAAGATATTGGCTGGTCCTTTGTAGAAGCAAAGGGAAGATCTGGAGGGTTATTATATTTGTGGGATGAAGGCAAGATTTCTGCGATTGAAGTAATTAAAGGAGAATTTTCCTTGACTCTGAAATGCTTAACAATTTGTAAGAAAGTTTGTTGGATAACAAATGTCTATGGACCCACAGATTATAGAGACAGAAGCCGATTGTGGAGGAATTATCTTCTCTTTCCGAACACTGTGTAGAGCCATGGTGCATAGGAGGAGATTTCAACATCACAAGAAGAATTCAGGAGCGGTATCCTTTGGGGAGATTAACAAGGGGCATGAGAAAATTCAACAATATTATTAATGACTTGAATTGGCTGGAAATTCCCTTGTCCAACGGCCACTTCACTTGGTCAAGGGAAGGACTGGTGATTTCAAGATCCCTTATTGACAGATTTTTTGTCTCTAATAAGTGTTTGAGAACTCAAGGGTAGCAAGACAAGCGCGGATGATCACTTCCCACTCTTGTTTGAAGCCGAGGCTTTCAAATGGGGGCCAGCCCCTTTTAGATTTTGCAACAGCTGGTTGGAAAATAAGGATTGCTGCAGACTCATTGAAAGATCACTGGAAATCGATGGACAGCAAGGTTGGGCTAGTTTCATTATATATGCCAAGCTCAGGAATCTGAAAATTAAGTTAAAGAAATGGCTCTCAAACTATGAAAGGAATAAGAAAAGCAGGGAAGAATACTTATTGAAGGAAATTGAAAAAAGGGATGGCGAAATAGAGGTTGAATTAGAAAATGAAAAAAGACATGAAGCTTCATTGTTGGAGGATAATATAAGAACTTCCCTAAAGGCTGAATTAATGTCCCTCTACCGAATAGATGAAAGAAACTTGATCCAGAAAAACAAACTGAATTGGCTAAAATTGGGAGACGAAAATACAGCATTCTTCCACAGATTCCTTGCAGCAAAAAAAAGGAAAAACTTGATTTCTGAGCTGATCAATGATCAAAGATTGACGACCAAATCTTTCACGGAAATAGAATCTCAAATCCTAGCATTTTATTCATCTCTTTACTCAGTTTCAGCAGGGATCAGATCTGTCCCTCTAAATTTAGAGTGGGCGGTGGTCTCAAGGGAGCAAAACAAGGGGCTGGTAGCTAGCTTTTCCTCAAGTGAAATCAGAAGGCAGTGAAGGAATTGGGAAGAAACCACAAGACCGGATGGCTTCACTATAGAATTCTTCTACCGCAATGGAAAGCTTAATTCTTGTGTCAAAGAAAACTTTATTTGTTTGATACAAAAAAAAGAAGATGCAGTTTTAGTGAAGGACTTTAGACCCATCAGCTTAACAACCTCGGTTTAGAAGATAGTAGCCAAAGTACTAGCAGAAAGGCTCAAGAAAATTATGCCTAGCATAATTGTCCCCTCGCAAAGTGCTTTTATTGAAGGAAGGCAAATTCTGGACCCAATCTTGATAGCTAATGAAGCAGTGGGGAAATATAGATCCAAGAAGAAAAAGGGGTGGATCTTGAAGCTGGATTTGGAGAAAGCCTTTGATAGAGTGGACTGGGGGTTCTTGGAGAAAGTGCTACAAAGAAAAAACTTTGATCCTTGTTGGATTAGTTGGATCAAGGGCTGCATCTCCAATCCAAAGTTCTCTATGTTCATAAATGGAAGGCCAAGAGGGAGAATACTCGCTTCCAGGGGCATTAGACAAGGAGATCCACTATCACCCTTCTTATTTCTTCTAATCATCGGGGTGTTGAATGCTTTAATCAATAGAGTCTACGAAAAGGGGAAATACGAAGGCTTTGTTGTGGGAAAAAACCAGATTCACATTTCCTTACTTCATTGTGCTGATGATTCTTTGTTGTTTTGCAAAAATGATGATAAAATAGTTGAAACTTTGAAGAAAACCCTAGAAACCTTTGAATGGTGTTCTGGGCAGGAAATTAATTGGGAAAAATCAGCCCTATGCGGGATAAATATAGAGGAGAGCAAGCTGCAATCTATGGCTGCAAAGCTTCAGTGCAAAATTGAACGTCTTCCATTTATGTACCTTGGATTACCTTTGGGTGGCTACCCAAAGAAAGCTGCTTTTTGGCAACTGGTCATAGATAAAATTCAAGGGAAATTAGACAAATGGAAAAGATATAATCTCTCAAGAGGAGGAAGAGCAACTTTATGTAAGTCAGTTCTCTCTAACTTGCCTATTTATTACATGTCTTTGTTTTTAATGCCAGAAAAAGTTCACTCAACCATTGAAAGAACTATGAGGAGATTCTTTTGGGAAGGGCATAATGGAGGAAAGCTGAATCATCCAGTAAAATGGGAACAAGCCTCTAAGACCCAAGATGATGGAGGGCTCGGCTTGGGCGGATTAAAAGCAAGGAATATGGCACTCTTAGCCAAGTGGGGATGGAGATTAACAAAGGAGGAAAACTCCCTTTGGGGCCAAGTAGGAAGGAGCATTCATGGGAGAAACTTGTTCAATTGACATACTTCTAGAATTTCAAGCCCCAGTCTTAGAAGCCCCTGGATTAGTATCTCAAGAACATGGCTCAAAGTTGAAGCACTGGCAGTATTTAAGCTTGGAAATGGCAGCCGCATTGGATTTTGGATAGATCCTTGGCTGGATAAAGTGCCTCTAAATTCTAGCTTCCCAAATTTATTTAGAATTGTTCATAATCCCTCCGGATCAGCCTTGGAGCATTGGGATCAAAGCACCTCCTCTTGGTCAATTGCTTTTAGGAGACTTCCAAAGGAGGAAGAAATTGAGGAGTTCCAAAGATTGTTAAGCAAAATTTCTGTCATCCAAGTGAATAATGCATGAGATAGAAGAGTATGGTCTCTTGAAGCAAATGGAAACTTCTCGGTCAAATCACTAGTTACACACCTTCAGCTGGCATCTCCCTTGGAAGGCAGACTACAGCAAGCTCTATGGAAGACAAAAAGCCCCAAAAGGGTGAATATCACAAGCTGGATTATGCTATTTGGTCAGTTAAACTGCTCCTTAGTCCTTCAAAAGAAAGTGCCCTTACACACTTTATCTCCATCAATTTGCGCCCTGTGTAAGTTAAATGAGGAAGAGCTGCAGCATTTATTTTTTGAATGTAGGTATGCAGAAAAATGTTGGTTTTACTTGTTCGATTGCTTTAAGATCAGTTGGGTTTTTGGGAAGAATTTTAGAGACAATGTTTTACAGCTGCTCATGGGACCAAAATTCAAAAAGAAATCAAAATTGCTTTGGACGAATGCAGTGAAAGCTTTACTAAAGATCTATGGTTTGAAAGAAATCAAAGAGTTTTCCATGACAAGGAAACTCCGTGGATCAGCCGCTTGGAATCAGCTTGCTTAAACGCTTCTAAAGTCTTCGTAGATTACTCCATCCAAGACATTAGTCTCAATTGGCAAGCTCTCATGTCAAATGATCATTAGACTTCCATAAGCCTTGCTACTTTTGTGCCGAGGGCAATGTTATGTATCTCATTAATTTTCCAGATTTTGCACTTTTTGTTTTGGCCTTTGTATTTGGGCCGTATGGCATTGTCGCCTAAATGGTCGGTTGTGATCTTTTCCTTGCATTCCCTTTCCGTAGGTTGTATTTTCCTTCTGTTTCACTTATTGTACATTGAGATTTTATCTCACTTCATTACATCAATGAAAGAGATCATTTCCTTTTTTTTTTTTTTAAAAAGAAAATAAGTAGGAAAGGAAAAGAAAAAATATAGCTAGCTTGATTATCTCTTGATACCAGAAGTAGTATGTACTGATACATGAGAAATCAATCTAAAAACAATATGGTTTTTTTTTTTAAATATATATATTTAATATAATTTATGTATTCTTCTAAATGTATTTTGGGTTATATCGACTTTCTTTTCAGCAAATATACTTGCTTACATTGCAGGTACACAATAATTTCCGTGTTAGAAACCAAACGAGGTCAGAGGGTTCTATTAATTCAGCTCTGGCTCGAGCTCTTGAAGCACATGAAGGGACTTCAGAGGAGGTAACTTCCCTTTCACCAATGTTGATGCATCTTTAAACCTCTTTTTCTTTGCTGTTGGTGCATTTTTTGATAATTACCTATGCTATTACTGTGATAAGCATTTCAATAAGTGTTTTTTCCCCTTCAGATTGCTGCATTGACCGTAGTGCTTTTTAGAGCTTTGGATCTAACAACGCGGTAAGCTTTTAATTTTGAAATCATTATTTACTAATTATTCTTGTCTTATGAATGCTTCTTTTGGTTCATACCTCCAAAAGTGCTATGGTCCTGCTTATAGTAATTAATTATTTGTTGTCCCTATCAAGTTAGAAAGCACTTAAATATCACTATCTTATGACACGCTAATTCCTACATATTTTGCTTGGCAATTTAGCTGCTCTTTCTTTTGTGTGTTCAAGTTGCTTGGATTTTGTGGGACCTCCCATTATGAAGGTTTACGATAGCAAGAAGGGCAAGAAGGGTATGGTGCAAGCAGAAAGGAGGGAGGGGACCACCTGATTATTCTGTTACGAAGCCACACAAATGGGGGGACCAACGACAGGGGTTTTTTTTTAGGGTTTTGGGATCCGGGGCTCAGGAGGGAATGTTTTGGGGAGTGAGAAATCACTGAAGGAGAGGCGGCTATCTCGAATAGCCGAGCATTGTGTCTATTTTCTTGTTCTATGTTCTTGTTTATCCTCGTGTTTTTGGGATGTTGTGATCTTGAGCTTCTTGTTTTCCTTTGGATATTGATCATATTAATCAAGGTGGCTGAATACCCTGTTACGAGGAGTTGGGTGTCTATTGTGGATAGTATTTGTGTGTTTTCTATGTGTAGGGACTTGGATACCTAAATTTGTTATCAGAGCACGTTAAATCCTCGGACAAAGATGAGCAATGGCTCAGAAATAGTTGTAGAAATGGATGGAGGGGATGGAGAAAGAGATGCAAGGCATCAAGGAAATGCTCATCAACAAGAACAAAAACCTTGAGAAGCTGTCAAGCAACGTGAAAGAAATGTCGATTGGAAAGGGGAAGGAGGTCAGTACGGTTTCAATCGAAAACTCCAGTGTGAAGAAAAGGGAGATAGCGAGGGAGTGTTGTCCTAAGCAAAAGACCTGGTCGCGAGTTTGGATAGAGGGAGATATAAGAAGATTGAGATGCCAATGTTAATGGGGAGAAGATCTCCAGGTAGAGAGGTATTTGGAGATCCATAAGCTGACTGATGCGGAGAAGATCCGGGTGTTTGTAATTAGTTTCGGCCAAGATGAGGTCAATTGGTATTGCTGGACAAATAATTGAAGGAAGTTTGTGAGCTGGGAAGCTTTCAAGGAGCGACTGCAAGATCGCTTTAGAATATCAGTCGAAGGTATGTTACTCTCTCAACTTTGGAATCTCAAAATGGAAACGATAGTGGCAGATTATCGAAAGAGGTTTGAAATGACTACGACATCATTACCTGAGGTGGCGGAGAACGTACTCGAGACGACGTTCTTGAATGGACTACATCCAGCGCTCAAAGCAGAGGTAATAGGTCGGAGGCCAGTGGGCTTGGATGAGATTCGCGCCAGTGCTTGATAGAGACGTTAGAGAATTGATAGATGAATTTAAGGACATTTTTCTGATACCCACTAAGCTTCCCCCCGGTACTCGAGACGACGTTCTTGAACGGACTACATCCAGCGATCAAAGCAGAGGTAATAAGTCGGAGGCCAGTGGGCTTGGATGATATTATAAAAGAGGCTCAATTGGTAGAAGATCAGAACCTGATGATCCAATGGTCTATAGATGAAATGAAGTTTTTGGCCCAAGGGGAAGGCACTAAAAGTGCAAAACTCGGAAGTCAAAGAACACTAGGGCGGTACCCAAACGCGAGTTCGAGCTCGATGAAAAGTGTGACGGTGCCGAAGAAGGAAGGAGTGGTGAACACAAACCCTCCAATGAAGAGATTATCGGACTCTGAGTTTAGAGCCCGGTGAGAGAAGGGACTCTATTTTTGCTGTGATGAGAAATTTTTTGCTAGCCATCGTTGTAAGGTGATGGAGAAACAGGAGTTAATGCTGCCAATTGCAAGTGAAGAAGGGGAGGGTGAAGAAGATGAACCCGAACCCGGAAAAGAAGCGGCACTTGAAGAAATTACCGGGGGCGAAGATACCATGGAGTTAGTGTTGCAATCGGTGTTGGGTTTCTCAGCTTTGGGCACCATGAAAATTAAGGGGACCATAAAAGGCCGAGAAGTGGTCGTGATGATACATTGCGGGGCCACACATAATTTCAAACACCAGAATATTGTGATGCAGTTGGAATTGCCGTTGACGGAGACCACGAATTATGGGGGTGATTGGTAATGGCACGACGATAAAAGGAAAAGGAGTGTGTAAGGCGTTGAGCATAGTATTGCCCACGATCACCATGATAGCAGATTTCTTACCGCTGGAGCTCGAAAACGTCGATGTCATCCTAAGGCTTCTCTAGTTGCATTCCATGGGACATATGGGGGTAGATTGGCCAAGTATGACAATGATGTTCACCAAGGGGGACCATAAAGTGACTTCAAAAGGGAACCTGTCATTGACTAAGGCCGAAGTATCGTTGAAAATGTTGACAAAAACTTGGGAGCAAAACGATCAAGGATTCCTAATTGAATTCCAGAACTTACTGATGGAGGAATCAGAAGAGCTTGAAGGAAGTGAGAAGAAAGGAGTCGCGCCAATGCTCGATGGAGACGTTAGAGAATTGATAGATGAATATAAGGAAATTTTTCTGATACCCACTAACTTCCTCCCAAGCGGAATGTCGACCATCGAATTACATAGAAGGAAGGTCTAGATCCTGTCAATGTTAGGCCATACAAGTATGAACACATACAGAAAGAAGAGATTGAGAGTCTGGTCATTTTGATGGGAATTTTCTCTTCGGGCGTCGTTTTATTCCCAAAGAGAAACAATCAAAAGAAATTGAAGCTGAGTATAGGAAAAGATAATTTTTCTTATATCTTGAGTGATTGAGATAGGCTCAGTATAAACAAGAAGATTACCAATCAATGTGTTGAAATTAAGCTATCAATCTACACTTATATGAAATGAAAGACAATTACAATATACAAGGAAATAATCTAAATTGATTATCTAATTCACAGCGGCATAATTTAGCTTGATTTCCTACACTCCCCCTCAAGCTGAATGGTATATACTAGTCATTCCAAGCTTGGAAACTAACCCACTAAGGCTTGTTCGATGCAAAGCCTTAGTTAATATGTCTGCAACTTGTTGGGAAGGCACATATCTCAAATTGATAATATTCATCTCAATCTTTTTACTGATAAAATGGCGATCTATCTCGACATGCTTCATTCTATCATACCTGTCTTGATTAACTGGTTCATCTTTGGGATTAACTCCAAGTTTTGAATATTGCATCCGTAGTCGAGTTTTGGGTTTCTTTTCTTGTTCTTTGTTCTTGTTTATCCTTGTGTTCTTGGGATATTGTGATTTTGAACTTCTTGTTTTCCTTTAGATATTGATCATATCAATCAAGGTGGCTAAATACCTGTTTGGAGGAGTTGGGTGTCTATTGTGGATAGTATTTGTTTGTTTTCGGTGTGCAGGGACTTGGATGCCTAAAAAATTTCTTGTTGTGCTAGGATAATTAAATTATATATGCTCATGCACATGCATGTTAAATTTTTTGTTTATTTATAATAAGATACTATTTCAATTAAAAATAAAGTAAAATATGCAGAAGGTGGGCAGAAATCTTCAATTTGTGCTAAAGAAGTTATAGAAAGGTCTTCAAATACCACAAAGATAAGAATAATCATATTGAAAAACCTACACCAGGACAAAGACTCAAACACTATGTTCCCAGAGAACGTACTTTCTTCTCTTGAAGTATTATATTTTTTTCATTCCGATCAAAAAGAAGAAAAAAAAGAAAAAGGAAAGAAAAATCTGTGAAATTCATCAGAAGCTTATTTAAGTGGGTTGTCGTCCTAGCAAATGTGAAGAAGGCTAATGATATTGTTGCAGATAGCATTGTGCAAGTTGATTGAGTTATAAAATGCGTTTCTTGCTTTGGATGAAAGAGTCATCAGTTGATGATGTTGAGTTTGCTTGAGCAAATATTTTTCATTTTATTACTGATTAAACAACGCCATGGCTTTAGAATCTAGTCACATTTCCTTGTCTGTTCACTAGTTGGATATCTTTCTGCAATCTAATTTTAGGTTTTCTCTGCCTTCATTCCATGTACTTCTAAAAAATGAACTGCTAGTTCGGTTTGTTATTATTATTTTTTAAAAGTATGCTGCATTTCAAAGAATTAATTAATCAATAATATCCCATATTGTTACTTTCCAGGTTTGTATCCATTTTGGATGTTGCTCCTATAAAACCAGAGGCCGAAAGATCTAAATATGTTAGCCAAGAGTCGAGCAGATCAAGTAGGAACATTTTCAAGAACTCAACTTTGATGGTAGATAAAGTAGAACCAGTTGATAAAGATTCTCTTACATCACGTTGTCGTGACAAGAAGGATAATCTCCATAAAAGTACTTCTGGTGATAATTGTGAAAGAAATGCAGTTAATTTAGCACGCAAGAAAATTCATGTCCTTGATGAGTTGACTTGCACCACAAGTTCCAGTTGCAACTCAAAACCTGATATCCCTGAAACCTTCCCCCCTAATAACTCTCAGGTACCGAAGAGGAAGGGGGATGTTGAGTTTGAAATGCAGTTACAAATGGCTCTCTCCGCTACAGCAGTTGAGACTATGCCTAGAAGTTCTAGCATAAATTACTCAAACGAGCCTCCTTTGAACTTTCCTTCACCTAAAAAACTGAAAAGAATTGTTAATGAAGAATCTGCCTCTTCTTCTCATGGAATCTCCACTGCTGTTGGTTCAAGTAAGGAGGGATCTCCCTTGTATTGGGCAGAAGTATACTGCAATGCAGAGAACTTGACAGGTAAGTGGGTACACGTTGATGCTGTGAATATGGTTGTTGATGGAGAGCACAAAGTGGAGGATTTAGCTGCTGCATGCAAAACATCTTTGAGATATGTGGTTGCTTTTTCTGGGCTTGGTGCTAAAGATGTGACTCGCAGGTCCTCTTTTCTTACTCTGTTTTTTCCAAGATGATGATTGAACTGGGAACTGTTCTTTTTATTATCCATTATCTTTTGAAATTTATTCATGTTTTCTAGCTCTTACCAATTTACCTACCAAGAGGTCATGCTTTCATTGAAGGGGGAAAGAGGAATGGGGTTTGTTCGTTTAGCATTATAGAATATGGAACATTGCATTGCATTTTTTGATTTGTATGATTAACTGGAACAAGCCAGAAAGAGAGATGATTGAAATTTAAAATTACCTGCAGTTTTTTCAAAGATGTCATCATGCTTGGTAGTCAGGATGCCATTATGCTTTGTCGTTAGAAGTTTGGAATGTGGGGTGGATGGATAAAATGGAAGTATTTTTTAGTGAGAGATCTGGATCCTTAAACAATACTTGCACGTAAGCTCTTCTATTCGCAATACATGTACTTAAGCTGCAGCTACTTTCTTCATATGGCTAAAACGGGATAATGATGGTAACTTCGATGTCAAATTTTCGTAACTGGTTATTGTATGAACAGACTGGGAAAGAGAACCACATTTGGAAACTCTTTAAGTAACCAAATACATACATGCTTATATATATCTTCCTCCTAATAACATTTTTCTTTCCTATTGGATCGGATAACTTGTGTACTGATATGTAATTTATATCGAGGAGGTTGATATTTATTTTTAGTGGGCATGACCTCTAAAAGAGGAAATTTCCCATGCAGCAAAATAAGCAATTAATATTTTAGGGATTTTTAGTCCATATTGTTCCCTATAAAAGGTCCGTGGAATTCCATAGTTACTTTTTCGTATTTTTTTCTTTTTTTTTTTTTTTAGGTGTGTCGGTAACTATTATGGTGGCATTGGTGGCATTTAGTTCTCTGTACATCTCATGTCTCCCCATTTTCTTCTTTCCCCAGTGGGAATTTCATGACATGAAATTTGGTTTTTGGACGTTTGTTACTCTAGCTTTCGAGGCTGATTATTTTGACTTCAAGGATTTTATGATCATCTTATATGCAGATATTGTATGAAGTGGTACAAGATAGAAACAAAGCGAGTTAATGCTCTTTGGTGGGATAATGTATTGGCACCGTTAAGGATACTTGAAGGACAAGTCGTGGGGGGCAGTGGTCACTTGGAAAAGAGCTGCATTGATGGCTTGATGGAACAAGATAAATTGAAAATGTCAGATTTGTCAGATAACTTGAAGCAAAAAAATCTTCTAGATGATGGTAACCAGCCAGGGAAGTCGGATCACAATGTGTCAGAAGGGCTTGACACTGACCGAGACTGTTCTATGGGTAATCAATTTGTTGCTACCAGGGACCATCTCGAGGATATAGAATTAGAAACTCGGGCTCTGACTGAACCTCTTCCAACTAATCAGCAGGTGGATGATTTATTTCAAACTATAGCTGGTATCTAGATTATTGAGCTTTGATTTGGAAAATCCTGTTTGAATTGCAGGCCTACAAAAACCACCGTTTATATGCCCTTGAAAAATGGCTAACTAAGTATCAGATGCTTCATCCAAAGGGTCCTGTTCTGGGTTTTTGTTCTGGACATCCAGTTTACCCTAGAACGTGTGTCCAAATGCTCAAGACAAAGCAAAAGTGGTTGCGTGAAGGACTGCAAGTCAAATCTAATGAACTACCTGCTAAGGTTCATTAGTCTTCACTTCATTATCACATGGTCATTTACTTATTCTTCTCTTTCTATGTTAATTGAATACTTTGAGGTTATTTGGTTTCAGGAGTTGAAACGTTCCATAAAGAAAATCAAAGTACTAGAATCTGAAGCTGATGACTTTGATCAGGGTGATTCCCAAGGAGTCATTCCACTCTATGGGAAGTGGCAGTTAGAACCATTGCAACTGCCTCGTGCTATAAATGGGATTGTACCAAAAGTGAGCTCTTTTATATTTTTACTTTTTATTATTTGTGATTCATATTAATGAATGCAGGTACTTTGATGCGCAGTGAACTTGGCATATTTAAAACTTTTAAGACTTGTTAGCTCTAAAACCTTTTTGATAAAATGTTTGCTTGGTTAGGATACCTCCTAACAAAAATACACTCAAAGACACAAATATTCAAGAACATTTTAATATGAAAATATATGGAAAGATACTGGAATATTATACAAATAGCGACAAGATAACCCTCTCAGCACATTCTAGGGCTGAGAAATTCTCTCCCAAGATCCTATGGTCATCCTAAATTCTTCCTACCCTTTCTCTCAACCCACTCTCTCTATTTATAACTACAAACTCTAACAAACTTACTATCTAATTACTAATATACCCCTTCTAATAATCATACTAATAACACTATATAACTCATTTATTTCTGTGATTATGTTCTATTGGTCTGTAAAGCATAGAACCTCAAGACAATTATTGAACCTTAAATTCCCCATTTTTGCTTGTTCATAACTCCTTAAGTTACTCTTTATAATTATTGCATTCTACTTCATAGAATGAGCGTGGTCAAGTGGATGTGTGGTCTGAGAAGTGCCTTCCACCAGGAACCGTGCATATCAGGTTGCCCAGGGTGTTCAGTGTTGCCAAGAGGCTGGAAATCGATTATGCACCTGCCATGGTTGGCTTCGAATTTCGAAATGGTCGATCATATCCTATTTATGATGGGATTGTGGTTTGTTCCGAGTTTAAAGATGTAATTTTAGAGGTTGGTATTTTTTTAGGTTCATTTACTTTCAACATTTTAGGGACTTATTCCTTGGACAAGTATTTTTCTTTCTTGTACTCCTAAATATACTCCTTCAATGTTCTAATTTTTGACCATCATACCTAGATATAAAGACCATTCTCCCATTATTATAGCTCAAGTCTTATGATCATTTCTTCTTGTATATTTCTCAACTCAAATCATGTTTGTTTGATATCCAGGCATACAATGAGGAAGCAGAGAGAATGGAGGCTGAAGAGAGAAGACATAGAGAAAAACAAGCTATTTCAAGATGGTATCAGCTTCTTTCATCCATCCTAACTCGGCAAAGGTTGAGCAGCCGTTATGGGGACAGTGAGAATCCATTACAAGTGGCGAGTGATGTCCGGGGCACACATGACAAGGGAAATGCAGATATTCCTTCTTGTCAAGATGATGCAGAACCTTTCAAGCTCCATCAGGATAACGTAAGTAACACTAATATTGATGCTCCATCTTTTAACAATCAAGAAGATCACAAGCATGTGTTCTTGTTAGAGGATCAGATTGTTGATGAGAAAAGTTTGGTAGTGACAAAACGATGTCCTTGTGGTTTTTCTGTTCAAGTCGAGGAATTATAACAATGTTAGTGTTTTGGTTTGAATCTTTTACCGTAGTCTATTCTTAGGTAGGGTTAATGGTGTTGATGTCTGTAAAGTTCTGTAGTGTAATCTTCTCAGAATGACAATCAAAAATCAAAACAAATTAGCATATATTTTGCATTAGAATCACTTCATTCTCAAACATGTCACATTATCTGCTTGCATAGTTTGGCATTTGAGTTTGCTTTTAGATCAAGTAATTTAAAACAATTTTAGTATTAAAAAAAAATGTCATTTTTGCCCACCTCCGTTGACACCGTAGCCTATGCTTTTATTTATAGTTGAGATAGCTCATGTTAGACTATTTTTATCTTTAAATGAGAATTTCCATTTCTACTTGTTCTTAGTAAATTTATTCTTTGTAGTTTTAAATTCTATAGTTATGCTCGTCACGTCAAATACTTCAAGTACTCTCTTGATTAGACAACTCTACTCAATTGTACTTGGTAATTTTCAACTAGAGCACTAAATATTTTTTTGGTATATTTCCAAATTACTAGTATGACCATCAATAATTGAAATATATAACGGAAGAAAATTAAAAAATTAATAATAATAAGGAAAAAAATACAAAAGAAAGAAAAAGGGGAATCTAAAATCAGGGAGTAAATATATTTAATGAAAATTTCCCAAGAGAAACAAAAACTGAAGGTAGGAAAAAACTGTAATATTCTCCTCAAGGGCATTTGGGACCTCCTTGCTGAGTCTTCCAGTTATTGTAGCATGGACAAACTTGCTTGTTGCCATAGGTCCCTGGAGGCACACACAGGCATTTTGCACAACATTTTTGGCAGAAGAACATGCATGGCTTCCTGTGCGACGTCGCTGAGCATCGATAATTGCACCTCGGCCTGCAATCTGTTCTCACAAGGCCTTAGAGTGAGTTTGACATGGCTTTTAAAAACATCAAATGAACATCCTCCTTTACACGTTTTTACATTGCTTGGCTTAATAAATTTGACTACTTCTCAATAATACTAACCGCAAAACTCAATTCAAACTTATATTTCTTCCATGGATACATTCATTGTAAAGAATGATTCACTTAAAAGTAATACTTTCAAAAGGCATCTCAAGTGCTCAGTCTTATTAAAAAAAAAAAAAAAAAAAAAAAACCAAATTCAACAATAATATCATATATGAACATTCAAGGTTATTCCTTTTGATTAACATATGCATTTGAAACATTAAATGTAGCTAAACAACAGGAAAAAAAAATTGATTATCATAAGTACCTGAAGGACGAAAGTTTGAACCAGCCTGTTGAAGAAATAAAGAAACCCATTATATGAAAATTAAAAAAAAAAAAAAAAAGGGAAAAATTAATTGACAAGAAATATACAACTTAAAGACCGATTGCATTTGTAAAATCTAAAATTCTTATGGAATGAGCATTTGGATTACTGCGTAACTGCGCGTTTGTTTTGCAGTAATGTAACATGCCCACACATCGTTTATAAAATGTCCTTACGAGGGACATTTAAAAGATTTTGGATGCCATCCTAAAAGTCGAAACATGGATTTCTCAATTGAGCGCATAACTTTTTTTTTTATATCCTTTTACCCTTCCTTCCTTTTTATCATTCTTCTTAGTTATATCTGTTTGTTTTTATATTTTTTTAGAAAGATATTCCAAGTCAAATTTAAACATAAATTAATATTTAGTTTATAAAAATATCTTAAATTAATATAAATTATTTTGCTATATTAACTTTAAAAGAAATTTAAATTAATAAAAACAAATATCTTGTATAGATTAAAATTAACGGGCCAAAATATTTAAAAATATATAAAAATTTTACAGCGATAGACGGTGATATCACTGAAAATTTTTCTATATTTTTAAATAGTTTAATATTTTTTTCATTTATAATAATTTTCCTTCAAATTATATTAAATTAATTATAAATTAATGAATAGTCATAAGAACATTATGAAATACGGCCTTCCCTGGTAAAAATCCTACAAAACAAGTACAGTTATCAAAGTATTTTAAATTATTTGAAAGCATATTTTTACAAAACAAACATAGTTATCTAAACATATAGTAACATTCAAAGATAACAATGATCTACATTTCCAAATAAACAAACGGAGATAAAAGAAGGTTAAAAGTAATAGCATATATATAAGAACATACCTCAGCGAAATGCAGAGAGTTAGTGAGAAAAAAGAGAATGAAGAAGAAGAAGAAGGAGGTGCTAATGGAAGGAGGAGAGGGTGCCATTTTGTGTGTCATAAATAATAACTTGTTGAGTGTTATGAGTGATTATTTATAGAAAGGAAATTGGGAGTTTGGGATTATATTATGGCGTTTTCAAAGGCGATGAATTTGGAGTTATTTCATTTTCAATTTGGGATTCAAAAGTGAAAGCGGTGAAAGCGGCGTGTTTGGTGTGTTTTGTGATTTTGTAGGCTTTTTCTCTAACTCCATAACATGCTTCCAACTCTTGCACTTCTAAATCACTATCAAATGATATACTAATAGTAACTATGCATCCAAATCGAGTCCAACTCAATTGGTATACAAGTGTGTTAGTCACCATGAAGTCTGTAGTGCAAATTTTATCGCCAATTATACTAAAAAAACATGAAAACTCTAACGTCTAGAATTAGAGAGACATTCCTTATCAAGGAATTCAATATAAGTTGTAACAGAGTGTTTGTTTACAAAAATTTCTATTGTTATTGTAATTATTTTGTTAATTTACATAAAATACACCCGAAAGTTTTGTACTTTGTTTAAAAAATACATTTGTATTTTCAAATTTTTCATTAATTCCCTTGAGCTTTAGAAAATAGTTCAAAAATACAATTATAGTTATTATATGGATGAAAACCATTAGGACTTCGTTTTGAAAATAATAATATTGATCAATGTTCAAAAGTTGCATTAATACTCTTAACCTCTACAAACTAAATAAAAAAATGTCATCATCATTGGTATATGAATGGAAACTGTTTATTTATGCCATATTTCACCTACAACTCTTCCATTTTTTATCTCTATATTCTTTGCTTCAACATGTGACCTAACGATTAACACTTCCTTATTATTCCTCTCTTCTTCGGTATCATCTCACTGCCCTTCTTCTATTTTTTAATCTCTAAAACTATCTTTTTTTAATCAAGATATATCACTATAAGAAAATTGAAATTCCATGACACTTTAAAACTCTCACAGCTATATATATTTTTTTCAAAGGTATTTTTGCAACGAGACACTAATAATTTCTATCGTATATTTATAACTAGGGTATTATTATTTTAAATTGTATTTGAAAGCGGATAAGGATATTAATAAAAGAATTTAAAGTTCAAAATAAAATATTCAACGATATTTTCTATAATTTAACCAAACTTATATATAGTGGAAAATGTATTGTTTTTAAATATAGTGAGATAAGCCAAACTATTTACGAATATAAAAAAAAAAAATTTACTGTCTGTATTGGTAAATAGTTGATATTTTTTTCTATTTATAATAAACTTTTCAGAATTTTCAGTGGTGTGGTTATTATTATTTTGCAAATGAGAATTTAAATATTTTTATTCTTCAATTTTTTTTCTTCGTATGGAGTTTAAATTCATAACCCTAAAATTTTACCCCATAGAAAGATAAACATTGTTGGAAAACCAATTTATGGATATATTCTATAGAAGTTTATTTGCCATGTACTCATTAATGTCACAAATGAGTTTAGATTTCTTTTTAATTTTTTTAAGAAACCAGACAACAAAAAGGCTAGGCTAAACAATTACATCAAAAGACACAAAAGAAAAACAAACTATTTAGAATAGAAGAGTAGAAAAGATAATCAACTCGCTCTTCCAATGCAGAAACATAAGAGTGGAGTATCCTATACAAATAGCTTGTATAAGATCGGACCACAAAATGATTAATCTCTCTTTATAACACTGTTGATTGAAGAGATTAATATTTCCTAGGATGACCATATATAACTCGATTTCAATCCTGAGTGAGTTATGGACTTCTACCTATGAGGGCAGTCCTTTGATTTGTATGGTGAGAGTGACCCCTATTGTCGACTCAATAAGTCTACCATTTTGGAGATTTGTCCAAGTAGGGAGTCGAGAACATAGCTACACAAGATGGAGCTCACTCCTTGCCGCCTTCAAGGTAAGTAGATGAATTGCTCTTTAAGTGTTGACTCCGGGTCTTGAACAAGGGGTCCCTCCCTCTCATTGGTCCAAGAGGGATTTAGTTTATAGTTAGACTATAAATTGATTGTTCCTTAGAGGATCAATGGAACTTAAGGAGTAAAAGATAATTACATGGGTAAAATGATAATTTACCTCATTATAATTACAAACAATTCGTGAAAGATCAACTTACTGGTAATTGGTTATATCCATATATATCTATAGTGGGAAGAATGCAACTGTGAGTCTTTAGTGGAGTGACCCACAGTTAATGAAGAGCTGATTAATTTAATTAAAGAGTTTAATTAATTTAATCTCATACCATTGGAGCTTCTAATCTATAGGTCTATTAGGTCTTCCTATTAGCTTACTAAGGATAATACGAGGATCAGTTAGTTTTGGAATAATTTGAATTGTTCAAATTATATTAGGGAATGTAAATTAATTGTATAAGATACAATTAATATAATGCATATGGATATGTTATAATATAAAGTTTATTTTGAATGAGATTCAAAATTAAACTATATGATATGAGAGAGATAAATATTTTAATATGATTTAAATATTTGAATAAGATTCAAATATTAATTATATGAATGAGATTCATATAAAAACTATAGGTTAAAATTAATAAAATAAGATTCATATATAGGTTACAAGAGAGATATACATTTTAATATGATTTAAATGCATAGTTAATGAAATATATGATATTTAATTATAATTAATTAATATTTAATTATTTATTATATTATATATTAAATATGATTTAATGTATATTCATTTATTAATTAAATAATGAAAATTAACTTCCATCATATGGAAAAACATACGTGCTCTCACAATCTTATAGACTCTCTATAAAAATTCCCTTCCAAAATTGGATCCCACCATTCTAGATTCCTCCCTGAGACATAGTAGGGAAGCCAACTAGTAGTGTCAAATTGCATACTGTTCGTGGAAGGAATTTGTGCAAAGGAAACATCAAGAAGAAAGTCTTCAAGGTAAGTCCTCTCCTCTCTATGTTTTTTCTTTCTTCCAAAAAGCATGCTTAGTTTATTTTTCAAGTTTATTATTCTTCTGTAATTTTTTGTTTTTCAAATAAACTAATTACACATGGCGTTCACATGCTTCTACATTGGGATTTGATCCCTTCACATATAAATTTAAAGCCAGCTAGGTGAACACTACTAAGATGGTCTTGAAGCACCCAACCCAACTTGTTGATTCGTCTATTAAGATGCCACGCAACATCAGAGTTCAACTTTCAATAGTGCTTTAGAGGTGAATATCAACCAATAGGTGTAGGCGGATGAGGATTTGAATGGTTTCTCACCACTGCTTTGCTAGCTGAGTCCACACAAGAAAGTCGAACTGCGTGGGAACACCTCTCAACTAAATCACTGATAAAGTCAGAATCAAAAGACATTCTCCAGAACAACATGCTATTTTTGGATTCCCAAATCTTTCAAACAATGAGCACAACCATCTCCAACTCTTTAAGAGAGACATGGAGCCCAATAATCTTGGTTACTTCATCTAGTTCTATCATCACAAATACTATCCACATTAGTTTTAAGGAAGTGCGGCCAGACTTTCTTTGTTACCTTACATTTTCACATAATATGAGATGTATTTTCCAATCGAGACCTGCATAAAATACACAAAATATCATAATGAATTCCTTTTTAGGCTAGGTTAGCCTTAATAGGAATAATGTCTTGAAAAATTTGTCAACAACAAATCTTACCCATAAACGTGGGCCTTGAACTTCCAAAGAAAACATTTCATAGATAAATAGAGAAAAGCCCATTTGAGGATTTGGCTTCATTACAATAGGCTAGCTTCATACCTTAAAAAATAAGCACTTTTAACTATGAATACTCCCTTTTTATCCAGATCCTATACAATCTCACTGTCATGTTAGCGTCTAGGCAACTGAATTTAGAGAATAGCTTCAGCATCATTGTAAACCCTACTTTCATTTGTAAGTGTTGAACATAAGTACGTAGTACGAAAGTGGACTAAGTTGTTTTTCTCTTGTAGATTGAAGCAAGAAGAAGGATGGTACAATGAGCTTATGTATTGATTACCGCCAGTTAAACAAGGTAACGATACGTAAAAAATACCCTTTGCCTCGTATAGACGATCTGTTTGATCAGCTCAGAGGAGCGTCAATATTCTCAAAGATAGATTTAAGGTCAGGGTATCATCAGTAGAAGGTTAGAAAATCAAACATACCTAAGACGGCTTTTGGTTTGACGAATGCACCAGCTGTATTTATGGATTTGATGAATAAGATTTTCCATCCTTATTTAGAAATAGTTGTAATTGTATATCGTTTTGAGGAAGCATGGCTGTTGTGAAAACTTAACCCTGATTTTAAAGTATGTTGTTCAATTATTGTGTAACTGCTTATTAAGTGATGGCCAAGTGTTTAAGGTTGGCAGTGGATGCTGTAAGAGGGTTGGTGTCTACTGTCATCACACTCACTCCTGGGTTAGGAGGGTACCTGAGAGGGGGTCTGACAATCATCTTGGAGAAAACACGTCTAGATCAACTTTTTATTCCACCTCCAAGCTAGTTTACAGATTAGAAAAATTACATTATGTCCTTCCAAAGAATGAGGCATCACAATTATGAAACACAACGACCTTCTCTTTGGACTAAAAAGCTGAATGATGTTTTCATCCCCAAATTTCTAACAGAATTGCTTCTCCAAGCATAGGAAAGGTTACTCCCCGGACCTACATTCAAAAAAATTGTCAAATTTGAAATACTTGCTATAGAGCATCCACAAATTTTGCTTTGCTAACATCGCCTTATTGAAGATGAAAAGGTCTCTAACTTCAAGGCTTCCAATATGCCTTAATTCCTCACATTTATACTAATGAGTTGTTAAAAAGCCCCTTGGCCCTCATCAATTTGGCCCTCATCAATATAGCAAATGAGTACTGTTGCGTAATTTTATGCATGAATATTTTGTAATAGCCTTATGTCGTGCGTATAAAAGTAAAGTTGAAAGATCTACTTGAAATGCAAGTTTTCCTTATAAAACCCAAGTGTAAGTCTTAATAGGGTTCTTGGAGAATCCAGGGTCGATCACGAGAACTTGTGACAAAACTATGTTTGGACTTAGCTGATTTAATGCAGTGGCATTTTGAATGATGCATCGAGTAATGCTATGTTATACTACAGAAAAATGGTTTAATTACAGATGATGATGATTATGAATGATGAGGAATTGGTGAGTATATGGGGGTGAATGATGCGTCGAACATGATGGTGGTGTGAATGCTAAGTGCAATTATAACCAAACAACATTCGTCAATGATAAGGAAAAATCAATGGAGAAAGTAGGGTTGAGAGGAGTTTACTAACATTTTCCTAAGTAATGCAGAAGACGTTTATGTCTTTAACTCACAAATGGAGAACTCACCTCTTAATGTTTCTACGCCACATTTATCTTATCTCTAAGATGCATGATAGAGTTACTTACAGACAAGAAGACTAACTTTATCTCTAAAGCTCTTGCTTAATGAAAGTTACAGTCACTTACTCTCTCAAGCAGTTGGTTAGTTATACTTAAATCTATTTGTTCAATAGATTCATGCAAGGTTTTAAGTACGCATTTAAACAAGATGAACTCAAACTTATGCAAAACTTGTAAAATGTTAGTTTAATCAACTCAACCCATTAAGAATTTAGCTAGCCATAGTTGAAGATAAGAAACATATGGATGGATGAAAGTGATAAAGAATCTGATTTATATCGAAGTGTGGTGAGTCTTTCAATCTCAAAATCTTGATACAAATAAGAATGACAAGTAAATGGAAATGAACGTGGAAAGAAGTGTGTTGAATCGCTGGTTGCAATGTATTGCTCCCTTAGGGTATGATGGTGGCTACTTCGAGGTAATTGCATGAGCAAATGGTGATAAACTCTCACTTTTTGATAGGAGAATCTGAGCTCTCACTTAGAATTTCTCAAAGAAAAGCTTGAGGTTGAAGATAGAAATGGAGTTGAAGGAAATCTAGTAGAGCTTTCGCTACTTCTCTGAAAATTTGATGTGAATGTTGAGGTCTCATGGGTTATATATAGGCATCCAAAAGGTGGTTCTTATGATTGCTTGAAATCTTTGCATTTAATTCTATATTCTACTACGTAGACTTCTTTGTGCCATAGGTTCATTAGCTCTGTCATGACTTTGTAAAATCAATCATCCACGTGCACTTTGACATGACAGTCACTGCCCACGCGTTCACCGCTTATTTTTCTACTTGTTTCATCTCAATGTCAGGTCCTTCGATGCGTGAACTAGCTAGTTGATTTGATCTCAACTTTTTCCAGTGGCAACATCTTTAATCATCTTTGGCTATTTTCAACTTCTTTTCATCGAAATCCCGCATTCAAAAGATACAAATCTCATAATTTCCAAGATAAAAGGTTTTGTAAACAATTTGATAATCTTTTTACACCATTTTCTTTTCAAGTTAATGCATTTTTTCTTAATTATCCTAATTATTCTAAATAAAGACTACAATAACTTATATTTCTACAAGTTATCAAGTACTACTTTAGTATTTGGTTAACAAGATTGATAAGCTTACGCATAAATCATAATTGGAATGATTGTAACAAGAAAACCTAGGATTAGATTACATACCTTTCTCATTTATTAGTCTAAACGTTACAAGCTCATTGTCATGCACGTGACAAAATTAATTGTGAAGCTTGCAAATTATTGATAAGTATAAGATCATCCTTTCTCAAAAGAGAGAGAGAGAGAGAAAAAAAAATCAAGAAACAACAAAAATTATTAGATGGTCAATTATGAACACAACACATGTACATGAACGTCATATTCCCTCTAAGCATGGTAGAAGAAATTAACAAATAAGCATTATTTCACCCTCTTAAATAAGTTAAAATTCATTATTAAACTCAATTTTGTCAAAATTTTCTTTGAATTAAAAGAATGGTTAATTAGCATAACTCGGAGACAATTAGTATGAACTATTTTCTTTGAAAGTATAACTCGAGGTAATTAGTATAAACTATTTTCTTTGAGGTTGGAGAAAGAGAGAGAATAACTCGGAGGTAATTAGCATAAACCATTATCTTTGAGGTTGGAGAGGTTCAAATCCTCGTAATGTACATTTGTTGTGCTTGGGGTATTAGATTTTGGTTGACATGTCAACGTTTCCATCAACATTTCCACATTCATAAATTTGTCAAAGACATGACAAGTGAATATACATTTTCATTATATTGTAAAAAAAATTATGAGATATAAAAAAATAAACAATAAAATGTTATTAATATGATAATATTATGAAAATAAAGATTTTTACATGTCTAAAAAAGCATATTATTTTTATAATATTTTAAAAACTCATTTTCAAGTATAACAAAATGAATTAAAAAATATTTATAAATATAGTAAAATGTCACCGATGACAGTGATAGATGATAGACTACTATCATCTACTATCATCTATCATTGTCATCAATGACATTTTGTTATATTTAAAAATATTTCTAACAGTTTTGTCATCTAAAACACTTATCGATACTTTATTGATAATTTTGTAAATCAATCTTTTTTTTTTTTTTCTAATGATCACATTAACATCTTAAATTTTGATTATTTGAGGAAATAAAAAAATAAAAATAAATAAAAGAAAAAAAGTTAAATGGAAACAAACATATGAGGAAGGTGGGGACATCTTGTTTTTCAACTCTCCCATGCACACATTCACTTTTTCAAAGTACATATTTGTTTCCTATTATTGTGTGATTTGATTGAAAAAAATCCAAAAAAAATCCAATCTATGCGCACTATTTGTTTCCTTTAATAACTATACGGTTTTTAAAAAGTTGCCAAATTTAAAAAATAAAAACAATTTTTTTAATAGCTATTTTTTAGTTTTCAAAACTTAACTTAGTATTTAAAAATATTGGTAAAAACAATAGATAACAAAATAGAAAATTTAGAAATAAGGTCACGAAAAAATGTTTATAACATTAATTTTTTAAAATTAAAAATCAAGAACCAAATTGTTAAAAGAAGATGGAAATAATTAGAGGAAGCTGATTTCTTTTTAATATAGTTTAATTTTGGTATGGGAAGAGGCATTTTAAGTGCTGCTTCCTTCTTTCTAAGTTGCCATCATCATTTACAAGACAAACTAAAAAGAAGGAAAATGATTTCGTATTAGCTGTTATGCACATTTCAATTAATGTTTCCATTAACTTAATGTTTGACAGGTGATCAAAAATCACTGTAATTTCCTTGTGGATAACTACTTTGAAAAACTATAAGTTAAAAGATTTATTTGAATTGGATTTTTAAGTCTTTAAAATGTATTTTCTTAAAGTAAAAAATAAGTATATTTAAACCCTTGAAAATTATCTTTAAACACTTCACACAAAAAAAAAAAAAAAAAAAATAATAATAATAATATCTTTGAAACAATCCAAACATACTCTAAAAGTAATTCAAAATTCAAAAAGCACAAACATCGACACACTACTAAAACTACACAAACAAGCTTCCATTAAGATTTAGAGAATAGTAAACATATACGTATACTTGAATGGTATCACAATTAACTATCTTAGTTAATTATTGCAATTTTTAAATTCCAATCAATTAATCAACCGATCCATCTTGACCGTGACAAGATTTAATATGTGAAAATTTAAATTAAAAAGAAGGTTAAAAATCCAAACCTAAGTAGTTTTCAATTTTTCATGAGTTTAAGATCTGGTTGGGTAAGTATTTTTATATATAAGGTAAAGAGGAAGTTAAGAATTCTTAAAGTCTAATCCTCCAGGAGGCTATCCCTTTTTTAAATCATCTTTATAATGAAATGGGTGTCCCTATTGATCACTTGTTTAATGTCAACTCTTTCCCATCTCATTATGAAAATAAGAATGCTATGAAGTTGTGAGTCCCAATTTTATTATTACTTCTTTTACTAATTTAAAATTTGCTTTTAAAAAAGTATAGTATATATCTTCGATTTAGAGATCAAAAATTAGAATCTCTCGTTCCACCAATTACTATCACCACTATGCACACTAAATTCATTCCTCAATACTCATTTGACACTTACCAATATGTGTTGTCATATTGAAATGAACTTGAGATCATCTTTATATGGTTTAAGCACTTTTAGTTGATGAAAAGATTATAGAAGTTTTAATTGATTTTTCTTTTATATGAAACTTTTTTTCCTTAGTTTTTTATTTTTAAAAATTATTTTTGACCACCTAATTAACGTATTTATGGGATATTTGGGGAATAAAGACCATGGTTGAGTTTAGTTAGCTTTTAATCTAACTCAATGTTTGGCCACCAACTTCACAACTTGGAGTTAAAGAAGTCAACTCCATTAACATCAACAATGTTCACTATTGAAATTTACATATTTATCGTGGAACTCCATCTTTTCCTCTTTTTCTTCCCTTCCTCCAATATTTCCAATAACTTCACCTATTGGCTACCGTCGATGACCAACTCCAACGACAATCATTGTCGGTGACATCTCTGACAACCACCTCCAACGGCCAACTTCAACAACCACCTATGATATCCAACTACAACAACCACCATTGGCAATTATTGTCACCTCACTCCGTTGACATTCTTTGAGGACCACCTTTAATGGCTGATCAAGGAGAACTTGTCGAGGATTCTCACAACCAAATACATCAATTGGATCTATAGGGAGCCTAGATAAAATTTCTCAAAGGTAAATTTGTCTATCAGTAGAGGGGGGGGGGGGAGTTTGATTTGACAGGAAAATTAAAGGGAGAAAATTAAAGTGCAGAAAGTTAGATAATTTGGTGAAAGAGAGAGGGATAGCATAAGATTACCTTTGCCGATTAAGAGACTATTGGACTATTTATATCACATCCCCTCCCATGTTATCCTCTGTAATCTGGAAAGAGGTGTGAGGACAGCAGACATCAATCCTTTTACGACATCTACTGTCATCCTATACTCCTTTATGACTTAACACGTACAATGTAAATAATCAAATTCAATACTAAATCATTTTAGCATGCATAATTTTATTAACAAAATTTTTTATGGGGTTTTTTTACAGATGATGTGACCTTAGCTCGATACAAGTTTCTGCCTATTAAATGACAACATTATATCTTGGTCCTCGACTTCGCACAGTAACAGGGACATAGCTGCTACTTGGAAAGAAAAACATAAGAAAAGGATGAGCTTCACCAAACCTAGTGAGTGATCAATATAACTAGGGTTCATATGACCTTTCAAATATAACTGATATAATAGAATTCATTAGTAAGCACAATTCTCATGATATTATACTCAAACAACCCGTTTTACTTAACCTCGGTATTAACTATCCTGCTGGCATTCTTAGCTTAGCAATTCTTCTGTCTATCCTTCTGGCTCACACTGCTCAACTATTCTTTTTTTCCCCTATGTGCACATAGCCTTACCTCTGAGGCTCAGAAGCTAGGCATGTGGCCCACTGACCATCCTCTCGAGCTACTTCTCACATGCTCAGGGAACTAGGTTGCAGCACCCTCTGACCATCCCACAAGGTTTTATCCCCGTCACAGGCTCAAAAACTATCATTCCGATCTTCTGACCATCCTGTGCAGACTCAAATCCTAGTCCCAGTCACAACCGTAATCATGTTCATCAATGCCTTCTCATGGTCCTTCGACATTGGGTTTATAACCTAGGGATTCACCATAGCTTGATATACAACATACTAATCGATATCTCACCATAGCACACATATTAATAATATCATAGCACCAAATATATATAGTCATAAGTGTGCTATTAATAACTATTCACAAGAATGGTAAATAACCATTCATGGGAAGGTAATTAACCACTCACGAAAAGTAATCAACCACTAGAATTCCAACCTCCTAGAACCCTAGAAACACCTTCTGGACGCCTAGAACTTCCCCCTGGATGCAGAGTTCCCTTCTGAACGTAAGGTTCACCAAGCTGGACGCAAGGCAACACCTCAACTCCTCACACCGCTTAGTTTGGACGCAAGGTTGGTGTTTTAGGCACATGATTCATTTTATGGACGCAGAACAACTCCTTGTCAGCAAGAAAACAACACTTTTGGTCGCAAACAAGGCTCTCTTGGATGCAGCCTTCCTTCTCCCAACTCTCCCACCTTCTTTCTCTCTTCTCTCTAGTGTATTTTCAAAGGATTTGTGGAATTAAGAAGCCTTCTCCCCCTTGGTCCTATTTATAGGAGTTGGATGACATGCTTGGTCATCCAACCCTTGCCTCATAGCTTGTCATCTATGCTCCTATTTGTCACCATGCATGCAAGCTCAACATGCATCCTCACACTTGCCTCCTTGCATGATGACTTTGTCATGCATCCCAACACCTTCTTCTTGTGAGGTGTTAAACTCAAATGAAGCCACTTAGTACAAAGTTTTGTCCAACTAGCTCCATGGTTCCCACACTTAATCAAAGTTCTACTTACAAGTTTTGCTATGTGTGTGGACTTCCTCATTCTTCCTTAGGTATGCGTCCATTTGGCTTAGGTATGCATCCACTTGATTAGGTTTCTTGGTTCATGCATCCAATCTCCCCACATACCTCGATGGACTTCTTCTATGCATCCCTAGTGTACTTTCCAAGCCTATTGTCACGTGTCAAAATCGCCCTCCAAATTCCGCACTAATGAGGCGTAAGTCCCCCTAACAAAGCCAAGAGGGGACTGCAACAATGGTAGTCGCAGCCCACCAAGAGACTCTATACGGGTGCCGCGCCCCACCGGCACACATAGCACCATGCGTTCAACGTGAGGGGCTGCACGTGTGCAGGAGGCATGCGCGCCTATCAGCAAGCCGTGCATCCTCCACACACCGCAAAGGCATGCTTGCCCCATGGTCGACGCAGGTGCGCACCCCGGGAATCAACAGCACACCTAGACATGGGCGTGCCTGTCGATAAGAGAGGGCCACGCCCTATCAAGAGTGCGCCCTGCAGACAGGGCTAGTCGACAGATGGCTCTAGAAACTTCAGAAAGACACGCGACACTACTAGAGGGCTCGACAAGCCTCTAGATGACACTAAGAAGGATGGGCAGGGCGTCGGGCAAGCCAGCGCCCGTGCCCACGTGCCCGATGCGTTCAGAGGCCCCAAAAGGTTCCCGAAGAGGCTTGACAAAGCTAGACAAACCTCGAAGGTGCAAGAACACGCAAGAGGAGACTCGATGGCCTTGGAAGGCTCCCGACTACTCAAGAAGGGCCTCGACGCTGCGAGACACGTCTGGACACTTCTAGAAGCTGCCATGACAGTCGGACATGTGCGGGAGTAAGCTTGGACAGACCCGATCCTTCTAGAGACACCCTGACCACTCTTGTAGATATTTTTCTGTACATACACGATTGTAACCGACTAGACTAGGCTCAGTTTCTCTAGAAACCTCCACAACCGACATAGAAGGTCGGTCATGGAGAAAGGCGGTGCTAAGGGCCTCTATAAATAGGAGTGAGGCCCCATTTGTAACTTCAATTTCGACAAATCAATTGTAAAGCTCTCATTCTCACTCGCTCTCGCTCTCTTAAGCTCTCTTGTGCTTTCTTTTGTCTGAAAAACCTCTTCAAGGCTTACTTGGCTGTCCTTGTGCACCAAGTGCCGCACGATTGGCCCTCTAAAAAGAGTGACCACGTGACAGGTGGTATCAGAGCAAGGGTTCCCATACCTAGGTACTTCCGTATCGACCCGTTGGACATAAATGGCATCAGAAGAAGGGTACAGCTCACAAGTTGAACTGCAACCCGAGATGGTGACACCCGTAGACGTAGCGAGAAGCGCACCCCACCTAAGTATGCAAAGTCTAAGAGCCCTGCGGCAAGGAAGCTGATAGAGGCCCGACTCATGACTCTCGAGCAAGTTGTGGGAAGCATGCAAGTTACGATTGGGAAACTGAGTGACGATCACGATGAGCTAACTGAGGAAAACGCCGAGGTGACAAGCATTGTCAAGAAGCTCATAGAAGACCTTGGACAATCATTCCGAGCCGAGGTAAGCACCTTGTCTACAGAAGTTGCTAATCTTCGTAAATTCGTAGAAGGTGAATTAGATGGGCTTCGAAGAGAGGTGAGCGACATTCGGGGACAATGTCAAGCTTGCCACAAGGCTAGTAGTTCGGCGTCTACTAGCTACACTTCTGCTGCTCAAGGGGCACTAAGCCTTAAAGTCCCCAAGCCTGACACCTTCAGTGGTGTCCGGAATGCTATCGTTGTGGACAACTTCTTGTTTGGGCTCGAGCGATACTTCGACGCCCTTGGGGTAAATAACGATATGGCCCGCATCAACAATGCCCCAACCTACTTGAGAGATGCTGCTCAGTTGTGGTGGAGAAGGAAGCATGTTGAGCGTGAAAAAGACTTATGCAGTATCCGGACATGGGATCAATTCAAAGCGGAGCTTTGGAAGCACTTCGTGCCCCATAATGCCGGAGAAGAAGCCAAGGGCAAGCTCAGAAGGCTAAGGCAGACTAGAGGAGTCCTTGAGTAATCAAGGAATTCACCACCCTAATGCTCGAGGTAGATAGCTTGCCGGACAACGATGCTCTCTTCTACTTCAAAGATGGGCTAAAGGATTGGACTCCGGTAGAGCTAGACCGGAGGAACGTCCAAACTCACGATGACTCAATAGCTGCCGCGGAAGGTTTTGTAGACTACTCGGCTCAAAAGGGGAAGAAGCCTGGTTCGAATAAAAGTGGGGGAGACTGTTCAATGCAGCGGAAGGAGCAGAGCTGCAAGGATGGATACAAAGGCAAACCGTCACACGATAAACGCGACAAAGAGACAAAAGGTGAGTCTTCCAAACCCCCTAAGCCTTGCTTTATTTGCGATAGGCCTCATTGGACAAGGGAGTGTCCAAACCGCAAAGCCATGAAAGCGCTGGTAGCCAAATTCCGTGAGGCCAATAAGGGGGCCGAAGAGCTTGAAGCCAAGGTCGGCTCGATACAGCAAATAAACGCCCTCGCCGATCTCTTTTCTCCACGAAAAATCGAGAATAGAGGGCTCATGTACGGGGATACTGTAGTAAAGGGTAAACCTACCACTGCCATGCTCGATACGGAAGCCACGCATAATTTCATTGATGAGAAGGAGGCAGCACGGCTACACCTAGAGATCACCCGCGGGCGAGGCACTATCAAAGCCGTTAATAGTGAGGTCAAGCCAGCTGCAAGAATAGCGCAAGGCGTCCTCGTTAAAATTGGCCATTAACAAGGTATGCTTGACTTTACCGTCGCCCCTATGGATGACTTTAAAGTAGTTCTCGACATTACATTCTTTAAAGAAGCCTTAGCCTTCCCGATCGCCGCCTACAATTCTCTCATAATCCTTGATGACCACAAAATAAGGGTCATCCCTCTAAGAAATGGAGAGAAATTAAAAGACCCCATGCTGTCCGTACTACAATTTAAAAGAGGATTCAAGAAGGACGAAAGTTTCATCACATCGGTCCGGGAACTACAAGAAGAAGAAGGGGAAGACAAAAGACCCTTGCCAAAATGCATTGAAGAAGTCCTGGCCGAATACAAGGACGTCATGCCCGCCAAGCTCCCTAAGATATTGGCACCCTGACGGGAGGTGGACCATGAGATCGAGCTGGAACCTGGTGCCAAGCCCCCAGCTATGGCACCGTACAGAATGGCGCCACCAAAACTTGAGGAGCTGCGAAAGCAACTAAAAGATTTGCTTGATGCCGGCTATATTCAGCCCTCAAAGGCTCCCTATGACGCCCCGATACTCTTCCGAAAAAAGAAAGATGGTTCTTTCGGCTATCATTAACTACAGGGCGCTTAATAAGATCACTATCAAGAACAAATATCCAATACCCTTGATAGCCAATCTTTTTTACCAGCTTGGGAAAGCCCAATGTTTCAGCAAGATTGATCTGCGATCGGGATATTACAAAGTAAGAATCAAGGCAAGCGACGAGCCAAAGACTACCTGTGTAACCCGTTATAGCGCATACGAGTTTCTTGTGATGCCCTTTGGGCTCACCAATGCCCCTACCACCTTCTGCACTCTGATGAACAAACTTTTTCATCCTTACTTGGATAAGTTCGTGGTGATATACCTGGATGACATTGTTGCCTATAGTCAAACTTTGGAGGAGCACGCAGAGCACCTTCTGAAAGTCTTCCAGGTACTTCGAGAGAATGAGTTATATATAAAGCTGGAAAAATGCTCATTCGCCCAACTCGAGGTAGAGTTCCTCAGTCATTATATAAAGGATGGCAAGTTGATGATGGATCCAACAAAGGTAAAGGCCATCCAAGAATGGAAGCCGCCTACCAAAATCCCCGAGCTAAGGTCCTTCTTAGGCTTCGTAAACTACTATAGGCGATTCATCAAGGGATACTCGGCAATTTCCGCCCTTCTCACTAATCTACTGAAGAAGAACCAACCATGGGAGTGGACGGTGGAATGTCGGCAAGCCTTTGAGAAACTAAAAGAGGCCTTCCAACAAGAACCCGTGATGGTGCTCCCTAACCACACGAAGCTGTTTGAAGTCCACACGGATGCCTCTAACTTTGCAATTGGAGGAGTACTAATGCAGGAAGGACACCGAATCGCTTATGAGAGCCGCAAGCTAAACGACACCGAGAGGCGATACACTGTCCAAGAGAAAGAGAAGACCACCATTGTCCATTGCCTGCGAACATGGCGACACTACTTACTCGGAAGCAAGTTTATGGTGATGACGGACAATGACGCCACCAGCTACTTCCAAATACAAAAGAAGTTGTCACCAAAACAAGCACGGTGGCAAGACTTCCTGCTCGAGTTCAACTTCAAGATGGAATATAAGCTAGGAAGAGTGAATGTAGTTGTTGATGCTCTCAACCGCAAGGCTGAGCTAGCAGCCATTACCGCCAGCTCGCCCCAGAGCTCATTCATCGACCAGATCAAAGAGGGGCTAAAGCAAGACAAGCTAGCCGAAAACTTGACGAAGCTAGCAAAAGAGGGTAAGACTCGACGATTTTAGGAGGACAATGGTACTTTCCTCACTCTAGACAATCGTCTCTTTGTACCTAAGTGGGGAAATTTATGCAAGGACAGACTTAAAGAGTGCCATGGCTCTTTGTGGGTTGGCCACCCTGGAATAAACCGCACCCTCACTCTCGTCCAAGACAAGTATTACTGGCCGAGGATGCAGGACAATGTCGAAGCATATGTACAGACTTTTGTCAGCAGGACAAGGGAAAGTAACAAGTACTCGCCGGGCTCCTCGAACCCCTACCCGTGGCTGAGGAACCCTGGGAAAGCGTCACTATGGACTTCATCATGGCGCTACCTAAGTCCAAAGGCTACGGCAGTATCATGGTGGTGGTCGACAGGTTCAGTAAGTACGCCACCTTCATCCCTTGCTCAGCAAACGTTAAAGTCGATGAAGCTGCCCGGCTATTTTTCAAGAATGTGGTAAAGATGTGGGGTATCCCCCGAAGCATTTTAATTGACCGTGACCCTAGATTCAGGGGTAAATTCTGGCGAGAGTTATTAAAGTTGATGGGGACAGATCTGAACTTCTTCACTAGTTTTCATCCCCAAAGTGATGGCCAGACTGTAAGCCCCGCATCTATCTTTATGAGAATGCAAAGTAAGAAGGGGGCCGAGAGATGGGTGAATGTGTAAAGTAGTTGGCTGGCTTGCGTTTGGAGTGGGAAAAATGGCTAAGTGTAAGCTATGCGTTGATGGCAACCTGTTGTGGAGGAAATAATTTTGGTGTAAACGTAAAGGTGAGAGAAGCTAATCATGCGTTGAAGTTGAGACGCGTTGAGGACATAAGGCGTGGAGGATCATTATGCGTTAAACGCATTGAAGGCAATGTGCCTATTAGAAGTAAGGGCCACGAGGAGTTCGGGAGCTGGTCTGCGGTGAGGCTGTTGTGCGGCGAACGCTACCATGCTTCGAAGGCTGGTATGCGTTAGACAAATGTTGGCTGAGAGAAGGTAATGTGTATGTTAACTATTTGGCGGGAGAGTTTGAAATGAAATATCAACCAGAGGCCGTGTGTGTTGCTGAAGCTGAGCATAGGAGGTATGCGTTGAACGAACTATAGCATAGAATTGAAATGGAGTACCAGTCGGTGGTATATATATAAGTGGTCTGAGAATTCAATTGTTCTGCTTGCATTTCAGAGCTCGAGTAGGGTCCATTTTAAGGCGAAACATCGAAGGGAGGTAGAAGAAGATGTTCATGCTTATCTGAAGCAGAAATCTCATTGAATTCGTGGGAGAAACTTGGGTTTGACAGAGGTTTCGGCTGCTGTGGTTTTTTCAGAGTGATGCTCGGGTTTGGAGGAAGAACAAATTGAAGAGACGAAGGTTAGGGCTGAAACTTTGAGGTTAGTAAGTTAACTCGATTTCTAGCAGGTTTCATGAAGGATGCTTGAGCTGAAATTGTTTAATTGTGTGTCAAACTCAGGAAGAAGAGACGGGAGTTGAACTGTCGAATGAGTAGAGGTAACTCGGAGTAGTCGGAGGATATGTCCCAAACGGGGAAGATGTGCTTCATGAAATTTTGAGGTAAGATGAAGGACCTGTATTCTAACAAGTTTGTAGAAGGAAGAAAGTACTGAAATTGATTGAAACGAAATGTTTAGCAGGTTGAAAAAGGAAGAAGAAAGGAAGAAGGAAACGGTTCTGTCACAACGAAAGTATCGCTGAGTAAGCGAGAGACTGAGCAGCAGAGAAAGTAACGCTGCAACGCAAAGATAGGCTTGCGTCTCACAACTCTCGCTAGAGTATCGCTGGGTATCGCTCCTCAAGGTAGTTTCGCTGGTTTTAATCAACGCAGTGTCGCTAGAACAGTTTGAATCTCTTTTGAGTAACGCTGGTAGCTTACTAATTTCTATGGAGTAACGATGCTACTGAATGTTAAAAGAAAAAGGGAGATTATGGAAAACTAAACTTGAGAATTGTGTATTTTTAGGCCAAGAAGAGCTCGGGGAGGCTTATAACCCACTTAGAGCCGGGACCGATTGTGAGTGACTGTTTGTTATACCTTGTATTAAACTTAGTACGCATATTGATGAGGAAACGTGATTCATGGTAGTATGCCTTATGTATGTGATGTGTTAGTGATTTAAGAGAATAATATTACAAATGTCTAAACACATAAGTGGCTGAGGGACCTTATGGTGAAAGCTACATGTGAGTAAGTTTGAAATTAAGTGCTGAGGGATCTAAGAAGGCACTTGATTAACAGTAGAAAATGGACTACAATGCTCAGGGACTGTAAGTGAAGGCATGTAGTAATCCATCACACACTAGCTCGTGCCGAGGGATCATGAGTGAAGGCACTTGAGCATGGATAGAGTTTGTTACCTATGTCGAGGGATTTCATGTGAAGGCACATGGTACAGTAATTATAAATGAATAAGTGCTGAGGGACAGGAAGTGAAAGCACTAAATAGATGAAAGCTTGTGAGACACGAGAGTTTGATAGTTATATATGCATAGTGTAAAAGTGAATCTTGATAGTCCATTGGGATGTGCTATGCGTTGGTTCCTATCTTACAAACTGGATTTAAGTTGTCATGATTAGTTTTAGTAGATTTAGTCACTCACTGAGCCTTTTGCTCATACAGTTTGTTGTTGTTTGTTGTTTCAGGTAGCGAGCGTGTCCGGGACGCCTAGCCTACTGAAGAATCTCGTCTGGACCTATCTGGAAGCGAATCTCTGGGATAGTTGTAAATATTTAGATTGTTCATATGTCATATACTAAACATCTTTCATGAGAGTGTAGAGAAAGGGGGAGCGTGTTGTACTTATTATGTGTATACAAACATGGTAATTAAAGGTTTACCCGTTCTTCTGTGATGAGATAATGGGATTGTTGTATGATTTGTTAATCTTTTATGGTGTTTACATTATAGAGTCTTATGTTGAAAATAGGATCATGCTCCTTCCTAAGTATAGAGTAAATCTAGGTTGGGGTGTGACACAGACCGAAAGAGTAAACGCTCTGCTGGAGCAATATTTAAGGCACTACGTGAGTGGCCATTAGAGGAATTGGGCGGATCTACTGGACATTGCCCAGTTTTCATATAACCTCCAGAAGAGTGAATCCACAGGGAAAAGCCCCTTCGAGATCGTAAATTGGCGGCAACTAAACACGCCCAAGAAGCTAGTCGCCTCCTACACTGGACCGAACCCTTCAGCATACAAGATGGCGAAGGAATGGAAGGAGGAAAAGGCATTCCGAGAGCCTGTCTCCACAAGGCTGCAAAAAGAATGAAAAAATGGGCCGACACCAAAAGACGCCCCAAGGAGTATAAAAAAGGAGAAATGGTGCTGATTAAGCTGCTGCCTACCCAGTTCAAGTCCCTGCGAAAGGTACACAAAGGGCTGGTTGGGGAGTACAAGGGACCGTTCCTTATTCTAGAAAGAGTGGGGAAAGCAGCCTATAGGGCGCAGTTACTACCCAAACTAAAAATTCATAACGTCTTCTCATGCTGAAGCCTTTTCATTAAGATGAGGAAGACCTTGAAAGAGCCATCTCCAAGAGGGCCCCAACAGGGGTTGTGACTGAACATGACAAACAGGTTGAGGCCATCTTGGCACACAGAAGGGTGAGTAAACAAGGAGTCCCAAGTAGCACGGAAGTTCTAGTAAAATGGCAGGGACTCCTCGACACCAAGACCAGTTGGGAAGATGAGAAGCACCTATGGCAATTCTCAAAACTAATCGAAGAATATTGGGAGTGACTATGCGATGAGGGCGTCAGATGGGGGAGGGTGTCAGGTGTCAAAATCGTCCTCCATATTTCGCACTGATGAGGCGCAAGTCCCCCTAGCAAAGCTAAGAGGGGATCGCAACAATGGCAGTCGCAGCCCACCAAGAGACTCTATGCGGGTGCCACACCCCACCGGCACGCACAGCACCATGCGTTCAACGTGACGGACTGCGTGTGTGCGGGAGGCATGCGCGCCTATCGGCAAGCCGACGCATCCTTCGCACACCGAAGGCATGCGCGCCCCATAGTCGATGCAGGCGCACACCCCGAGAATCAATAGCACGCCCAGACATGGGCGTGCCTGTCGACAAGAGAGGGACGCGTCCTATCAGGAGCGCGCCCCGCAGATAGGGCTAGTCGACCGATGGCTCTAGAAACTTCGAGAAGACACACAACACTACTAGAGGGCTCGACAAGCCTCTAGATGACACTAAGAAGGATGGGCAGGGCGCCGGGCAAGCCAGCGCCTGTGCCCGCGTGCCCAATGCGTCCAGAAGGCCCCAGAAGGTTCCCAAAGAGACCCGACAACGCTAGACAAACCTCGAAGGTGCGAGAACACACAAGAGGAGACCCGATGGCCCTAGAAGGCTTCCGACTACTTGGGAAGGGCCTCGATGTTGCGAGACACGTCTGGACACTTCTAGAAGCTGCCATGACAGTCAAACATGCGCGGGAGTAAGCTGGGATAGACCCGATCCTTCTAGAGACACCCTGACCGACTCTTGTAGATATTTTTCTGTACATACAGTATTGTAACCGACTACACTAGGCCCGATTTCTCTAAAAACCTCCACAACCGACATAGAAGGTCGGTCATGGAGAGAGGCGGTGCTAAGGGCCTCTATAAATAGGAGTGAGGCCCCATTTATAACTTCAACTTCGGCAAATCAATTGTAAAGCTCTCATTCTCACTCACTCTCACTCTTTTAAGCTCTTTTGTGCTTTCTTTTGCCTGACAAACCTCTTCAAGGCTTACTTGGTTGTCCTTGTGCACCAAGTGACGCACGATTCGCCCTCTGAAAAGAGTGACCACGTGACACTATGCTTCCAACTTCAATCACCCAACACTTAACCATTTTCTCCCAAACCTCAAGGTATGCGTCCAACCCTTCCTCTTCTTTCTTAGAGTTGTTTCTCAACTTCCCAAGTCATCCAACACTTAGTCAAAATTCTCTCCAAAAATGTTCACCATGCGATGAGCTTACTTGCTATGCATCCATCATGGTGGTTCTTCCCAAAAGGATGTGCTTAACTCTCAACCAACTCCCAACTATGCTTCAAACTCTACCTTCTTTAACACTTAGTGAAATTTTCTTTCCTTCCCTAGGGTTATGCATCCAAGGCTTGAGTTCTCAAAGCATAGTTGAGTTCTCCAAGCATAGTTGAGACACTTAGAAAATTTCTGAGCTTACTTGCCACCTTGTAGTCCAAGACTCGAAAATCACCTATTGTGGTTTTCTCCCAAACTCATTTATGACTCATTCTCATCTCAAAACTCAAGTTTGCTCAAAAAAATTTCTCTCCACTATGCTACCAACGGAAAGTACCTCCTTTCAGAGCCAAAATTTGACCAACTTCACAAGCCCAGATTTCCTGCCTCAAAATTTTTCTAACTCCACAGGCTTGTGTTCAAGTTTTTCCGCATGTTTCCTAGTTTCCTTTTTTATGGTAGCTAAGCTACTAGGTCAAAGTTCGGGTTTCACAATTTATGATTCCTTGATTTATTATAGGAATTGGGTTGCCTAATTAACAACCTAATTGACTGATCCGATAGTGTCAATCTAACTCCCTTTATTGAAAATCAACTTATAATCTGATGTCAATTCTAAATTACTGAATAGCGATCATGCATTACCTACTACTAGTTAATTGCACTAAGCTCTTAGATTGATCAGGAAATTAGATTAAACTGGCCAAGTCGAACCTAACGTTTTTCTATTATTTAGGTTTTGTTATCTATTTGTTATTGTAACTTTGCAAACACCATAGGTTGAACCATAGTTATAACTCAACCTATTTACTCAAATTAAGCATATCATCATTACAATTATGAATAATCTTTCATGCATAGTGTAGGCGAACAAACATATAAGTGTATGTGATTAAGTTGTCAACTTAATCTACTTAGCATGTTCAAGCAAGAAGTAGAAAACATGAAGAATAGGAAAAACCCATGAACATCCCATCAAAATTTAACAAAAACCATAAATAAACTGCCCAACAAACCTCAAAATCGACGTTTACAGCCTAGTTGGTCATTGAAACTCAAATCCTAACACATAATCTTCAAATACAAGCAAGATACAAAGAAATCTCATTGGTGTTGACCAAAATAGGCCAAAACCAAGCTTAGAGCTCAGAAAAACGTCCACAAACTCTCCACACAAAACCCAAAAATGAAAGTAAGCTTATATAGAAAATCCAAAGAGTGTTGAGGCCTTGCATGTCATAACGACGTGATGCGAAGGGGAATAAAGTGCAATATAATGTCGAGACACCACAGGACAACACTACAAAAATACTTTATGTTCTCCTCTCGGCTTGCAAGCATTGTGTCACAATAATACTTGAATACCCCACTAGTGCAAACAGTGTAGTGGCAACAAATGAGTGTTGACAGATCAGCCAAAGTCAAAGGGCCCGTGTCGTGATGCAACGAGGAGCACGATGCATCATCAAACACACCAAGATAAGTGGGCAAGTCAGGTTGATAAACAAGTAAGAAGACAAGCATCAGTGTCAGGGTCAGTGACAAGCTCAATAAAGGCCAGATGGGTCCTTGAGCCATGACCTCAAAAGTCGAGGTTCCCTCACGAATTTGGACGAATGGCTTTGGAATTAGATCCATATTGATGACATATGGGAGCATGCTGAATTTCATGTCAATTGGAGTTCAGATAGGCACTCTATGCTAGTGAGTGACCACTCGCCACTTTGCTTATACATGGGTGCCAAAGAGAAAAATGCTCATAAAAAGGGGAGACATGGTGTCAGCTTTCCACCACCCCTAGGCCTTATGGCCTAAGTGAGCTACCTTATGACACATGAATGTGTTATGGTGTGGCCGAGCAAGACGAGTGTCTCGAGCATTTTACATCGAAAATGGGATCTCATGGACAGTGTCAGACGACACAGGTGTGCCAGCATTGCGCCTTTTTGCATGGGTCGAAGGTTCAATATAGTACTTAGTATGTCATTTTGGTTCGGCATTACTCGATGTGGACACGGAGGGGTTCGTGCCTTGATATGTCCGAATGGTGGATGTTCGAGAAGTCCCGAGTTTAAAATATACCCATGGGTTGGTTATGATGGTTCTGGATAAGCAGGCCCGAGTAGGAGAGAGAAAGTTGATGTTGTCCCTACACTCGAAATGACATCTAGAAGCATCAATGGAACTCGATAGTTTCCCGTTGGGACGATACTTGCCTGAGTAATCTTGGTAAGCATTGTAATGACTCGATAAAGTCTGGTAGGTGACCATTAGACCAATAGAAGCCCAGTAGGCACCGAAATAGGTTGGAAGAGCTCGGTAAGCGTTATTATGCCTCAGTAAGCCCGGATAAGTGTCTGAATTACCTAATAAACCTTAGTAGAGTGATATAAGCCTATTTTGACCCAACGAAAGGTCCAAACTCATCCAAGTGAAGTTCCAAAGCAATGTAGAAGGTGTTGTTGGGAACCAAGATGATGAAGAAAGATACGGCGTTGCATGGTGATGATCTTAGTCTCATATATGGGCAGGTCGAGTCTCATGACTTGGCCTAGAGGAGAGCAAGTCGGCTAGAGTCACAGATGAGAAAAAATACACGTTCGAGCGACATGTATGGCTGAATGAAGTTCAGTTCTTCATGAGTTATATTCGGTTGAGGATGAAAGAATCTCGCCTAAGGTCCGACAATACTTCAAAGAGTTAAGCAAAAAGTATATTGGGACTTGAGTTTTCCTTGAGGCTAACCATGATCAAGTGCAAATCATGGTGTCGCACGGTTGGAGAAGTACGAAAGTGACATGTCACGTAGCGCCTCCTTTACGACATTTTTGTCTTCTTAATCTCCTTAAAGCCTCGAATGCTCAGTTGAGCTCCTAATAACTCCAAATTAACTTGAATCATCCATAACATTCTGGAATGCATGTAGTGTTTGTAAACATTTAAGTTCATTAATCATTCTAAACGAGCGAGATTAGACGACTAAGATAACTTGTTTAGGGAGCTACCGGCGGTCAAACTCTGACAACAAATACCTTCGGCGAAGTTTACCTTCAACACTCCAGTACCACCTCCGACGACATCCAACACAATGCAACTACCACCTCCCGCGACCAACTTTGACATCACCTCTAATGACCAACTCTAACTACCAACTCTTTTGATCGTCTCAAACATCTAACTCTAACAACCAACTTAGTTGATCATATACTAAAAAAAACACAAAAAGTTGGTCGGTGAATGTGTTTTTAAATACAAAATTAAAATTATTAGTTCATAATCTTTGATAATCATCTTATAACAATTTCACTAATAGAAACACCTTGTGCATAGTCAAACTAAACGAACTTGTGTATAAAAACACTTTTGAGAAAATATGACCAAACACATTTGTATTTTTATTCTAAACAGTTTTTTCTTTAAATGTTAAAATGCAAATGACTTTTTGAAAAACATTTCACCGCATGTCCAAAAGCTAAACCATGGATGGATACAATCGTAAATGCATCTTCTAAGACTCTTCATTTCTTTGTTTGGCACTCAAAGATTCTACTGACATGTCTATGTTAGGGCCTAGCAGCGCTTTAATCACTTGTTAGGAGCAATAGGCCTCCAGGTATCCCCACAATTGTATAATCTTGTCAACTTTGCGCATAAACCTTAATGGCTTTACTTTTGGTTTCATCCAAAAGACGTCATACCAGTTGAAATAATTGTCCTCTCTTATATACATACCCATGATGATCCCCTTATCTAGCAAATGTAGACTTTGATCATATTCCCAACACCAAAATATGCATACATACTAAATTCTAACTTGCAATTTAACATAAGATGCCATAAAAAGCCCAAACACTCGTACATTCCACTAATGAGAATGTACATTGAAATTTTATTGTTTATATGAAACAAAACTATTTTATCTACCTCAAATACAATGGTTATATATACAAAAAACTCCATCAAATATTCCTAACTTAACAACTTAAGTTTGCACTCCAAACATAAACTTTCGAATTCCAAATGCATATTAACTACCTACTTCAAACGCAACTCCAACCAAATTTAAGAAGTGCTGTTAATGACCAGAAGCACCTTTCAAAGTTACACAACTGACGACCCGCATTTAATATCAATTTCTATCCCATTATTTCATAACGCAACTGATGTTCGATGGTATTTCACACCATGACTAATACGTTCGATGATTTTGACATGATTGGATATCAATTATAGTTTAGAGACAAAAACCATAATGGCAAAAAATTACAGCATAAATTCTTTTACTTTTTTTTTTCTTTATGAAGGAAGAAGTATAGACAGCATGGCTGAATTACAATATATTTGAAAACAAACAAACATGAATAGCTGAACTTTATAAACTTCAAACCCTCTACACACTACAGCTTGCTTTGAACCTTCATCACTCTTTAGGTAGACAGAAACAAGGTATAAAACCAATCATCCTGCTGTTTTTGAGTGTTTAATAAGCCAATCGATCACCACATCGATGTTTATCGAATCTTTGCAAGAGATCATGTAGCAGCACACCTCCCTGTCACGAATTGTTTCAAGTTCTCTGCAGCAACAAACCAAAAAGATTATCATCAAAAGTACATTTCAATATGAATGGACAGAACACTGTAACCATATCATCCATATAATATCCAGGACTCACAACAAATCGACCAGTGCTTGCTTGGAAAGTGCTTCTGATTTGTCAATTTTGTTGCCCAGCACAAGCAAAGGAATTCCACTTAAAGAAGGCTTTGTTAAGAGCTCATGGAGTTCACTTTTTGATATGGGAACACTGTCTCTATCAGCAGAATCAACTACATACCTGACCTTGCACCCATCATATTATATCAGGACAAAGGGTAAAGAAATAACAAAGAAACCAAAATGGAAGTGTTAATATCCAGATTTGGTTATTCAACTTTGATGGTTGTCTATTTGGTCTTTAGACTTTAAAAATTTTGAAATGTAACTGAATTTTGATCGTGATTCTATATTGTTTTGTCGTCAACACGATGGACTTTAATGATGATGTGATATCCTTATGAGAGAGGTGTTAATTGATCTAATACCAGAAGGCTGACAAATAACTTAAGGAGGTAGATATCAAGATAAATAAAATCCCACGTACACTATATCCATCTTTCTGAAGCGAAATCCCTTTTATAGACCATGGCACCCTATTTTATCAAGTTATCAACTCTAGCCATTTGTCGGAGTCAGATCAGTTAATACTTAACAAATAGGTATTTCAAGTCACCCACCAATTAGTTAACAATGTTAACAATAGGGATGTCAAATAATTACAATTCAAATGGTTCTAGAATGTTATCATTATCATTGCAAAGCTCCCAACTAATGATGTTAGATACTGATAGCATACTAGAGAGAATCTTAAGGGGGTGAATCCAGGCCCCTCAAAAGAGTTCGAAGAGTTTTTATTATTTCCATATTTTTGAGTTAATGTTTAAAAGGTTCAAAACAAGAGCCAATAGCAGCCCCCTGCAGCCTGTGTAATTGCAGAGAACTTTATGACGAGCAAAAAATGTAGATTTGTTGGGTTTTGTTTGCTCAAGTGTTCTCCTAACCATCAAATGGAATGTGAACAATTCATCCTTCTAACGAGGGAGATACTGGACTTCAAGAGAAAGATATCAATTCAATAAATACAGGAAAGGGCAGGGAATCTTGGAATCTCTCAAAACTGGAAAAGAAAATGATTTTCTTGAATGCAAATTATCAGATGGTAACATTTTTGAAGTGCAGATAATGCTACTAGGATAAAAGGATATTATATCTAAATGCAGTGATTTGTTTGCTTTGTGTTTAAATTTTGACGAGTTCAGGTGTTTAAATAAAGATAAATAAATAATCAGCCATATAGTAAGCTAAAGTAACAAACATAGCTAAAATGGAATGAGGAGAAAGGGTAAGAGAATTGGGACATTTACACAATTGCAGTTACGCCACGACAATATCTCTCCCACATTGTACGGAATCTCCTTTGCCCTCCAAGGTCCCAAAGTTTAATAGTTACATTGCCCTTAGTAACTTTCCGCATGTTAAATCCGACCTGGTTATCAGAATATGAAGTGAAGATCATAAGATAAATTCAGTTGAATGAGTGTAAACAGCGAACTTGATAGAAAAAACATACTCACAGTTGGAATCATATCCTCACTGTAGCCCCCTGTCTGTAAAATTTGAAAACCATCAGGGAACAAGAAGGCCATTCCCATACACAAACAAAGAGATGTGAAAATTTGCATTTTCTTACAGCAATTGAATTGACAAGAGACGTCTTCCCAGCATTCTGGAGGCCTACAAGTGAGAGCTCCATTTCCTGTTTGAAGAAGAGGCTGAAAAACAAGCACACAAGAAAGTTCAATTGAAAAGAACTTCCAAAAATCTCAAGTAGTAGCAAGAAACAGCTTCCTTCAGATCTTGAATAAGGTTAGGCATATGAAAAAAACTGAAACACCACGCATCAATGGTTTCTCCATTTCTCAGAAATTTTTGTTTATTAATGAACTAAAGGGTTAATTCAAGAACGTAGCAACAGGCGTTTTGTGATTCTACAGGGCTAACAAACCAAAGATCAAACTGGAGACGACAACACTTTTGTTTTTTCACGAAGAAGTTAAAACCATAAAGCCATGGTCATGGAAGCTAGATTAACACAATGACTTCCCTACAACTTGGGATTCCATTACAAAACTAAAATGCAAGAACAGTGGCTAGGGCAATGTGAGAAGTATGGAAAAGAAAACAAAATATGCACATTGAAAAAATTAAGGTATAAAAGCCACAAATATGTAGAAGTTGGGATCCAAGGCAGAAAACAACCAAAATAATTGTTCCAATTGCATTCCATTGTTGATGTTCTGCAACACCGCAAACAAAATAAGATCCTAGCTAGAGAACAGCTGCCTAGAACAACACACTCGATTGTGTCTCTAACATTATAACTTTAGGGAGTATCTAAGAATGATTTCAAGCGGTACGGAGAGAAACTCCCAATATCGTGGCCAGCTTCAAGGAAGCAAGGTATAGCCAGTATTTTCTGGGCCTAAATCCAACCCTGCCCAACCTCCACAGAAATGTTAAAAGAGTCCATTACTTGTTCTGTTACTATTTGTTCTGATGTGTTAGTAATAATATCAGTTACTCTTCATGTTGTGAGTGGTTGGCCTGTGAACCCATATAATGATGTACAGGGACTACATCAGGTTATCGTTAGAGACTTGATTTGAGAGCTCCTGCTCCACCTGCCTTATAGCAAGAAGGGTCATTTGTTTGTTGGGATGTGTGCTCTATTATGGGTTCTTCGGGGAGAGAAACTCTAGTGATGTTTGGTCCTTGGTGAAGTTTCATGTTTATCTTTGGGCTTCAATTTTGAAGACTTTTTGTAATTACTCTATAGACATGATTTTATGTGGTTGGAGCCCTATCTTTAGTGGGATTTTTGTGGGTTTGACATCCTTCTATTCTTTTTTTTTTTTTTTTTGCAAAAATAAAAATAAATTTTGAATGACTAGATAGTCAATTCTACTTTCTTCTTTCTTTTGAGGTCTTTTCTTAAAAAATAATAAAAAAAGCTAACTTACTGGAACTACATCAAAAACTCAAACCCAAATGCAATCTGAACTTCAGAGTAAACCATCTCAGTGACATCACAAAAATATGGTGATAAGTATAAGATTCGTAAGGGACCCAGTTGGGCAATTTTAACTAACAAATCTATAAATCTTTTACAGCTGCACCACTCAACTCGAAGGATTGAATATTCAAACTTCAAATTAACATAATAAACTCAATAGAAGACCAAACGAATACACAAAATATTGCATTCCCAATGAACCTTCACTATAGATTAATGTCAAACAAGAGGCCCATGTTCGAATTTAAAATTAAAACGCAGCTTTCCCCACTCAGCCGACAATTCCTTCTTTCAACAAACTAGTAACACTAAATCCCAAATAACTAAGTAAAAATTATTCCTAATTTTTGCTCAGCCGCCAAAAAAATAGGATCAATAAATAAAATAAAATCCCACAATTCAAGAACAGGAAAATTTGGGGGAAAGACAAAATCATACCTCCGGAGCCAATTGAGGATGGAATCGAAAAAACCCATTTCCGAAAATGAAGGGAACTGTGAAGAAGTCTTGATTAGTGATCAACCAAAGGAGCTGAAGAAATGGAAATTGTGGAAGTCTATTAGGAAGAAGGAATATTCATAGACGAAAGAGATGAGTAATGGAGAAGAAGAGACAGAAACTTGAACGACTCATTCTTCGAGGAAAACCTCGAGGGCCAAAATGTTCTATCCGTGTAGCGTCCGCTTGTCCAAAGCTGAAGATCCAAAGTAACACACATTTTACTATAATTAAATTATATGACGTAGGGTCCAATTGCATTTCAATTACTTTGTATTTTTTGAAGTTTAATTTAATTCAAACTCAAACACGGTGTTTGGGTTGAGGAGATGAGTTGAGATATGAACTTGATAACTTGTAAAAATACAAAAAGTAAAGAAAAAGTTAAGTATCATACCTTTGCCAATCTATAATTCTCGAACCGATAGTCTTCGTTTTCTTAGAGATCTTCCTCGCTGTGACTTTGGCAAGGATCCGGTTTATGGGAATCGCTTCGTAGAGATTATTTTCTTAGAGAGTGTGTTCTATAAAGGCTCCCAAGGGCCCTATTAATAGAACTCCTTGAGTTACTCCTGATCCTATTAGGATAAAATTATAATTTGAATCACATTTAAATAAAATTTATAATAAATCATGCAATTAATTGTATCCAATACAATTAATATTTTCCCTCATAAATTTGAACATTTCAAATTTTTCTTTCAACATAGTTGATTCTTGTTGGTCCGTAATGAGCTAGCAAGGGGACCTTATGGACCTACAGATCAGAAGCTCCAACGATATGAGATTAATCGCCTAAACTCATTAACCACATTTATCAATATTCGTTAACTGTAGGTACACTCTACTAAAGACCCACAGTTGCACTCTTCTCACTGCAGATATATTTCTATGTCCATGGATATAGACCAATAATAGCAAATTAGTCTTCAAAAGTGTTTGTAACACTAGCTGAGTCAAATTACCGTTTTACCCCTAGGTTACTTCTAAATCCTTAAGTACTAGTGCTCCTCTAATGAACAACTTGTTTATGATCCAACCATTAAACAGAAACCCTTCTCGGGCCAGTGAGAGGGTAGGACCCTTTGTTCAAGTCTTGGAGACACCACTTAGGGAACACTTATCTACTTACCCTAAAAATGGGAATAAGTGAATTTCATCTTGTATAATTATGTCCCTAGTTCCCCACTCGGACTTGTCCCCAAGATGGTAGGCATATTGAGTCGGCAAACGGTCGCTCTCACCCATACAAATCAAAAGACAATCTCTCGTGGACAGGAGTTTATAATATACTCAGGATTAAGACTAAGTTGCCTAGGTCATCCTATTGAAATAGAAACCTAACTAGTCAACAGAGTTACATCTAGTGATTACTATTTCGTGGTCCGGTCTTATGCAAACTCATTGCATAAGATACCCCCACTCACATGTCATCTACACGAACACGTTAGATCATTGCGTTTGTATCAAATACAAAGTGGGTCGTATTCATAGTGTCACAAGGATAAGGTACCCAGCGTTATCCCTATACCATAGACCCTTTAGACTGTATCTTGAACATTGATCTCTATATGTCCCCACATACAGTTCAAGACTCAGGATTTAGGGTTATTAAGACAAAATAATCTACGAGTTTTAGGGCTTAAAACCCTTATTGAAATAACACATCAATAACTTTTTATTAATGATTTAATTACAGTCAAATTATTACATTTACAATCTACGAGTTTTAGGGCATAAAACCCAACAGATGCATGATACGAAGTTTTATTATTGGGACGAGTCTCAACTCTACAAACGAGAACCTGATCATTTTTTCAGACTATGTGTTCCCGAAACTTAATAGTAATGCATCCTCTCCCAGTGTCATGATTCACCACATGAAGGACACTTCGGAGGGCAACGAATAGCAGTTAAAGTTCTACAAATCGGATATTTATAGCCGACACTATTTAAAGACGCTAGAAACTTTGTGCTAAAGTGCAACCGGTGTCAACGAATAGGAAACACATTAAGTCAAAATGAGATGCCACTTACCTCCATCTTAGAAGACAAACTCTTTGACGTTTGGAGCATAGATTCCATAGGACCATTTCCACCTTCAAACGATCACAACTATATCCTAGTAGCTGTGGCTTTTGTCTCAAAATGGGTTGAGCCAATTTGTTCTGCACAGAATAATGCGGCGACAGTCTCAAAATTCTTACAGAAAAACATCTTCACAAGTTTGGAACACCCAAAGCCCTGATTAGTGATGAAGGTACACATTTTTGTTAATCGTATCATTTCTAAGTTGCTAATTAAGTATAATGTGCATCATAGGGTGGCGACTGCATACCATCCTTAAACAAACGGGGAAACTGAAATTTTCAATCGAGAGTTAAAGACTATCTTAGAAAAAATAGTCAATACCTCTCAAAAAGACTGGGCGTTGAGATTAGACGAGGTGTTGTAGGCCTACAGAACAACATTTAAGACGTCTCTTAGAATGTCTCCCTACGCATTAGTCTTTGGAAAATCTTGCCATCTGCCCCTCGAGCTTGAACATAAGGCAATTTGGGCCCCTAAGACATTGGACCTCAACATCAATGCTGCTGGAAAAGCTCGCAGGCTTCAATTAAATGAACTGGAAGAATGGAGGTTACAAGCGTATGAGAATGCAAAGATCTACCAAGAAAAGACCAAGCGTTGACATGATCAATGCATTAGTAAGAATCTTTGCATATTGGTAAGAAAATACTCCTTTTTAATTCTTGTTTATGTTTGTTTCCAAGGAAATTAAGAATAAGATGGTCAAGGTCGTTTATAGTTAAGGAAGTTTTTCCTCATGGTGATGTAGAATTGACCAACGAAAATGGTACCAATGCATTCAAAGTAAATGGTCAGCCGGTGAAGCCGTATTATGGAGATAGCATTGATAAGTCTCCATTGACTTAGAAAAGATTAATTGAGGAAAAACTGGACGCTTCCTATGTCAACCACGGTCACACTTTCCAGGGATGCATCCCCACTTTTGTCTTTTATTCCTACTTTATTCCTTTAAGTTGTTTTTCGCTTTCTTTTTAAGTTCCGAATTTTTGTTTGGAATGGTTGTATGATAATGTTTTGGGAAATCAATAGATTCATTGTCTTTGTCTTCAATATTATTACATTTGAAAATTAAGGTGTCAAAATTAGGATTACATGCGTTGAAAATATTTCAACGCTTGGGGGGAATACTAAAAGAGTTAGCATTGTAAACTTGGAAGCAATTAGGATTTAAATCACTCTAATTACATCAATTTTGAAGATTAAACATGCTTGTGCAAAGCTGGAAAAACAAAGGAAGAAGCACTTACTTGTAACTCAAATTGAATCAAATTCCTCCAAATTTTTGATCACGAACGCTTCATGGACCACCATAAAAGTCTTCCTAGTTACTTTGGAGTAAATTTGTGAAGAACACACAGTTTTGGAGATTTTGGAACAGGTGAGTATTTTCAGCAAAATACACTCAAATTGCCAATCCGTTTTTCAAATTTCCTTCTTCTATTTAAAGAAGAAACCAGACAAATCAAATTTTCGTGCTGATTGACACCAAACATGGTGAATAAGGTGGTTAAATTCAATGTGGAAGAAGAGGTCGAAGATGAGGTCTACACCTCCTACTTCAACAAGCAAAGTGAGAAATGCCAATTTCTCAAATTGAATTTTGAATTTCCAACTTTAAAATTAATTTCCAAAATCAATTTTAAATAACATTAATAAAATTAATTTAAATAATAATTAATTATATTAAATTGATATTTAATACTAAATTAATAATTTGTCCACTTTTCCCGACAATTTCAAATTAGATGAATCTCTATTTAATGCAATAATATTTAAATCATATTTAAATATTACCAACTCTCCAATTTTGTCTAATTCGCAATTAAACGAACAATCCATAAATTTTGCTCCTTAACCAAATTCGAACATTTCAAATTCTTTCAACATACTATTTTAAGGTTTAGCCCACAAGCTAACAAGGGGACCTAATGAACCTATAGATCATGAGCTCCAACAATCCGAAATTAAACTATTAAACTCTTTAACCTAGTTAATTAACATTCGTTAACTACCAGGACACTTCACTAAAGCCGAGTAGCTGCACTTTCCTCACTATAGATATATTTATGTCCAGTTGATATAACCATAATAAGTAAGTCGGTCCTTCACAAGTTGTTCGTAATTAGAGCTAGGTCAAAATTACCATTTTACCCCTGTAATTACATCTCGTTCCTTAAGTCCCACTGATCCTCCAATGAACAATTGGTTTGTGGTCCAACCAACAAATCGAGTCCCTCTCAAGCGGCTTGAGAGGGTGGGGCCCCTTGTTCAAGACCTGGAGTCAGCACTTAAAGGAAAAACTTCTATATTAACTTAGAATTAGGTAGGAGCGAATTCCATCTTGCATGTCTATGTCCCCAACTATCTATCTGGTCTTATCTCTAAAATGGAGGGCTTATTGAGTTGGCGAACACGTGTCACTCTCACCCATGTAGATTAAAGGATAATCTCAAATAGACAAGAGTTCATAGTTAGCTAAAGATTTAGATCGAGTTTACCTAGGTCATCAGGTTGAAATAATTAGTTTTAATAGTAAATGTGTTATAAAGTAAACACAATTATTTCTTGATCCAATCTTATGCAAACTCATTACGTAGGATGCCCCCACTCACATGTCTTTACATGAACAATATAGGATCACATTGTTTGTATCAAATACAAAGTGAGTTGCATCCATAGTGTTCTCAAGATAAGGTACCCAGTCTTTACCCTATACTATAGACCATTTTGGCTATTTACCTAAACTTGATCCACTTTTATGTCAACACATAAAGTCTAAGCATTCAACTTATAGCCAGGGGTTCTTAGTTTATTGGATTTAATAAAAGCAATTCACATATTGAATAACAACTTTACTGAACAAATCTCAATAACAACTTTATTGAGAATAAGTTTCAAAAAAATTTCAAACTACAAGTTTTAGGACATAAAACCCAACAAATACTAATGGTCTCAATCAGATAGTGGGATCTGAAGGGATGCTTAAGCATGCCCTATCAGATGCAAATGCATGCCAAACGCATTTATTGCGCAGTGATGACATGCCTAGAACCACTCACCCATCTTCACGCACCCAAAGTTCTACTTAAACCCCCTTCTTCGTCATTTTTTCTCTTTTATGCTTTCAAACCCTCTCAAAATTTCGACAAGCTTTGCAATTTTCGGTGAGTTCCACAGCTCTCAACCCTTTTTCTTCCCTCTTCCAAAACTCAAGCTTTCTTCCAAATAGCTTCCAAACATCCTACTTCTTCCCAAAAAGCCCAGTCGGTCGCCCCTCAAACGACCGATGTTTTAGCTCCTTCATCTTCCTCTAAGCCGCGTCAGAGCATTTTTTTGATCGCCTTCTACCCCCAACCTACCAATATAGGTGTTTGCATCTTTTGCACCCTACCAAAACAGTCGTCGGTGATCCCAAATGTCACCCCTATCGTCCTTGACCTTCCTCGTTCCCAAACTGCATCTTCACTTGCCTTACGGTCATCTGTACCAATCGTTCCAGCACAACCTCTTGTCATTGTGCGCCCCAACAACCCTAAGTTGGAGGCTACGTCGAGACCTCTGCGTCCAGCTCCAGTGACCTGATAGGAGCTAGCAAGGCGGCGAGACGAGATAAGAAGAGTAAGACACCCTTGACAAAATATCAGACGAGGACTGGTTTGGACAAGTGGGTCAAACAATCTCGGAAGAAGGAAAGATCGTTGCGTGGGTCAGTCCCTACAGCGAGCGGCCTTAAGGAGTCTCAACATGCATCATATGACTTCGATAATAAGCCAATTGGATCCATAATCGTTGCAGTGGAGAAGAAAAAGGTTGTCGAAAACGATAAGAGAACAAGGCCTTCAGAGGCTATTGATGAAGATGCGCGGGAGGATGTTTCGTCCCTTAGAAGAAGATCTGAGAAGAGAAAAGATGAGAAAACAAAGAGAGTAAAAGAGGGCTTTCGCCGCCTGAGGGAAGACGCCCAGTCGTTCATCTCTGCCAAGAAGTTGGGAAGGGAGATGAGAGAAAAGGAAATCGAGTAAGGAGGGCCTCCACGTGAGACAAGAAGAAGAAAATTGCCGCATAAATGAGATAGCAACCGAATTTGGAAGAGAATTGCAGGAAAAGGGTGATGCGGAAAAGCTAACCAAAGCCCAACGTATCAAGAAAAACGTTAAGAAAATAAGAGAGGAAAAGAGGAAAACAAAGAAGGTAGGTAAATCTAAAGCCAAGCTACTAGAGAAGAAGAAACAAATAAAAGAGGCGGCCATGCAGCCGACCTTGACATTAAGAGACATAGAGGTGGGAGAAGGGAGTAGGCACTTGCCAATCCTAAGATTAAGAGAAGTGAGGAAGGAAAAGAGAAGATGGTGGAGGAACCACCAAAGAAGGCGAACAAGGGCCGCAAAAAGCAGGCAATCTCCAACTGGAGATGAGATTTTTCCCATAAACTATTAAGTTGCTCGTCTTCATTACACAATCAATCGATGCGTTGGAATGATGCCAATTCTGTGAAGCTACTCAGACAATCCAACCAACCGTCGTCCAGGCATTTTATGAAGGGAAGCTCCACAAGGAGTAGGATAAAGTGAAAGTTGATGGAGTCTCCAACGCGGGCAGAAATGGAAGAAACTCTGAAGCTAGTTGCCAAACCGGGGTCTAAATGGAACACATCCTTAAAGGGCTTCAAGACCTTAGCACCTACTTGCCTAACACCCGAAGCCCACCTGGTTGTACTTTATTAAGAGGTCTCTTCTTACAACAACGCATGATGCCACAATCTCAAGAGATAGAGTAATAGTGATATACTGCATCATGTGGGGTATTCAATTGGATGTCAGTCACATAATTGCACCACAAATAAGGGGGACCTTCTACAAACCAAGGGGTCAGTTGTTCTTTCCATCCATTGTGACGCTGTTATGCTCTAATATGTGCTTCATGGAAGGCGAGCCAAAAGTTGTGATGAACGAAGTCATCACCAACCAAGTCTTGAGAATGTTGTTGAGAGACTCCCCACATCTGCTAGATGCTACCAAGACAAAGAAAATGCCAGTTAAGTCACAAGAAACCTCATCCCCTCAGGCGCCAAAACCCAAGAAAAGGAAATTGGTCAAGAAAGACTTCAAAACCCCCGCATCGAGCTCACAACCGATTAAGGTCGAAGAAGAAGTTCACCTTGATGCCAAGGCATCCATCCAAGCCTTGACCATCTATTCCCTTCCCATTTCTTCAATCTAATAGGAAACCACTTCTCCCTCACCTTCTCCTAAAATCCAAAATGAACCCATCTCCCCGCCTGCTATTCAAAGCCAACCTCCCTCTCCTCCATGCATCACTCTGATTAACCTTAATGTCGAGTTGAGGGAAGAGTTGCTGCCTCCACCACCACCACCACACCTTGAGTTGACCCTCTCCCCGCTTCATGAGATTCTATTGAGAGAGTCAACTCCACCACCTTCACATGTTGAGCCAACCTTCTCCCTGCCTCACTGATAACTTGTAGAAATACAAGTTATTATATTCATTATTTGGAGTAATTAGAGTAGAGTTAATGATAAACGCATGATTTTAGCACTTGAATTGTATGATATGAATAACTCTGCGTTTACTATGCTTACAAAAGAATCTATCCTGGAAATTATGAAATTCTACCTTTTTGAACACAGGATAGGACCAAAAGGAGCTCAAAATATAAAGGAAATGATGCTACCAGAAAAGACCAACGTGTCGAGAACCATGCGTCCAAAAGATAAATAATACAAGTGTTTAGTCGACAACTGTCATGTCAATATACAAGTGGACAACTGATTTTACCAAACCATGACATATCCAATGAACTGAAGACGCAAAGAAGTCAGCGCAGCAGGGCATAGAATTAAATGCAAAGGTGTCAAGTCATCATGATATTGCCTTTTTCAACGCCTATAAATAGCCCATTGCACTTTATGCTCAAGTAGAGAGAAAATACTCAGTGGTGAAAACTCTACGCAAATTTTCGCTCAACCTCCATAGCCATCCTCCATTTCGAGCTCTTTTGTGAGAAAATTCTAAGAGTGTTCAGAGTCACCTTTCAGAGAGTGAGAATCCACCCTTGTATAAATAATGTATCAGATAGCCACCATCTCACGCCTCCAAGAAGCAAGAGATTGCCATTGGCGACTTGACGACTTTCCTTTCTTTCCTTTATTATGAACACCTTTCTTACTTGTGTTTTGTTAATAACTTTCGAGAGATTGAATTATCTACTTAATACAAGTTCGATTGACATTAAACTTCCATCCATTCTCATTTTTAACATCTTACACCATGAATGTTGAATGTTTAATGAGTTAAGCATAAGTTTTAGTGTTTCTAAATGTGATTAAGTTTGCTTTCATCTTGAGTAAATGGGTACTTCAAACTTGCTTGAATCTATCAAACAAATAGATCTAAGTGAGTATATTCATCTACTTGAGAAAGTAGGTGAGTAATTTCCAGCATTTAACAAGAAAATATTAGGCTTTAGAGATAAAGTTTTTCTTTTGCTCGAAGAGCTCACCATGCGTCTTAGAAATAAGATTAATGTGGCGTCGAAGCATCGAGAGATGCGTTCTCAATCTTGAGCTTGTAAGCATGAAAAATCATTTATCACTTGGGAAAATGCTAGTTACTTATCTTAACTTACCCTTTTTCATGGTTCCATTCATTGTATTCCTGCTATCTGAACTTGCTTATACTTGACTAACTTCATCCATAGTCATCCCACTTGTTCATCCATCAATTTAATTTTGTATAAAATTATTCTTTGTAGTTATTTTAGAAAACAACACAATTGTAATTATTGTACAGTCCAACCACATCAAATCGAAGATTGGTCTCAATGCATAGTCATTACAAATCCTTGTATTTGACCCTGGACCTCCAAGAAAACCTATTTAAACTTACACTTGGATTTTTATAGGAAAACTTGCGTCTAACATATACATCTTTCATGATTCTTAATGCGGCATTAGGCCACTATGATCACAACACATCATACACATTTTAAAACGCAACACTCACCCTCAGACAAAACTCAACTCAGTGTTTGGTTGGTCAATTTTGTATGTCATTGACATTTTATATCATGTCCACCAACAGTGCACTCAGCCCTCGTCACTAGTGACCACCTTCGATAGCAAACTCCGACGACCACCTTAGACGGCCAACTCCATCAACCACCTCCAACGTCAACTCCGAGGACCACCTCCGGCAGCCAACTCCGGCTACCACCGCCTACGGCCAACTTCGACAACATCCAACCACCACTGTTGATGGTCAACTCCAATGATCTTCGACGATGACCACTCCACCAACTCTGATAACCATTATTTTAAATTATGATTAGTACAAATTTGAGCTTTCTTGACACACAAGCTTTTTGTTTTGTTGGCGCTCGTGACATAAAACCATCAATAAAACCTTAATTTAAAGCTTGAAAATAACTACTAATTTAAAACTACATATAAAGCATCAATAAATGTTTATATTTAAGTTGATGTCCAAAATTGTCAACAAAAACACCTTTGTTGACACAAAACTACGTAAGTTTTATCAAAACGTTGAATTCTCGGTTTTTTTTATTAGTTCATAGTTTTTTTATAGTCGTTCTTTATAGTAATTTAACATTAATAAAATCATTTTTATCATGTAAGAAATCAAACAATTTGTATGTAAAAACATTTTTAAGAAAAAGTTGTCAGACACATAGTGTTTTTATTTTAAAAAGTTTTTATCAAAAGTGATAAAATAAAAATGATTTAACAAGAAACGTCACATGCATAAATTTGTAAAATTATAAAATTAAGATACATGATAAAAGAGTAAACCCTAAACCTTATTTCCCAAAACTCCCAACAATACATGTATGTTTAAAAAATAATAAATTAAAGTGCAATCTATAGTTTATTAAAAAAATATATATGTAGAATTATTGAATAAAAAAGTTTTCAAACAAAAATAATCATAAAAACATATTATATATGTAAAAGAATATGCATCAGATACTCCTGACATATGAACTCAGCACCCCAAATACCCAAAACACAAACATATGAACTCCACAAATATCATATCATATCTCAACTTAGTACCCCAAACAACCTCAAAAGTTGCAATGTTCCATCTACATGAAGGGTATACTGGAATCGAGGGCAAAGTCAAACTTCTCGCCCAAAATTGTGCTCTTTGGCAAGGCGTTGGGACAAGGTGTACCCCTTTATGTTGATCTAGCAGCTGCTATTACTCAAACCAGACTTGAATGACTATCATGACGTAAGATCCTTACTCCTTTTTAGGGGCCCTTCCAAATTCAACCTTCACTACAACAAAAATTGCTTTTAGCGACAAAATTACAGTGACAAAAAACATTAAGTCGCAACGTCTTTGACGAATTTACTTTTCATCCCTTAACGTTTGGATTGAGAAAATTGGGATGGGAATAAGGATGGGAATGGGTAAGGGATAAACATCCCCTTATTTGGTACAAGATTTGTAGGTTTAAGCATGAGAATAAGCTATGCTCATGCATCTATTATACCCATGAATGATAGCCATCCAAAAAGGTGGGTTTTCTTCGGGCTCACTCTCTCTCATATTTTAATATATTTATTTATTTATTTTATTTATTATTAAAATTTATTATTATATGAAAACTAAATTTATAGTTTATGAAATTATATTAAAATTTAAATTATAGTATATAAATTTAACTCCCATTTACTAAATGTATATATAACTAAAATAATTTAATATATACTTAATTTTTATTTTAGTTTAATGAATTAGTTTATATATACACATATATACCCATACTTATTTTTCAATAAACTGTAAAGAATAAATACAATAAAATTATCTATTAATTAATTAATTATATTTGTAGTTTCTTAATAATCCATATGATTAATATAATATGAATTTATTTTTTTTATAATTATAATTAGTTTATCATTGATTAATTAGAATTGATTAATTATTTTATTAATTAATACATCATAATTATATATATTGATCTCATTAAATTATGTAATCAAGTATCTTTAATTATAAATTACTCATTGTACAAATACTTGTAATTAATAATTTAATCAATATGATTATTTGATCGTTAAATGATTAATTTTTCTCAAAATTTTGAATTGGATTTATTGTTTATCAATTAATCTATTAAAATTTTAAAGAATTTTCATGATTAATTTTACAAATTGAATGCAAAAATAATTTATTCATATAAAATTCTGATAACATTCTCATGCACAATCAAGCACAGACATCCTTGATTCTCAACAATCTTATTCCTAGGCTTATTATCCCGAGACATCCTTAATTCTTGAGCATCTACAAAACCTTAAATCAAACGGTCTCCTAAAATAAAATTATACCGCAATTGTATAGAGGCGATTGTAAGAATGATAAAAAAAAATTATTTTAAAAATTATAGATTTAGCAACAGTTTTTGAAGTTTATAAGTATAACAAACAATATTACATCCGATTTCCTGTTTTTATTGTTTCAATTTTACTCATTTTGGTGTTTAAGTTGTATATTATGAGTATGTATGAAATATTTTATATTTGATATATTAGCTAACTAATATACTTTATATTTGATATATCAATCAACTAGTATACTTTATATGTAGTAGATGGGTCGGTTAACAATTGATATATACCAAATTTACCATTCATTATACCAAATATATCAATCAATTAGTGCTCATGGAATTAATTTGAATCTTTATTCTTTTGTTAGAGTATTAATTTTCTAGTACATCATCATCGACTAACAGTGGTTCGATTTGTCTTGTTGGTAACCATTCTGAATAATTTATGTTGATAAACTATTGATACACTAATGTCATACTAGAAATGATATACAACTGATATACTGAAATAAATATATTTTTAAGAAGTATTATTATACTAATGATATACCAATTTCATACTCGAAATGAATTTTTAATTAACATTGATATAATACTAATACAAAAATATTATATTTGAAATTTAATTTAGAATTAATGTAATTAATATACTATATTTATCATAATTGATATACTAACCATTAAAGTTAGACAAAATTAAAAACATTTCCTTTTATAGGCTATCCATAGAAATTGGGTGGATTCAATTTTAGGGTATATTTTTAAAAAGGTCTCAAACAACTTTTCTGCAATCATGAATTTTCACCATTTTTCCTTACTTTTTTATCTTACCAAAATACTCTTATCACAATTAATTATTATTGTTTTCAATTATTAATTTGAAAATTTTGAATATTTTATTATGTAATTTATGAATTTGGAGGTTCGAACATCATAGGAGAATTTTTTTTTTTTCCCTCAAATTTTCAAATACATTATTTCCTTTTCGAATTTTATCTTTTGGTGGGAAAATTACAAAACCATCAATAAAGTCTATTATAGTAATTGATATATTAATTAAAAATCTGAAGGCTTTAACATATTTATTATTGGATCATGGAAAGGATCCAAGATAAGCTCTTATTGGGCTGGGCTGGTTGGGCTAGGCATGGAAGTCAAAATGGCTTTGCTTAAGGGTTTTGTGTCCTTAATTCCTTATTCTCATCAGGGTAGAAAATACAAAAATTGAAATGGTTGACTATATTTATCTCCTTGTTTTGAAAAATTTATAAAGAAAAAAATGCTTGTTTTCAAATATAGCACAACGAGTACGATTATTTACAAAGATAGTATAATATCATTGTTTATCAGTAACAAAAAGTAATAGACACTGTAGACATCTATCAATGTCTATAGACACTAATAGACATCTGTTAGTGTCTATAGATAATATATAGACTATAGACACTAATAGATGTCTATTAGTGTCGTTGCTATATTTGAAAATATTTCCAATATCTTGTCATTTTAAACCATCTTTCTTTCATCTTTGAAAGTTACGTGCAAGTTATATGTATGTATGTGTATGTGCAAGTTATTTCTTATAAATTTCATCTTTTCATGTTAGATCTTTCCTATAGTCTTAAACAATTAATTGAACAAATATTAGATAACTAGCAGTGAATATAGAGTTTTTATTTTGAGGGTTTAACTTCAAATTTAGTAAAAGTATGATTTTGAAGCTAATAATGACTTGTTATTAATATTAAGTTAATAAATTTTGTTTTAACTTATGAATGTAACACATTTTGTTAATTGTTTCGTTTCACAACTAATATTAATTAGGTAAAAATTAGCTTAATTTGCGGATGATAATATTTAATGTTCTTGCTTTTTAATAAATAAATTCTCTATAAAAAACTAGGGTGGGTACTTTTCGCCTTGTTTGAAAAGACTAGGGAAGGTATATTACATTCATAAGTTCATTATTATAACTTATTTAATTTTTCTAGGGAAGTTTCTAAATAAATGAATAAATAAATAAATAAATCTAACTATTCAAAGAGAATTTGAAAAGCTTTTTCATTACCCATGAAAGAGAAATAGATTCGTTTTCAAATTTATAAAATTAAAAAATAAATACATATATCTAATAATCATCACAAAAACATGGACGTGTGCCTAATTTACAAATTGACATGTAGTCCATCCACATAAATTATTACACCAATAAGAATCAAGAAAGATTATTGTGAGAATCTATATAAAAAAAATTGTGGTAAAATACGAAGAAAAAAATAATTTAAACATACCTTAATAATAATAATAATAATACATGTGAATCCAACGACAACTATATTACGGTCAATCAATCACAATATATGTTCCTCAAAAAGAAAAAAAAATCACAATATCTATGTTAATTCCCTAAAAAATAAAATTACTAATGATTATGATAACCGGTGATAGTTATGGTTACAGTTTAATTAATCTTCAATTATGCAAATGAATTATTAATATTTTTGAAAAATTATTATAAAAAAAAACTATTTACCATTATAAAAAAATTTCACTGTCTATCAGCGATAAACTACAATAGACTTCAATCGATACACATTAGGCACCTTGAAGTTTTTTTCTGTTTTTTTTTTTTTAATTGGTTTAACCATTGTGGATGAAGGCAACACTAACAACTTTAAAATGGTAATTAATAGTTTTAGGCATTAAGTTATGTTCGGTAGATGTATAAAGAAATACAAGTTTTTCTTTTCTGAAGCATGGCATGACATGACATGGCCGGTATTATCAAACTTTGAAATAATAATTTGTAGCTTTAGACACTAAGTTATGCTCGGAATGATGTACAAAGGAATACACACTAGGCACCGATTTGAAGTTTTTCTATTTTTTTTTCTTTTCAATGATTAATTAGTTCAATCATTGTAGGTGAGTACTACACTGTTGAACTTTAAAATAGTAAATGGTAGCTTTAGACACTAAGTTATGTTCGACGTATATAGTTTCACTATCAATAATTGAAAAAGTGACATTTTGCTATATTTGAAAATATTTCCAATAGTTATACCCTTTAAAACCATTATTTTTTTTTTAATTTGAAAATTACACAATTTTTATTTGTTTTATTACTCTTTCAAATATATTTTCATAATCTAATTCTAAATTTGAAAACTAAAATAAGTTTTATTTATGTTTTTTTAATTAAAAATTAAAATGTGCTTTATAATAACATGAATAAATATATATATTGGTCGAAGAGTTGTGAAAGTGCTGAATTAAATAAAATTTATATTTTACCGATCCAGACTACTAATGACTTATAGTATTTAATAGGGGATCAGGTCAAACTATATGGAGTGGATCAAGTTCAATTTCTCTAAGCTAGATTTGCAAAAACAATAAAATAGGAGGGATTCGAATTCACTAAATAAAGAAAGCAAATGAAAGAAAGAACCAAAATCTTATTAAGATTTAAAATTCAGATAGTCTCATCCAATTTTAATTTTAATTTCAATTTCAATTTCAATCTCGGTCTCTACACCAAATGAAATCAATCAAGTATTCAACACTTACTCTTACTCAAAAAAGTTGGAATAAGTTTAATTCTCCTGAGTAATATTGATTATAACAAAGCATTACATCTAACTTTTGTTATCTAATTTTAACTGTGCACGATAATGTTTCATATCAACTCAATTATAAGCATAAGCACAACGAGAAGAATAAGAAAAAATTAATTAGGCGAGATAGCTACACTTAAAAATGTTTGTTTCTTTCATCCTAGAGTTCTATGCTGCAATCCATGCGATCATGTAAAAGTCATAGTAGAAGCACACACATGAGCCCACTCTTACGCGACTACAATTAAAGAATCATTCAAGATAATCATATGAATTCTAAAATCATGCATAGTGTCTACACTAGCAATAAATACAATTGAGGCATAAATTCAATTCATGAAAGCTTATAAAAAATAAGAACAAGAGCAAATGCTTGGTTGTTGAATACTCAAATTTACTATTAAGAACAAAGTCTCATGATTTTACAATTGGACTTGAACTGGCCCTTGAATCAGAAACACAAAGGCTAGCCAAACATCATCTTATAGCTAAATTTCACTTGGAATTCATAAAATCTAGCTAATATTGTAGATGGATAAAGGTAAAAAAAAAAAAAATGAAGAAAATGAGTGGTTATCTACCCAAAATGACTACCTCCACTAAAAGTTATTACCTAAAAATCAAAGAGGTTCATTAAAAAAAAAAAAAAAAAACGTGATACCATTGAATCTCATTTAAATAATTCTCTCTTTTATAATATAAAGTATAAATTTTGAATCTCATTCAAAATACTTTATATTATAATGTATTTATATACATTATGCTAATTGTATCACATACAATTAATTCCCTTATTAATTTGAATATTTCAAATTAAACCAAAATGTTTGATTCTAATACTAATCCTTTATGAGCTAGCAAGGGGACCTTATGGACCTATAGTTAGAAGCTCTAATGATATGAGATTAGTCAATTAAACTATTTAATTAGATTAATCAATATTCATTAATTGTAGATCACTCAAACACTTTAGCCGTGAGAACCTTTGTAAATGGATCGGCAACATTGTGCTGCGAAACAACCTACGTGACGATCACGACTCCTCGTTGCACAATCTTTTGTATCAAATTATACTTGCGCTCTATGTGCTTTCCACGTTTGTAGCTTCTGGGCTCCTTGAAATTTGTCACGACACCAATATTATCGCAATAAAGTGTGATGGGCATTGGCATGTTTGGAACAACTTTTAGGTTTGTCAAAAACTTCCTAAGCCAGACAACCTCTTTAGTAGCTTCAAAGCAGCTACATACTCTGCCTCCATGGTAGAGTCAACCAATGCAACCTTGCTTTGTGCTTCACCAAACTAGAACCCCTCCGTTAAGAGTAAACACTGATCCTGATATGGATTTTCTAGAATCCTTAAAGGTTTGCACCTTTTCATCTACAACTCTTTTCCTCTTGTAGATCCATTTGCGACCTATAGGTTTTACCCCCATCAATTTGATCTACAAGCTCCCAGACTGAATTGAAGTACATAGACTCCATTTCAAGATCCATAGCTTTAACCCATTCATCCTTGTTCCACATCATTCATTACTTGATTATAGGTCAATGGATCATCAATTTCATCAGCTGGTATGATGTCTTGAGTTTCAATTAAACCCAAATATCGAGTAGGTGAGTTTACAACCCTCCTACTACGACGAGGCTCCTTCAACTCTTGAGGAGGATGTGTACGAATTGATGAAGCCCCCATCAACAACTCTTGTTGATGTACCAACTTCTTCAACAACTCTTGTTGAAGTTTTAGCAGTTTCATTGGAAAATTCATTTAACACTACTTTACTACGTGATGTATGCTCTCTGATGTGATCTTCTTCCAAAAATGTAACATTTTTCGACACAAATATTTTATCCAATTTTGGATAAAAAAAAAAAAAGGTCACCTCTTGTTTCCTTAGGATAACATACAAATAGGCATACTCTTGAACGAGGTTCCAATTTCTTAGGATTTGTCTCAAGCACATGTGTTGAACAACCCCAAGTTCTGAAGTGTCATAAACTACCTTTACAACCTCTCCATAATTTTCGAAGGAGTTTTAGAAACACTTTTGGATGGAACATTGTTCAAAATGTATAATGCAGTCATTACTACACAAGCCCAAACAGAGTGGTAATTGAACATAACTCATCATAGACCAAACCATGTCTAACAAGGTTCTATTTCTCCTTTTTGATACACCATTTTGTTGAGGTGTACCAGGTGCTGAGAGTTGGAATGAAATTCCATGTTCTATCATATAGTTCTGGAAATTTAAATCCATAATACTCTCCACCTCGATCTGATCGAAATGTTTTAATGGTCTTTCCTAACAAGTTTTTAACTTTAGCCTTATACTTTTTAAACATTTCAAGAGCTTTAGACTTGTGTTGCATTTGGTAAAGATATCCATATCTTGAATAATCATCTATGAAAGAGATGAAACATTCATACCCTCCTCTCGCCTTAACATTCATAAGACCGGAAAGGTTTGAATGTACAAGTTCTAAGGGTTTTTGGCTTTATAACCTTTTCTAGTAAAAGATCTTTTGGTCATTTTGCCTTCAAGACAAGATTCACATACATGTAAAATATTTTCTTCTAACTCGCTTAAAAGTCCACTCTTAACCAATTTCTCAATCATGTTGAAATTTATGTAACCCAACCTTAGATGCCAAAGATAAACATTTTCTTTAGGAGAAACCTTTTGTCTTTTATGTTAAGTTGTTGCAGTTTTGAACATTTTAGTATTTAGAATCAATTTAGATGCTAATGACCTTAGTACATATAAATTACTCTCTAAGTTTGCAGAATAAATAAGAATACCATCTTTATAAATAAACACTTTATTTACATTGAAATTGATGGAATAATTATGTTCTAACAAACACTGTACAAAAATCAAGTTTCTTTTTAAATCAGGAACTACATATACATTTTGTAAAGAAAGAAAAGATTTATGGAAGAGTAACTTAATGCCTCCCACTTCAATCGCTAAGACGACCTACCCTGTTCCAACTCACAAGGTCATCTCGCCAATTCTAAACTGCTGCCAGGAACTAATCTCCTGAAAAGAAGAACTTGCATGATTAGTGGCCCGTGAATCAGCTATCCAAGCAGAATCATCATTCTCCACTAAACAAGTTTCCAAAACTAGTAAATCATATTTACCTTGTTTGGCCTTTTTTTTCTCTGCCAAATATTTGGAATAGCTCCGCTTTTAGTGTCCATCCTGATTGCAATGGAAACAATTTTCTTTTGCAACCTTGGCCTTTTGCTTGCCCTTTTGGGTTACAGTTTGGTTAGTTTTATTACCACCTTTATTACCCTTCTTCTTCTTCCATTTTTTTTGGCAAAGGAAGAAGCAAACTTAGTTCTAGAGGTTGAACCTCTGTGGAAATTTTTAGAGAAATTGGCAACAATTGCCTCCCCATCTGGTCCTTGGCCTTTATGCATGGACTCATAAGTCTGCAACTTGTTAAGGAGGGTAGTAAGGGAGTAGTTCAATTTGTTCATAACACCGTTGGTCCTGAACTGAAGGAAACCCTTAGGTAAAGATTCCATAATAAAACTAATTTAACTGGTCTCATCGATAATGACCTCATTCATTTCAACCACGTTGAAGTGGACCATCATATTGAGAACATGTTCTCGTACTAAGGCCTGTTCATATGTGCATTATAACTGAATTTCAAAGCATAATGCTTGATCTATGAGGACGGTTGTCCAAACATCTCTTGCAATGAATTCATGATCTCACGAGCAGTGACCATAGTTTCATACTTCTTTGCCAAAACTTCAGAAAAGCTGGCAAGAAAGTATGCTTTGGTCTTTTTGTTTGCCTTCATTCATTTCTCATATGTATCACGAACATTTCGTGACGCATTATTAATAGGAACTCGAGGATACTCCTTAGTGATGACAAACTTTAGGTCCTCCACAATGAGTACAGTGTTAATCGTATTTTTCCATGATGCATAATTATCACCATTCATTTTATCGACACTTAACAAGGTAATAAAAGCAGTTGATATTTTGATAATGCTGAAACATAAAATTTATTTCTTATTAGAAAAATGCATAACTCATATAACCCAATCAATATTTAGCAAAATTTTAATGTACCCAAATTTTAACATCTAATTTTACAATGGTGCTTCAGTGATTTAGGATAAAAGCCACCGAAAGGTAGTCAATCACCCCTTCACTGAATTGAGACTCTCTCAACTAATTATTACTCCAGAATAACTCTTATTCCTATAATAATTAGTCACCATCCTTCGGTTAAGAAATCATTAACATCCTTAACAATTTCTTGTAATTGTAACCCTTCATTTTAGATCCTAGAGTTCTGCCCCAATTAGCCAACCAAAGGGAAAAATCGATTGGGGCAAAAACTAAAGCGACCATATCCTTAACAAGAGTTTGAGATAAATTTCATGCAAATATTATCTGAAGGGGACACAAATCGATGTGCCATGAGGCCAAGCATAAAAGTTATTTAGCAAACCAATGAAGGAGATTGTAGGATGTTTTGACACACGTACTTCTCCCACTTACTATAAACACTCTCTCCATTCATCTTGATATTGACCTAAGCAAACACCATCGGAAAGAGGACACAAGTCGAGGTGCCACGAGGCCGAGCATAGATCTCACGGTGTGAACTTTTAGGGAGAAATGTGAGGAGAAAATGACATATCATATATATCTTTTCCCTCCCACTGAGCGTTTTAAGCCTAGAGTTTATTACTTAGGTAAATCCGACTAATTAATTTATATAAGTCCTTTGTTAATTTGCACAATATAACTCTTATATTGCATAGTCTAACAACTTTGATTATCATTTGTTAAACACTTTGATAAAATCAAATCAACCATTGCATGCTTATAAAATATTTGACTAATTAACCTTCCAGGTCAGTTTCTAGGAAGGGACGTTTCGTTTTCATCAACTTAAATACCCCAGCCTTAGACAACACCTTTCTTACACAAAGATCCCTTATAGGCAAATATTTTATGAATTTAATCCTTTATTATATTCATTTTAATCCTATTAAAATAAATATAAAAGATTAACCTATTTCTAATCATATTAGAAATATTAAACATAAGTCTAGGTGAACCAATTTTAAACCATTTAAAACTAATTCATAACTTGTGTTTGCATTCAACTCTTTATTATAGATTTTAATCTATTTCATTAAATATATAACCTTTATATTTTAATGAACAATTAAAACCTAATGACATTAGCCAAATAGAACAATTATATTTTACTAAATTAATGTCATGCTCAATGCAAATTCATTTTCATTAAACAATATAACATTTATAGTAATTTTGAAAATTAAGCATATCATTTAATACAATATAACATTTATATTATGGTATGATGCATGGACATGCTTATTAATACATACAAATATATTATATAACACTTATACTAAATAGAATGCATGTTCATACTAATAATATCAATCATCCAAATAATATAACACTTATATTAAATATGATGCATGATAATGTTTATCCTAAGGTGGGATTTTAAACTATATGGCATACATTATGCAATATATCTCAAAATTAATTTAATCATACATCTCATGCAAAAATTAAATTAAATAGCAAAAATAGACCAATTTTGGGCAATCCCTAAAATAAATAAAATAAAATAAAATACATAAAAATGGATAAATTGCTCCAAGCCCAATTTGAACCCATGATCTTGCTTAATTTGGACAAGCACCTCAACCATCAAAGCATCGCAACTTTTAAAATCAGAGCGTAGTGACGCTCAAGACGAGCATCATTATATTGCTGCTTCTACGCTGCAGCGTAGCGACGCTATGCTCTACGCTGAAGCACATAGAGCTTTTTATGCTCCGTTTTTTGTTCGCTTCCTCAGCAACTCTTACCTTTCGAACGAAATGGACTTACAGACTTGATAGCATAATTAAATTGCCCAAAACAACAGTTCTTACATATTTTGATCACATCAAAATAGTAAATCTAAGGTGCCAAAATTGAAAACATGTATTTCGCAAACCCACATGCAAAATGCAGAAATTTACACACCTCTTTTCTAAATTTTGTTTCCAAAACGAAATTTAAAGCACAACCTAACTCTGATACCAATTGAAGGAATTGAATTCTCAGTAGAAGCGAATAATCGCCTTGTGTCATTAAATTTGTTTTAGCAAACCAAAATATAGAGAACAAAACTTACAGAATAAACATCTATATTAATTAGCATGCTTTTTAAGAATTGAGGGATAGAAGATTTCCTACCTTTGAAGACCTTTGATGTGGAAATCTTCTTCTCCAAATCACGAACTAGTGAAAATTTCTCCAACGAATTCACACAAAGAACTCTTCTTCTCTTGGGAACATCACCACAATGCTACCTTGTTATTCTTTAGATAGAAACAAAGAGAATAGGTGTGAGCTCTCTATCTTTTGGCAAGGAAATTGTTATTGAGGAGGAAGAAGGGAGTTGGAGAGGGAAAGGATTTTTTTTTTTTTTTTCCATAGGATACTTCTATAAAAACTATATCATCCTCCTCTTCCTTCTTCCCACTTTACGTAAAGTGCTGTGAGAGAGAGGGAAATAACTCCCCTTAAACATGGAGAGTTATTATTAATATAATAATATTATTAATTAATTTAATTATATTATATTAAATCATATTTAATATAATTAATTAATTAATTAAATATCTCATATTTAATTTTAATTTTTTTTTGAAGAAATTTAATTTAAAGTTGAATCATATTCAAATGATGTTCCTCTCACATGACCTATAGTTTTAATATGAATCTTATTCATATTAATTTTAACTTATAGTTTTTATATGAATCTCATTCATATAATTAATATTTAGATCTCATTTAAATATTTCTCTCTTATAATATAAAGTATAAATTTTGAATCTCATTCAAAATAAATTTTATATTATAATGTATATATATACATTATGCTAATTGTATCACATAAAATTAATTCCCTTATTAATTTGAATATTTCAAATTAAACCAAAATGTTTGATTATAATACTAATCCTTTATGAGCTAGCAATGGGAACTTTATATGAAATTAATCAATTAAACTCTTTAATTAGATTAATCAATATTCATTAATTGTAGGTCACTCCACTAAAAACTTATAGTTGCACTTTTCGCACTATAGATATATTTCTATGTCCACAGAATTTACTAATCAATAGTAAGTCGACCCTTCACGAATTACTCATAACTATAGTTGGAACAAATTACCATTTTACTTTTGTAGTTATATCTAACTCCTTAAATACTACTAATCTCTCTAATGAACAAACTGTTTATAGTCTAACTATAAACTAACCCCTCTCGGGCTAGTGAGAGGGTGAGACCTCATTGTTCAAGACCCAAAATTAGCCCTTAAGGGAGTAATTTATCTACTTACCCTAAACATGGGAATGAGTGAATGCCATCTTGTGAAAATATATTCCTAGCTCTCTAATCAGAAAAATCCCCAAAATGGTAGGCTTACTGAGTCGGGGATTTGTCCACCCGCATGCATACAGATCAAAGAGTTGTCCTTATAGACAGAAGTTCATAACTCACTCAAGATTCAGGTTGAGTTACCAATAGTCATCCTATGAAATGTTAATTTCTACAATTAATGGCGTTACAAAGAGAAATTAAACATTTCGCTGTCCGTTCTTATACAAACTCTTAGCATAGGATACCCCCACTCACTTGTTTTCACACAAATGATTAGAATCAAATCGTTTGTAACACTTTACAATTCTTTGTAACAATTACAAAATTGGCCGTATCCGTAATATTATCAGAATAAGGCACCCAATCTTATTCCTATACTACAGACCTTTTTGGTTATTACTTATCCAACCTTGTATGTTAACCACATACATGTTTAAGTTTACATAAAATAATTAACCATGGAATCTTAGTTTATTGGATTGAGTTAATGCATAAATAGACAAAATAACTTCTTGTTTTATTCAATAAACAAAATGTATATATAATTTACAAAACTACAAGACTAAAGAGATTTAGGACACACCAATCTCAACAATTTGGTCATGCGTGTGTATCTAGTCAAATCCTATTGCATCTAGAAGCTATATGTATGACGTCTCAACGCTATCACCTCGATCTTCTTAGCTTGGTTTTCAAGTTTGATGACTTGATTGCTCAATATATATGTTCGATCAACTCCAATTTGATCATGCTTCTTCCAAAGCAATCCAAAACAACATTAAATCACTCAGTCCCTACAAAATGGACAATAAAGCATGCGAGAGTAATAAATTTAGTATAGAATTATCTAAGCGAATAGCAAAATAAAAAAATAAAAAATAAAAAAAATAATTAATGAATAAAACTATCTAGACGAATAGCAAAATCCACTTATGGCATATGATCTTCAAGTCAAGTCGCTGAGAGCCTATCACTAGAAGCATGAGAATATATAAAAATGTGAGGGATTGAGTTACATTTGCAATTGAGAAGAAGGAAGCCTTAGAACTAAACCACCGATACAACAAATCACAAATGGAGTCAACGAAATGTTCAACCTTATTTGCCTAACAAACTTTTTTCTTATTAATGTGAATAATATATACTACACTAGCATACACATTTGTGTGTTAATAAAAGTATATATTACACTAATACATAAATTAACTTCTTAATGAGTGATTGATTATTTAATATGTATTTAACTATGGGCACTATTCATTACATGTGTCAACTCTGATCACAATTCAAATTGTCAATAAAGATCAAATATATTTAAATCTCTTGTTAGCCCACATGTTGTTCAACTTTTTGATATCATTAATCCATATTAAAGTTAATGATACTATACATTTCATAAATTACTAACCATTGTTATTTGTTTTAGTTCAATAAATGAAAATATAAGAAGTTAACTCTTTCATTCAAAGAGAGAGAAAAAAAAAAAACTAGGTTGAACGTAGATTCAATCATTTACATAATTCTTTTAATAATCATTTGATATTAATTTAGGGGTTGTTTGTTTTTTGAAAATGTAGATAACTAGAATTTTAAGATACCTAGAATTATAGATATATGAGAATACTTGAATAACTGTATTTGTTTTGTATGATTTCTATTTTGAAAAAAAGTTATAAATTTACATAATGTTACAATGATGTTCTTACAAGTATTAATTAATTTATAATTTATATAATACGATTGTTTTCATTAGTTTAAATAATAAAAATGAAAGGTAAAAGAGTAAAATGGGGACTCTCTCAACATGGGAATACAAAAAATCTATGTTTTTGGAGGGCATCTAAAACTTTCGAGATGCTCTCCGTAAAGGCATACTAAGATGCCCGAAAATCTCTAGATGTTATGGCATCTTATATTACTGCAAAACAAATATGGTACACTTCATATACCTATTCCATGTAGATTCTCACGAAACAAACAATCCCTTGATGTACATCTCTCTATACATCCAACTATGAAAAATTACCAGTGACATTATATTGTGACGGTTTCACCAAACAATTTCGAGAGATTAAGTGTTGTGTTTTTGTATAGAATGTGAAAGGATGATGAGAAGTAGAGTAGAAATTGCTTGAAGTAAAAGCAAAAGAGAAAGAGGGGGAAAATAAATGGGGGGCGAAATCTATGAAAATGACATCACACAAGTTGGTACGCGTAAATCTTCATATTTTTCAGTGTTCATACTTCCCATTTCTCTAAAACAAATTTCCCCAAACATTAAAAAATATATATATATAATAATAATAAAAAAATAAATAAATATAAATTTTAAAAAAAAAAAAAAATTGCCACCTGGCTACATTTTAGCACAAGCAAAATAAAGGCCAAGTCTTAAGTGGGTTCTCTCCATATTCCATGAATCTCTCTGTATATATACAAATGTTGGTTCCATTGAGAGTTTTATAATTCTACTCTCTCTGGCCTTTGTTTTTTTTGGTTATTCTGTAGCTATTTTGAAATTATGGGAAGACAACCTTGTTGTGATAAAATTGGGTTGAAGAAGGGGCCATGGACTGCTGAAGAGGACAAGAAGCTTATCAATTTCATCCTCACCAATGGCCAATGCTGTTGGAGGGCTGTCCCTAAACTTGCAGGTCTCCTCTCTTTCTTCCTTCTTCTTCTTCTTCTTCTCTTCCCATCGACTCGAACGAATTGAAACGGTCGATTTAGAAGATATTAATGTCTGACTACTCCAACTATGTTTTTGGATTTTACAGGATTGTTGAGATGTGGAAAGAGTTGTAGGTTGAGATGGACAAATTACCTGAGGCCAGATCTAAAGAGAGGCCTTTTGTCTGAATATGAAGAGAAAATGGTCATTGATCTTCATTCTCAACTAGGCAACAGGTCTTTTTACCTTCTTTTTTTTTTAGTTTAATTTAATTTAATTCATGATTTATTATTTTTTTTATTTAAAAAAAAAAAAAAAAAAGAAAAGAAAAGGATTCCAGGACTTAAGTCTTCATACTTTTCTCTTCAATTTTTTTTTTTTTTTTTTTTTTTTTTTTTTTTTTTTTTTTTTTTTTTTTTTTTTTCCTTTTGGGATAGTTGCAGGCTTCAGCCATGTGGTATAATCATAATCATGGAAGAATATAATGTAGTCTTTCTTCTCAAAAGAAGGGGCAATTTTGACTTCTTACATTTTCTGAAAAAGGACTGAAAAAAAACAATGAATCCTTCTAACTGCTAAAAAAAGTTACCCATGTAGTAGAAAGTGGTCTAACAGAGGCAACCTAAAGATCAATACTTTCATGTTGTTTTGGCAAATATTATTATTATTATTATTATTATTATTATTATTATTATTATTTTGTCACCCCATTACTATATTTTGACAAACTAAAAAGAAGAGAGACTTTTTCTTCTATAATAAATTAAACATAAACTTAAACAAAACATTTAGTGGTAGACAGTAAGAATTTTTTGTTTAATAGTATTTTTCTTGTAATCATGAATCCAACTTTAAATATTAAAGTTTTAAGGTTGAAATTGTCACTTAAAATTGTATATATTTTTACTTTTTCTTAGAAAAAAATTTATATTATGAAACTAATACTTCATTTTTCTTTTTTTTTTTTTACACAGATGGTCAAAAATTGCTTCATATCTTCCGGGAAGAACAGACAACGAGATAAAAAATCATTGGAACACCCACATAAAGAAGAAGCTTAAAAAAATGGGAATCGACCCTCAAACTCATAAGCCCATTTCCCCACCTTCCGACTACACCCATTTGTCCCAAAAGGATCAAAAGCAATTGTTGCAACCACCATCACCACCGGAAGAGCCCGAGAAAGAGCCAAGGGGCGACGGGACCGACATAATAGACTTGATTGTTGATGGTTTCTGCACAGAAGAAGTCCCTCTAATTGAACCACATGAAATCCTTGTCCCTTCTGTTTCTTCTTCTTCAACAACCTCAACTTCTTATTCTTCTAATTCTTCTTCCTATTCTTATTCTTCATTTTCTTCAAACTCAGAGTCAGCAGCCAATTTGCTTCAAGATTTGGTCAATGAGTTTCCTGAGTTTGAGTGGCCAAACATTTGTGAAAATGGCATAGTAGAGGAGCTTTTGGAAGATGATTTTGGTAGTAGTTGGGATTTTTTGGTTAATAATTATGAGGGAGGCAGTGCCAATAATGATCCTTGTGTTGGTTTGGAATTGGATAATTCTCAATCTTGGGTTTATGGGTTGTTATGAATCATGCACATCATCTCAAAGTTTAATATTATGTTCAAATTTTATAATATCATATTATGTAATATTTTCTAATGAGAGACTTTGGTTGTTTTTTCTTAATATAGCATTCAATAAAGTCCACAACACATTTTGGGGACAACCCCAACTTTTGTTGTATAGTACATATTTTGCCCTCAATTGAGTTTCCTTTTTTTACTTCTACTTTGATTTCAATCTATGTAATGGTTGAACTAAAAGATAATTTTAATTGATGTTTCTACTCTCTTCTTCCTTTATTCTTTTAATACTTTTAAAATTTTTATTTTAGTCCCTTATATATTTTTTTAATAAATTTTAGATTCTATCGTTGTCATCAAAACCCTTTTAATAAAACCGTATATGATGAAACTTTTCTAAAAACTTTTTCATTAAATAAGATTTATTTTACTTTGGGAGAAAATTTTTATTTAAGTGATTTATGGAGTCAAATTAAAACGATAATCACAAATCATTAAATGATGTAAATTGGTTCACTTGTGAACGTTTAAATATAATTGATATAATTCTTAGTTTAGAGATTTAATAATGGATACAAGCATAGAAGCTTAAAGTATAAATTAATCTTTTTCTAAAATTAAACTTAAGAAATTAAAGAAAAAAAAAAAAATAAGATCATATGTATGAGAGTAAAGAAATTCAAACTTCAAACTTTCTAGTAAAAATACACCATTTATATCAATTCAACTACATTTGTTTGAGTCGGATTTAACTAACATTATAATTCACCTAACCATAAATTGTTATATTACAAATAATGCAAAGTTTCATGTGAGTTAGAAGGAACCTTGCATATATTGACGTTAAGGTTTTTTTTCTTTTTTTTTTGAGAAAAACCATATTTTATTTCTAAAGTATTAAAAAAAAGGAAAAACGCGGGATTGTTTTGCATATATATAATAAAATAGTACCACTTGGAGAAATCAAACCTTTTTGTTAATTGTTTTGACTAAGTTTTGTTTTTGACTTGTGAATAAAAATGTAAACTAATGATAGGAATTTAGTTTTTTTTCCTTAAATAAAAAAAAGAAAATTGGAATAAAGTCATTATTTTTTATTAAAAAAAATAATAATAAATGTCAGCAAGCATTCCGGTTGATGAAAGATTTAATTACAAGAAATTTCCATAGTAAATTTCAGTTTTGACGTATTTTGTATACTTTAGTGTTTATTATAAGAAATTATATTATAGAGCAGAAAATGAAGATAAATACCATTATTTAGATCTTATTTGATAACTATTTGAGTCTCGTTTGATAAAATATTTATTTTCAATTTTTAGTTTTTGAAAATTTTGTTGATTTTCTTAGTTTCCCTAATTACAGTTTTAGCTTTTTCTTTAAATAAACAATTGAAGTTTCAAAATAAACACTACTTTAAAAAAAAAAATTATTTTTTTTAGTTTTTAAAACTTAACTTGATTTCTTAAAACATTAGTAAGAAGTAGATAACAAAACATGGAAGAAGCTCGTGGATGAGAGTAATGTTACCAACTAATTTCAAAAAAACCAAAAACCACAAAATAGTTTTACAAATTTGCTTTGATTTTGAAATTGTACTTAAACGCTCACATATTCTATAGAATGGAATGGTTTTCATTTTTGTTAATTAAGCAAGGAAAAACAACATAACCTTCATTTTGTTTTTTAAAAACCAAAAATCTAAAGGGAAGACCCCATTTGCTAATTGTTTGGGTTATTTTTTAGAAAAAAATTACGCTTATAAAGACTATTTCCTTTCATAGTTTATATCTTTTGTTATCCATTTTTTACTAATGTTTTCAATAAAACTAAGCTTTTCAAAAACTAGAATAAGTAGTTTTTAAAAATTTGTTTTTGTTTTTAGAATTTAACTATAAATTTAAATATTTATATGATAAAGTTAAAAATCATAATTAAAAAATAGGAGGAAACCATGCAAGTTTTAATTAAACAAAGAAAAAAAAATAAGAAGCAAAAACAATACCATTACCCAGACCAAATGATAATCCAGTTGAATTTTAATTAAATATTGATACTAAGTTTAACTTTGATTGAAATATCCATTTGGATAAACTGTTTAAAAGTTAATTAATTGAGTTTGAAATCTTACTTAAAATATTATATTATATCTTAAAGAACTATATACTCATTTTTTTACCCTCCAAAGTCTTCTTTTCCAAGCTGGCAATGCTTGTAACTAATGAAACTTTTGAAATGGATAAGTCTTTAATTAATGAGAAAACCCTAAGACTCTATAAATACATGTTCTTGATAATTGATATTGTCTATTTCAAGAATTTAAATAAATATTCAATCATTTCACTCACAGAAAGATTTAAATTGGAAATTGTTCTCAGTTCCAAAAACTTCCAAAATTAGACTTAGTTGATAACTTTTTTATAACTTCTGCATTGCAATAATGCAATATATATTAATTAATATTGTTAACATCTAATTGATTTAGTCTTATTAGGATGTCATGAGGTCCTACAAACTTTTTATTACTTGCAAATATTTATAAATCTTCAAGAAAATTGTCTTGATTACTTTTGAGGATAATCTCAATAATGTGTTTCCATTATAAAAGTAGTAGGGTTTTTCTAAGACTACGTGAATGCCAAATAAAATTAACCAAAAAAAAAAAAAAAAGAAAACACGAATCTTCTTAGTGCGTTAAAAAAAACCCGATGACTCAAAAAACCTAACTAACTCAATAAATTTGTACTATCTTAGGTTGAGTTATCGATTCATTTGGGTTAAGATGTTAATTTTTCTTGCTCGGTGGGTCTATAGAAATCCACCATATTCCATATTATTCCTATTTAAGCAAGGAATGGAGGAGGGAGTATGGAAAAATGTTTTCCATGGAAGATCGTCTATCTGCCCACGTCTGGTCTTAAACTGGTGCAGGGAATGTATTCCTCGTCTTTTTTTTTTTTTTTTTGGCTCGTATTATTGTTGTTTTAAGATGTACATTTCTCTATTTGAGGCTTAACTAATATTTAAATTTAATATTTTTTAAGGTTAAATGGCATGTATTTTTTATTTGAGACTATGTTATAATATTTGAATTTAAAGCTTTAGAAATCATAGTAAAAATATTTTAAACAATATTATTCTTATAATTATCTTAATTTGATAAGGAGTACGGAATACTATTTGTTTTTTGTTTAGATTTTCAAAATTGTCCTCTTTAATTTGGACTTTTCTATTGAAAATTACCATTTAAATGGAGGCTTTCCAACCAAAATTCAGTGATTAAAAATTTAGTCTTTAAAGGTAACAAACTTGTCAAATTAAAAATTCAGTGATTCAACTTCAATGATAAGATTTCTTTTACTAATTAACTTCAAACATTTATATTTATTTATTTATTTATTATTATTATTTGGTTTATTCCAACAAGTCTACACTAATATCAATTACTCGTATATTGACATGATATGTGGATTGATCCACTCACTCCAAAATAATAATAAGGACGTTTATTATTATTATTATTATATTTGAAATAAGAACGTTTTCAGATATAACAAAATAAGCCAAAATATTTATAAATATAACAAAATGTCACCCTTTATAAGTGATAGATCCTGATTGTCACTTTCTATCAATGATATACACTTGACATTTTACTATATTTAAAAATATTTCAAAAGTTTTACCATTTACAACAATTATCCTTCAAATTACGTGCTTTTTACTCCCAAAATATTAACTTTTCATAGACAAATAGCTTAAGAAAATTATTCAATAATATTACACAATATGGACTGCTCTGTAAATTTAAAAATATGTACGACCATATTAATAACTACATGATTCGAGATATTAAAGTGTTTTTTCTAACATTTTATTTTGAACAATCTTTTTTTATGTAAACGGTGTATAAATAAAACATTCAAATGTTTTTATACGATTGTTAAGTTTAGATTTGTGTGTTTCTCTCTAATTAATAACTTATTTCTTAAACTCATATTTTAAAGAATTATTTTGAATATATAATGATTGTCCACTAAAAAGAATTATGGAAATATTTTTTTTTGTTTAACTAAATACTTAAATAATAGAGTTGTTTTTAAATATAGAAAAATAAACTAAAATATTTATAAATATAACAAAATTTCACTGTCTATTTGTGATAGATCACAATAGATTGTTATGATTAACACAAATGGTAGTCCATCGCAGTCTAATTTACAAATATTTTCAACAGTTTTATCATTTAAAATAATTTTTCTAAAAGTTATGTAATGAAATACTTGGCGTGTTTTATTTAAATACATCTATTTTGAATGATCTTAAAAGGGCTTATTAAAACCCATTATTCTTTGATGACAAATTGAAGAGCTAGAAAATGAAAAGGGATGTCGTGAAGCATCAAAAGAGAAGGGAAATTGAGTAATAAAGTAGTGGTTTGTGTTGAAAGAAAAATAATTTCCAACATTTTCTATACACTTGAAAAAGGAAAAGAAAATTACAAAAAAGAAAAAGAAAAAAAAAAAAAAAAAGGTTTTTTTCCTACACATTACTCCTAGTCAATGTGAAAGCTTGAATTAAAAAGAATATACCTCAAAGAAATTTATCATTTTCATTTTGTTTGTATTCTAGTTGACTTGGACCATTCTCTTCTCATAACTTATGCCTTGACCGTTGAAAAATTCAATCAAATAACAAACAAAATGCAAAAAGATAAATATACATTATTTCATCCTTATTTATTATTTCAAATTGGTAAGTTCGAATCTTCAGTTTTATATAGGGACAATCGTTTTTTCGATATAATATATATAGAGTAATTGTTTTAAATGATAAAATTGTAAAAATATTTTTAACTATAGTAAAATGTCACTATTTATCATTGATAGATCATAATAGATATTGATAGATATTTATTAGTGTCTATTACCTAATAGATAGTGATAGATGATAGTAGTCTATCATTATTTATCACTGATAAACAGTAACATTTTGTTATATTTATAAATAAGTTGACTCATTTTGCTATATTTGAAAACACTCCAACATATATTATGCTCTGTAAATTTTCTCTTATCAGTTTTTTTTTTCCTCTTCTACTTTAAAATTTTATCCTATGAATGGGTAGATGTTTGAACTACCTTCAATTTTGGATGGTGAAGAAAGTAGGATTTGTTGGCTAAATTGTTTCAAATTATAAAGAAAAAAACAATATATATATATATATATATATAATTTTTTCTACTGCGTAGTTGAAATTTGAGGTGGATTGCAAAAAGATAGATGCAACTCAAAATACACCCAAATATTATTCTATATGAGACTCAAAATTAAACTTATCCATCCTTGATAATCAAATGTGAGAGATTTATTACATTACATCGAATTACATTATATACATATTACCTTTTTTTTTTATCATTTTTTAAAAACATATAACATTATAGTTTTTAGATTTTAAAAATATAACATTAGAAATGTAGGGTAGAGATTCACAATTACAATTATGGAGATAATTGAACCTTCAACTACAAAACAAACAGAAAATATCCTAATTATCGCTCAGCTAAACTTACTTTAGCATCAAAATAGAAATTATGACAAAACTTCTAATTATCCTATCTTGTATATATTTTATATATACACACTAATTTACACAATGACAAAACTTTAACTTACCATTTTCAACTAATCTCTAGCGTCACATTACAAACAAAAAAAAATGGATTTTCATGATAAAAAATATTCCAAACCATATTAAATATGGTTTGGTAGGAAAAAAAAGTATCGTAAAAGCAGCAGCAAACAAAAAAAAAAAAAAAGTGCATTTTGGTGGAAAGAAATATTGATTTTTTTTTTTTTTGACCAATCTGTAAAAATGATTAACGATGATTAGAGAAAATAATTACTCCATAAGTATTGTTATTATTATTTAGTGTAGCAACTAATGGATTAAGGTTACAATTATTTGTTCTTAGAAAAAGAAAAAACCTAATGGATTAAGATTACAATTATTTGTTCTTAGAAAAAGAAAAAACCTAATGGATTAAGATTTTTTAACATTCAACTTTTAAAAACATCTACCTTGGTCAATTGATAGTTTTTGCTCTAGTTAGCATATAAATCAAAATTTATATAATATTTGAAATGAAAATTCTATTTGTAAAATTTAATTTACATCTTTTGCAAAGAAAAATTAATTTAGATATTAGATATAATTATTAAAGTGACACTATTTTAATTTAACTATATATATAACAAAGACTTAGTAGGAATTTGAACTTTCATCGATTTAATTTGTGACAACCCAAATCATTAAGGTAAATTCTCCTATTAAGTTAATTTAAGTCATTATGCATCAAAAGGAAATTATATTTATTTATATATATTTATGTATTTATTTAGGTTAAGGAGGAAAGTTTTAAAATTAGCATTTATAGTGGTTCGTGACTCTTAGGTGGATTTAAGGAAATTATTGGGAATTGGCAAAGGATAATTTATTTTGGGGCAAATAAAATAAAATAAATGGATTTTGTGGGATTGGAGTTTGAATAAAGGAGATCTTATTTTATTTGGTTGAAGAAACAAAAAGGGAAAATTGGAATTAATGGGCTAAGGAGGGGGAGGAATTAGGGTTTATTTTAACCTCCTCGGTTTGCATGTAGTCAAAAAAAAAAAAAAAAGAGAGAAAAGCTCTTCCCTCTCTCTCTCCCTCTCCGCCGCCTCTCTCTCCTCCCTTCCTCTCGGTTTTTTTTTTTGTTGCCTCCGCTCCTTTCCGTTCTCCCTCTGCCCCCGCCATCTCTCTCTCTCAGTTGCCGATCGTTTCTCGGAGGTTTCACGCCCAGAAACACACGGTTTCTCACTGTCTCTCGCGGTCTCCGACGGGCTCTCGCTGCCTCTCGCTCTCTCGCTCTAACGCTCGACTCACGCTCTCCCTCGCCCAGAATCACTGTCTCACGCTCTCGGCCTCTCGGTCTCTCGCTGCTTCTCGCTCTCCTGCGCTTTCGCTCTCTTGCTCTCCCGCTCGACTCACGCTCTCCCTCGCCCGAAATTGCTGTCTCACGCTCTGGGCCTTTCACTCTCTCACTGACTCTCGGGCTCTCGCTCTCTCGCTCGACTCTCGTGTTGGCTTTTTGGCCCTTAATCTCAAATTAATTAATTTTAATGGATTGATTAATTAGTGTTTTGATGATAACAAACCTAATTTTATTTATTAACCATTTGAGTCTTTTGAAGTGTCTATTGTGTGGAGCTTGGAACAACGGTTCCAATGCAATTTGAATCACTCAAATCAGAGTTCAAATGAAGAAGATATGACCGAAACAAGCTTAATGGAAAATTTTCGAGCTGATGACGTGGCAGATTTTTTTTTTAATCAAAGTGGACAAATTGAAAGGTGCCACTTGGAGCAATGGAGAAGTGACAATTGGTGGGTCTTTTATTTTTGGATTGATGTTAAAAAGAAAATGATTTTAAAAAAAGAAAATGAATTTAAAAAGAAAATGAATTTAATATTATTATATATATTTGTGTCTAATGGCTAGTTGATTTTTTTAAAAAGATTAATTCAATATTATATATGTTTGTGTCTAACGGTTAGTTGAATTTTTAAAAGGATTAATTTAATATTATTATATGTTTGTGTCTAACGGCTAGTTGAGTTTAAATCTCCACCATTCAATTTTCTTTTACAAAGATCTAATGGTCCAAATTAATTTGGTTTTCACTCACTTTCATATCTTTTTAAATATTTCATCTTCTCCAAAAAGTTTCCCCAACTTTTACAATTTTACAATCCTCAAAAATTGAAAAAGATCACCATTGTTGCTCTCTCTCCAAGCTTTCATATTTCTTTCTTTTCATCTTATTCTAGAGAGACACTTTCATTGTATTGTGAGGATTGAGTATTGTGAGTTCAAATTTGTACATTTACTCTTTCTAGAGAGTTTTAGTGTGTGATTTAAAATTTCAAGAATATTGTAACGGTTGGATCCTAACCCGTGGAAAGGATCGGGTTTGCTCTTGAACCCGAAAAAGGAGCAAGGTAGTGGTTCGATTCTCATCCGTGGAAAGAGTCAAAGGAGATTTTTTAATCGAAATCCCAAGAGGCGCTTGGGAAAGTGGATGTAGGTCGAGTTGGACCGAACCACTATAAAAATCACGGTGTCTTCTTCTCCAGCTCTTTCTCAATTTATTTTGCATTCAATTTTTAGTAGCATGTTATAGATTACTATCCTTCTTTGTTGAGATTGATTGAATCTTGTGTTTCATATATTTTTTATCAATCTTGATATTTAGCATCAATTAAGGTTTTTATTAATTTAATTCAAAAATTAATTCAATTAGTTTAATTTGAGCATATTTAGGAATAAGTTTAATTAAACCCTATTCACCCCCCCTCTAGAGTTACCATACCGGTCCAACATCTCGCTCTCGCTCAGAAGTGTGTTCTCGGCTGCGATTAACTGCTCGCCTGACCGTTAGTCGCCAGACCAGTACTCCCTAAGTGAGTATCTCAAACCTGAGTAGGTTAATGGCATATTTTGGCAAATATTTGGGGACACGAATTAATTGGTGAATCTTAATAGGTGGTCAGCGATTGCTTTAGTCCGTAGGGTCGGAGGAAACTGCGAGTTTGGTCACGTTCGGGTAAGGACTCTGTCGAACAAGCTTTGAGTTTACTTATGACAGGTTAGACTTGATGAATAAAACCTAAGTTAGGGGAATTTTATTCCCAGTTTGTTCAGGAATTTTGCAAGAGTTGCAGTGTGGTTAGCTTTATGGATCAATCCTCAGGTAAGTGATCTTACTACCTGAACTGCCTTCGGGCCATATGAATAGTTGCCTTGCTATAGTAGATTTCTAAAGCCACGTATGATATAAGATGCTTGTATGAAATTTCCATGTCTTAAAGTTGTATGTGCCTGATAGTGTATAAGCTTATGCTATAAAATGTTTATGAACAATATTGTTAATGTATGAATCCATGGAATGGAATGAGTATGAACTTGGTTGATTATGTATAATGAGTAGTGGTGACTCCCCTACGTTGGTTGGATGTCCACGGGAGGTTGTGTTCCTTGTGGTTCACTGGAGGTTGTGTTCCTTCGGGATCACTAGAGGATGTGTTCCTTCCGGTTCACCAGAGGTTGTGCTCCTTCGAGTACACTTGTAACAATCCCAACTCTATTAAATAAATATGATTGTTTATCATGTATGAAAAGGGAAAAATATGATTGTTTATTTACGCATTTATTTAAGCCAAGATGGAAATTTCAAAATTTGAGTTTAAGGAAATTTTTGGGATTTAGAAAAGGATATCTTGGGACAAGTAAAAATAAGTGATTAAATTTTGGTAAGATTGAATAATTGAACTAAATCTTAGTTGTAGAAGATTTTATTGGATTTTATTTGATTTGATTTTATTTGGTGGAAAAGGAAAAAAAAAAAAAAAAAGGGAAAAGTGGAAGGAATAAGGAATTAGGGTTTTGTTTATTTAAACCCTCGGTTTGCGTGCCATTTTAAAAAAAAAAAAAAAAAGAGAGAAAAGGAAAAGATTTTTCTCTCTCTCTCTCTCCCTCGCGCCGGCACCCCCTCCCCCCCTCGATTTTCCTTCTTCTTCTTCTTCTTCTTCTTCTCCTTCCAGCAGCCGCCGGGTTTCTCTCTCCCTCACGTCGACCGAACCAGCGCCGCCGCCGCCGGGTTTCTCTCTCCCTCGCGTCGACTGAACCGCCGCCGTCGGTTTTCTCTCTCCCGCGTCCGCAGCAGCAGCGCCGCCGCTGATCGGCAGCTTCCTCCCTCCCTCGCGTCCAGCAGCGCCGCCGCCTCCCAGCGCCAGCCGCTGCCGCCGCTGATTCTCTCTCGCGCCGCCGGTTCTCTTCCGCCGCCGCTTCAGTTAAACGCTCGCCCGACTGCTCGTCACCGAACCGGTAACGTTTGGGTGAGTAACTCGGACCCAAGGTTAATTTGCGGCATAATTTGGTAAACCATTTGTGATATGGACTTATGTGGTTAAAATTCTCTTAGGTGACCGGAAGTTGCGTTGGGTAGAAAGGATTGGAGACAACTGCGAGTTAAGCCACGTTTGGGTAAGGACAAGTTTAAAATTTATTTGGAATTAAATGGTGGTGGGACTAAACTTATGGACTGACTTAAGTTGGGAAATTCTGTTCGCTATTGTCCAGGAATTTTACAAGAACTGCCGCGTGTTTTAATCTGTTGGATTAATCCTCAGGTAAGTGGTCTTACTACCTGAACCGCCTACCCGCCATGTGTTTAATTGCCATGGGTAGAATTTCTAAGCCCCAGGTGACATAATATGCTTGTATGAGACTTCCCATGCTTAGCGGATGTGTGTGAATGGTTATGAGATTCCCATGCTTAGTGGATGTATGTGAGTGATGATGCATGTGCTTATGATACGGGATGTTTCATAAAGTGCTGTTAATGTATGAATTTACGGAATGAAAGGAGTGATACCTTAGTTGACCTATAAGGTGGGTAGTGGTAACTCCCCTACGTCGGTTGGATGTTCACCAGAGGTTGTGTTCCTTCGGGTTCACCAGTTATTGTGGTCCTTCGGGGTCACCAGAGGTTGTGTTCCTTCGGGTTCACCAGTTATTGTGGTCCTTCGGGGTCACCAGAGGTTGTGTTCCTTCGGGTTCACCAGATATTGTGGTCCTTCGGGGTCACCAGAGGTTGTGTTCCTTCGGGTTCACCAGAGGTTTTGTGTTCCTTCGGGATCACCAGAGGTAAGAGTTCCTTCGGGGCTCCAGAGGTTAGTGAACATCCAAAGCCAACGGTAGGGCGAGTATAACCAGTTCCCTATAAAAGTATGATGGATATGCATGTCTTAATGTTGTTGCACTTAAAGGACTTGAGTGCCTAGCTCGGCTCCGGTAGTGGGGTCACTTACTGAGTAATAAAAATTACTCATCCTTTCATTTTTTTTTTCAGGTAAGGGGAAGAACGTGCCGGCGAATGACAAGAGGATTCCCTGATGGTGCCACGGGACCCGGTGTAGCTTCCGCATAGCACTGCATGTTTTTTTCTTAGTTCTGTCCAGTTGTCAAATTTTGTTTTGAGGCTTGCCCCTTCTATTTTGTATTTGGATTCTTGTCTTTGAAATATTATTGATTTTATTGGTTAAATAAACAAAGAAATTTCCATAAGTAGCAATGTTTCTTTCTTACTACTCAGCATCGTGTCTTTTCTTGAAATTTGCATACGTTGAGTAATGGTCTGATTAGGAGGTATTAGTCGGGTCGTTACAGTTGGTATCAGAGCCCAGAGTTTTGGGTTCTGTAGACTGACTTACTAAGTAAGTCGAGGGGTTCCCATGATCATCAGGAGGTCCTTGGTCATCGCCAGGTACGTGTTCTTCTAATACATGTCTTTAGAATGTTATGCCTATGATGTGCCAGTTTAACCGTGTTTGGATACCTTGAAGTGATACCGTTAGCAAGGAGATTGATGGTGTTTAATTGTCCGTAAATCAGGAATGGATCGTGGAGGTAGGGGAAGAGGTAGAGGCAGGAGAGGTAGGGCAAGGGGTATACCAAACCCCCAAGTCCAGGACCCTATGGAGCAAGATGCCCCTGTACCACAAGGACCTCCACCGCAGCAGGATCCCGTTGGGCAGGAGGAGCAGGGGACCAGGGCTAGAGGACGGCCTCGTAACGTGCCCGAGCCGCCCCAGGCACAAGTTCCGCCAGTGGCCCAAACCGATTTCACTGCAGTAGCAGCTCAGATAGGGGAGACGGTTACCGCCACCTTGTTGAGCAAGATTCAGGAATTAACTCGCGCCGCTGTGGCAGAGCAGTTAGCTCAACAACCCCCCGTACCTCAGGCACCGGAGCAGCCAATTCCGCCCCCTCAAGCGCCGGCCCAGCATCAGCCTTACCAGGATTTATCTCCAGAAGCAAAACATTTGCGGGACTTCAGGAAGTACAATCCGCGCACTTTTGACGGGTCATTGAAGGACCCTACCAAGGCGGAGATGTGGCTATCGTCCATTGAGACCATCTTTCGATATATGAAGTGCCCAGAGGACCAGAAACTTCAGTGTGCGGTATTTGTCTTGACCGATGACGCCGAGATCTGGTGGCAGTCGGCAGAAAGGTCCGTGGTTACCACAGGAGGATCGATTACCTGGGCTCAGTTCAAGGAGAGATTCTATGAGAAATACTTCTCCACCAATACAAGGTACAATAAGCGGTTAGAGTTCATGAGGCTGAAGCAAGGAGTCATGTCCGTTGAGGAGTATGAGCAGGAGTTTACCAAGCTGTCCCGTTTCGCCCCCAAGATGGTGGCTACTGAGGAAGACAAGACGGAATGCTTTGTCCAAGGTCTGAAGGATGGGTTAAGGGGTCTCGTGCACGCCCTGGAACCCAGCAGTTATGCAGCAGCGTTTCGGGCAGCAGTGAGGATTGACTCCCGTGCCGGAGAAGAATACATCAAAGCGGTGTCCTCAGGACCCTCCTCAGGCCAGAAAAGGAAGTTTGAGCAGAAAGCCCCAGAATTTCCTCCAAAGAACCGGGCAGACAGGCCCATACAGCACTTTAGACAGCAGCCTTCGGCCTCAGGCTTAGTGGAGAGAGAAAAGCCAGTGTGTGGTTCCTGTGGAAAAAGTCACTGGGGGAGATGTTTAGCAGGATCCGGAGTTTGTTTTCGGTGTGGCCAGGAGGGGCACGTGTCTAGCAGGTGTCCAAGAAAGGGAGCAGCAGATGGTAAGGGGCAGTATGCAAGCACCTCCCGGGGGGACTCTGGCAGAATGCAGCAACAGCATGGTCGGGCCTATGCCACGACTCGGCAGGAGGCTGACAAGGCAGGCACGGTGGTAACAGGTATGCTTCCTATTTTGGGGTATCATGCCCTAGTGTTGTTTGACTCAGGCTCGTCACACTCGTTTATTTCTGCCGTGTTCGTTGAGCATGCTGTGCTAGAGTTAGAACCCCTGCCTTTTGTATTATCGGTCTCTACCCCATCGGGGGAGATCTTGTTGGCAAAAGAGAAGATAAAAGCCTGTCGGGTAGAAATAGCAAATCGAGAGTTAGAGGTTACCTTAATTGTCTTGGCCATGCGGGACTTCGACGTTATTTTAGGCATGGACTGGTTGGCTGCTAACCATGCCAGTATAGACTGTGCGAGAAAGGAAGTGATTTTCACGCCTCCGTCAGGGCCTAACTTCAAATTTAAGGGAGCAGGGACGGTGGTCCTACCCAAGGTCATTTCGGCTCTAAAGGTCCGCAGACTACTTAACCAGGGTACCTGGGGCATTCTGGCCAGTGTGGTAGACGTAAGAGAAGATGAGGCTACCCTGACTTCAGAACCTGTGGTACGAGACTATCCGGACGTTTTTCCAGAGGACCTCCCAGGTTTACCACCAGTTAGGGAGATTGATTTCGCCATAGAGGTGGAGCCCGGTACGGTTCCCATATCCAAGGCTCCTTATCGTATGGCTCCAGCAGAGCTGAGAGAGCTGAAGGTGCAGCTGCAAGAGTTGCTTGACAAGGGCTTTATTCGGCCGAGTGTGTCGCCTTGGGGGGCACCAGTGTTATTCGTGAAGAAGAAGGATGGTTCGCTACGCCTTTGCATCGACTACAGAGAGCTGAACAAGGTGACTATCAAAAATAAATACCCTCTCCCCAGAATTGACGATCTATTCGACCAGTTGCAGGGAGCCACAGTTTTCTCAAAGATTGACCTTCGGTCAGGATATCATCAGTTGAGAATAAAGGGCAGCGACGTTCCTAAGACCGCTTTTCGTTCCCGTTATGGACACTATGAATTCATCGTTATGTCCTTTGGTCTGACAAATGCCCCTGCAGTATTCATGGATCTAATGAACCGGGTGTTCAAGGACTTTCTTGACACTTTCGTCATCGTATTCATCGATGATATTCTGATATATTCGAGGACGGAGGAAGAGCACGAGGAGCATCTGCGAAAGGTTCTCGAAACCTTAAGGGTACATAAGTTGTATGCCAAGTTTTCAAAGTGCGAATTCTGGTTGAAGCAGGTATCCTTTTTAGACCCGACTAATACCTCCTAATCAGACCATTACTCAACGTATGCAAATTTCAAGAAAAGACACGATGCTGAGTAGTAAGAAAGAAACATTGCTACTTATGGAAATTTCTTTGTTTATTTAACCAATAAAATCAATAATATTTCAAAGACAAGAATCCAAATACAAAATAGAAGGGGCAAGCCTCAAAACAAAATTTGACAACTGGACAGAACAAAAAAAAAAAAAAAAAAAAAAAAAAAAAAAAAAAAAAAAAAAAAAAAAAAAAAAAAAAAAAAACATGCAGTGCTATGCGGAAGCTACACCGGGTCCCGTGGCACCATCAGGGAATCCTCTTGTCATTCGCCGGCACGTTCTTCCCCTTACCTGAAAAAAAGATGAAAGGATGAGTAATTTTATTACTCAGTAAGTGACCCCACTACCGGAGCCGAGCTAGGCACTCAAGTCCTTTAAGTGCAACAACATTAA